>OV656769.1:16000000-16326069 GCA_927399505.1 Luperina testacea | reverse complement strand
AAAAATATACCCACCTCCCCCTTCACCATCTGGGAGAACAATTATGTCAGTGAGTCAGTCAGTCAGTGAGTGGTAATCGAGCTTTATATAGTATAATGATTCTTTAAGTTAACTGTATCTGTACCCCATGTTGTAATTTCAGCAGTGCCTACTTAGATAATAAAAACATAAAATATATAAACTGCAATTTATAAGAGGAAATTATGCATTTCCTGAGCTGATACGTTAACCACTTAATATTCTATTGAAACAGACAACCGTTCAATGTTTTGATGTGATTTTCTTAATAATATAAGTAGGTAGGTATCATCTGCCTCGCCTTTTCCCAACTATGTTGGGGTCTGCTTCCAGTCTAACTGGATGCAGCTGAATACCAGTATTTTACATGGAGCGACTGCGTATATGACCTCCACAACCTACTTACTGGGTAATACAATAACCCTTGGTAAGACTGGTTGTCAGACTTTCGGGCTTCTGACTACCCGTAACGACTGTCAAAGATCCACGAATGACAGCCGGGACCAGCGGCTTAACGTGCTTTCCGAGGCACGGAGGGGTCTCGGTATGTAAAGATGGTCACCCATCCACAGACCAACCGCGGCAAGCGTAGCTTAACCTGGTCGATCGACCTGTGCGGATGTTAATAGTTAGCCAAGGGCCCCTCTGATTATATAAGTAGGTATACCTGCTTGCAAATCAATATTTTATTTGGGCTACTCACTAACTGTTTTAGTACTGATTTATTTTCTCAGCGAAAAAATAAAAAATATCTGTAAGTACTCAATATTAACCCATTATTATAATCACGGAATATTTTTACCAAAAATAAAACGCCCTCTCCAGACTCGGACACCCAGAGCATTTCAGGATTTGGAACAAAGGACAAAGTTATACGAGCGAGCGAGACGGCACACGTAATCCACTTATAAGTCACGCGCGGGTTGTTCCCATACATTTTTACTGGAGAAAATTCGGGAATACCCTTAATGCATATTAAGCCGGGATCCCGAGTTATTTGCTATGAGGTATCGCGATACCTATTGAAATGAAATTTTCCGCAGTGTGGGTTTTTGGGATAACGAAGGTTCTGCACACTTTTGTGTGTAAGAATGTGACCCTTCACGAGTTTGGCCGGCCAGATTACACAGGTCAACAATTTTTTTCCCAGAAACCACTACTATACTTTTCCGAAGGATTTTGACGCGCTGAATTTGAATCTGGCCTCAAAATTGCTCTATCACGTCAGAGTTTTGAGATATCCTAACCTAAAAGTGCAAAAAACACCGTTTTTTCTCGTTTTTGAGGTTATGTAGCACGGCTGATTCTATTTTCTTTCAAAAATTATGAATATCATCTCAAAGGACTAGTCTTCTTCTTTAAAATGACGTTGAGTTTACTCAAATATCTTTTTTTTTCGCTGAGATATCGCATTTTGAAATTTTCCAATGGACTATGTGTATGAATTCTCAAACGTAGAACAATCCACGTAGGTACACGAAAATTTCAAAATCCGATATCTCAGCGAAAAAAAAAGATATTTGTGTAAACTCAACGTCATTTTAAAGAAGAAGACTAGTCCTTTGAGATGATATTAATAATTTTTGAAAGAAAATAGAATCGGCCGTGCTACATAACCTCAAAAATGAGAAAAAACGGTATTTTTTGCACTTTTAGGTTAGGATATCTCGAAACCCTGACGTGATAGAGCAATTTTGAGGCCAGATTTGAATCCAGCGCGTCAAAATCCTTCGGAAAAGTATAGTCTGGTTTCTCGGGAAGAGTGTTCGTCAAATTTTGTCGACCTGTGTTATTGTTTCAAGTAACCTACTATATTTGGAATACCGCAAAGCGATCTAGAAAACGGTCGACTATTTATAGAATTTATGCCAAATTTAATAAATAATGTATTATCGAATGGGTCATTTAATAGTTGCGGTTTCGACATTCATTATTAACCCGTCGCGCGTCTAATTAGTAGACAATAAAACATTTAGATTTAGATTTTTTGATTTTAATAGGAACTTAAATACCAATTCAAATCGAAATAATAATAATAATAATATCGTATTTGCTTCTGGGACGTTACAAACATACATGTTTCTTAAGTTTTTATTAACAAATGATAAATTATTTATTTTTCTGTAAGTAGGTTTTTACAAACACTTTTACACGTCAATCATTTATTTTGTTAAACTAGGTGAGGTCGACGTTTCCTATCTGACTATTCTGAGAAGAAAGGTCGAAACAAACTCAGAGGTCACAGTCTCTTTCAAAGTCCAGACAAAATCTTGGTCAGATCATGTGAAAACCATGTAGATTGGTGTCTGAAATGGTCGTTTGAGGGAAGAACCACCAGAAGAACAAACATCTAAACATACAAATTTTCACACTTATACTGTTGGTAGGATAATAATTCCAAGCAATGGCATACCACGTTTTATATGTACGCTTACTCCGATTAAATTAAAGATAGAACCAGTTAATGCGTGGTCAAAGTAATTAGATATTATTACTTCCTTATAAGCGTTTATGATGTTTTGATCCCGCATACGCCACTTATTTTAATAATAAAATTTTATTTGCATACCTTGCAGTCCATAATGATAGTATTTACATAAAATTACTTAATTAACTATTGTTAGTAACACATACAATCACAAAGAAAATATATTATAAAAAAAGAAAACATTATATGCCCGTTAATCACTACATAGTATAAAACAAAGTCGCTTTCTCTGTCCCTATGTCCCTTTGTATGCTTAAATCTTTGAAACTACGCAACGGATTTTGATGCGGTTTTTTTAATAGATAGAGTGATTCAAGAGGAAGGTTTATATGGTATAATAACATCCATTAAATAGTGGAGAAGTACTGTTATTTTTGAGGTTTCTAATGTGATGTCGTAAATAATTACATTTTTTCCGCTTACATTGCAAACGCAGGCTGAACCCTACGAGTTTTATCAAATACATGTACTAAGTATTGTACACATTGAAAAGGTCTACAGAAAAGTCCGTGATGGTATATGTCTATCTCTTATGGATAACCCACAATAACTTTTTTTTGTCATTTACTATTTACGACAAATAATGGCTAATTTTCGAAGCGATTTTAACCAATACAGCATTAATCCTTAACCCAATTAAATACCTTGAATACATTGTTCATTTAATATAGATCTATATGGCCCTTTACACCGTATGATTTAAGTGAATATTTTCGAAGATATTACATTGCACCCGTGCGAAGCCGGGGCGGGTCGCTAGTTACACTATAAAATACACTAGGGCCTCGCCGCTAAGAGAACGTAAGCCTAAAAAAAAAAGCCTAGCAGGAATTAGGTACATAATGTTAGAAATACTTAAATTTATCCAGCGATCTTCAGAAGTACGGCGTTCGTTATAAATGTTAAAATTGTACAGTAAGCTAAAATAGGCTTATTAGTCGATTCGCACGAATTTACTCGCCCGTGCGAATCGTCACTTTTATATAAGATTATTTTTTTCTAATGGCGACTCGCATGAAGTTAAGTTATTTGAGCATTTTATGCAATGAAGTTAAGAAAAAAGTACCTACACGTTGTTGTAGTCTCGTCTACAAATAAATTAACTTCGTGTTTTTAGGGATAATAATATAGCTTCTCATTAGTGAAAGAATTTTCGGGATCGAATCAGTAGTTTTGAAGATACCGCCTACAACCTCACACACTTTACCTCTTTATGATATTAGTATTGATTTGGCAATCTCAAACTAAACGACTTTAAAAAATTAAGTACGGAACCATGTTGGTTTAAGACCTTTTTTATTGAAAACCTAACGATATTTCATTATAATTCGACATATGAATACTTCGATAGATTTTTCAATAATTGACCCGGCGGTGTTTTATATCTTGTAAACTAGAGAGTGTGTTTTATTTGCTGGAGATTATTAGAGACTTCGTCCGCGTAAAATTTCTTGCTCTCCCGACTATTACCTACTTAGTTTTCACTTAGCGTACTTTTTTTTCTTCTTTTTGCTCGACTCCCAAGGGCATTAGCGTGATGTTAAATAGGTTATAGCCATCTTCAAGAATTTGGCTATCAAATGCAAAATGTATTTTTGAAATCCGACTGGTAGTTCCAGATTAGCGCATTCAAACAAACAAACTCTTCAGATTTTTTTTCTATTAATGGATCGATATCAGTTTACCCCTAATCTAGTCAATGTGGCAATATTCCTCATATAAAAGACGAAATAGATTCCTAGACAAACGTATCGTTAACCACTGGTCGTCCTTTCAAATCACGTGAGGTTCGGACAGAGGGGGGACAGAAAAAATCACGATTAATAACGAGGATATGACAATTAAGTCTAATTTTTTTTTGTCAGGACAAAGAAATTAAATTTAATGTGTGACGTGTAAAATATTTTTTTTTACCAATAATGAATTAAAAATATCAGAGGGTACCTATTTTTAGCTAAAGAGACACAATTGATTTTCTTTTGTTTCGTGATTTTTCGATCACGCGTGTAGCTTTACCGGTTAAAGAATGACCCCCAATGTCCACAAAAGAATACCGCTATAATCTACCCCCATGTATTATTAAAATTAATACGCAAATCCGCTAAAATAATCACAGCCATTATTGTACAAGCAAGAAATATCTTACTAATACTTATTAATAGCCATTACTAATAGTAATATTAATTACAGCCTGTTTCTTAACGATACTCAGGTAAAGACCTGTGCTAATCTGTTCTGAAACATAAGCATTAACGTTCTCTTTAACGATTTACATTAGTTTACGTAAACTTATAAATAAGTATCGTATTATGTCAGATAGATAGGTATATTAGTATTGGCTAGCGTTTAATCGTAGAGACAGTAGACTTTATTATCGTTATGCTAAATTAAGTATAAATTATAAAGTAGATAGATAGATAGATAAACCATTTATTTTGCGCACACAAGAAGACAGCACAACACACAAAAATACAATATTAGATGATAACCAAATAACCCACATGATTCTAAAACAAGGTGCCGATAAAAAAACAAAATGTAAACATATCGAAATAAAAGTGACACTATGACGAATACTTAAAATGAAATTAATAACGAAACATACACAGTGCGGTGTGTGTCTCAAGGTTGCACCAAATGGGAGTCCAGCTCAGCATGCCACTCCACTACCTGGCATACGTTAATGACCTAGAAAATATTATAACACACTGTTCTCTATATCAATACGCTGATGACACCTGTTTATTATCTGCTAACTCAAACCTTAACTTAGCCGCAGATTGCTTGCAAAAAGATTTTACTTCTATGTCTAAGTGGGCCCATGATATGGGTCTTGTTTTGAATCCACAAAAAACTAAAGTTATACACGTACACTCAAGTCACATAAGTACCTCCCATCCCTTTCAAATCATAGCTCATAGTCATGATTGTTTACATAAAAACATGCCAGACTGCCACTGCTCGCCTATAGAACAAGTCCCATATCATACCTATTTGGGATTGGTAATTGATAACCGATTCAACTGGAGTTACCAGGTGGAATCGGTATGCGGCAGGTTGCGTGCGATACTCACCAAATTTTCCATTATAAAGCGCAATGTACCGTACAGAACCCTCCTTCAAATGTACACAGCTCTTGCTGAATCGGTAATATCCTACGGACTCACCAGCTACGGACGCACATTTAAAACATACCTAGACAAAATACATAATTTGCAAACACGTTTGTTGAAACTTGTAGTACCAAACTATGTAAAAAATGAATACCAAGACAATTACACAGGGTTATTTAAACACTGCAAAGTATTGCCTGTTCTAGCGCGCGCTGAGTATATGTTCCTCATAGAACATTTTAATAACAGTGATATTCAAATTCCAGTTAAATATGACGTGAATACACGACAAGTTAAATCAAAATTATTTCAAGTGCCACGCAAAAATAACTTTTATGGTAGGCGTACTGCTTCCTTCACAATACCCAATTTGCTAAACCAAATACCTGTAGACATTAGAGACTCAATGAATAGTAAAAACATAAAGCTTAAGTTGAAAGAACATTACATCAACTCGATTTTAATCTAACTGATAATAGCGCGTTGGTCAAATCTCATGCCATGGCATGCTAGGACAGACCCCAGAGGTCTAATTGTGTGCCTTGTTTAAGTATAAGTAAGTAACTGTAATTTATAAAATAAATAAATAAAATAAATAAATAATGTGTCAGGTAAATGTACCTGACGCTGATATTCTGCTGGATCCCTGCTGTGACACACGGAGGTTGAGAACACGAGATAAATAGGTGTAGTACCTAAACTAAATAGGGAAGATGTTTTAAGTATAGTAAACGTAGAAACTTAGTTTAATTTTACATCATAGGTATGGTCGATCGAAGGCTAAGAAACTCTTGACGAGGTCGGTACGTGGATGGGTGACCATCCATTACATTTCGAGTCCACCCCGTGCTTCGGAAAGCACGTTAAGGCGACTACAGGACCTAAACGCAAAAAACGCAAGTTTTGTAATGCCTGAAAGTATATGATCGACTACAGTAAACAAAATCCGACAAATATGATATTCTTGAGGATATAATTATGCTAGTTAGATAGTGTGTTGAAAACATAATACAACGAATTTGATACGATAGAAAAAAATATGAAGATACCTCTAAAAACTTTCTTTTTACAATAAAAACCATAATAATATACATAAAATCATTGTGATTTATTGTCAGATTATTCTCCAAGCAACATACTAAAAGCACTAGTGTTTTAATTTTCTAGTTCAAACAATAGATTTTTTGTAAATAGATAATTGCTTCATATTTTGCAATAAATTACCAGCGTTGTGCCATCGCGCTTCTCTTTCTTTTCTATGCAGTCCGACAGTGACCGCGCTTTAGGTCATGGTCATACTTAATATAAGTCTGAGATCGCCAACCCTTCTTGAGCAAGCGTGGTGATCAATGCTCATGCCTTTTGTATATGAGAAGATCCTGCCTTGCATTACAGTCCCGTAATAGACTGGTATTATTATCTTTGGTTTATATTCATTTTCTACTTAAGGAAACTGATTATTCATCTTACCAGCATCATAAGGAGACTACATGATCTAAAGCGCGGTCACTGTCGGACTGCATAGAAAAGAAAGAGAAACGCGATGACACAATGCTTGTAACTTATTGCAAAATATGAAGCAATTTTACAAAAACAATTTAATAATAAATAATCTATCACTGAATGCAGTTTGGCGTAGGAAATTTAATGGTATATTTAAAAATTAGAATTGTTAATGAAGGGATAAACTGCTTTTAAAGACAATTAAGAAGTGTATTTGAAGATTTTTTTAATGCATTAATGTATGTTCAATTATGATTTGAGTTCCATCACTGTATTAAAATAAGACTTAAACATAACATTTTTTTTGTTAAAATTATTTACGGTTTAAGAAATACAATGTTTTAAAAAAACAACTTTTTGACCGTTTTCAAGAAATCTCCGCCTTAATTAGAAATATCCCTTCCTAATAAAAAGGTAGCCCTTTCAACAAAACTCATAACATTTCACTTAATTTTACGATATGACCCTACTAAACCCGTTGCCATAGTGATTTATACCACCAGCAATAACCACCATAATTAGAGACAAGATGCCAGCTTTATATATAAGACTAGTATTTGGGCGTTGCGCGAGCTGCAAGCAGCTCGCGGGGTCGTGTTTTTGAGGAGTATTTCTTACCCTTGTAAAAAGTATTTGGGCGTTGCGCGAGCTGCAAGCAGCTCGCGGGGTCGTGTTTTTGAGGAGTATTTCTTACGATGGGGGGAGAGGGGGGAGTTTTGAAAAATAATTTTGACCAACTCTGGGCCCCTTGATATGAATCTGAAAAAAAAAATGTTCAAAGTCTCTTAACTTCCGAGATCTACCTCTAGAGGGGGGAGAAGGGAGGCAAGGGGGGCAACTTTGAAAAATGGATTTTACTTTTCCGAGCCTTCTCTATACGAATCCGTAAAACAACAAAACACGGGACTCTTAGTTTCCGAGATACGATAGGGATGGGGGAGAGTGGGGTGGAATGGAAAAGGGGAGGTTTGAATTTTGAAAAATGGTTTTTACTTTGCCGAGCCTCCTCTATACGAATCCGTAAAAAAACAAAACCCAGGTTTCTTAATTTCAGAGATACGATGGGGGGAGGGGAGAAGGGGGGCAAGGGGGGCAACTTTGAAAAATGGATTTTACTTTTCCGAGCCTCCTCTATACGAATCCGTAAAACAACAAAACACGGGATTCTTAGTTTCCGAGATACGATAGGGATGGGGGAGAGTGGGGTGGAATGGAAAAGGGGAGGTTTGAATTTTGAAAAATGGTTTTTACTTTTCCGAGCCTCCTCTATACGAATCCGTAATAATAATAATTCCAAGTCTTAACTTCCGAGATCCGCTTAAAGGGGGGAGAATGGGGGGAATTTTGAAAAATGGTTTTTACTTTTCCGAGCCTCCTCTATACGAATCCGTAAAAAAACAAAACCCAGGTTTCTTAATTTCCGAGATACGATGGGGGGAGGGGTGAAGGGGGGGAGAGGGGGGAGTTTTGAAAAATGATTTTGACCAACTCTGGAACCCTTGATATGAATCTGAAAAAAAAAATGTTCCAAGTCTCTTAACTTCCGAGATCTACCTAGAGGGGGGGGGGGGAAAGAGGGGCAAGGGGGGCAACTTTGAAAAATGGATTTTACTTTTCCGAGCCTCCTCTATACGAATCCGTAAAAAAACAAAACGCAGGTTTCTTAATTTCCGAGATACGATGGGGGGAGGGGTGAAGGGGGGGAGAGGGGGGAGTTTTGAAAAATGATTTTGACGAACTCTGGGCCCCTTGATATGAATCTGAAAAAAAAAATGTACCAAGTCTCTTAACTTCCGAGATCTACCTAGAGGGGGGGGGGAGAAGGGGGGCAAGGGGGCAACTTTGAAAAATGGATTTTACTTTTCCGAGCCTCCTCTATACGAATCCGTAAAACAACAAAACACGGGACTCTTAGTTTCAGAGATACGATAGGGATGGGGGAGAGTGGGGTGGAAAAGGGGAGGTTTGGGATTTTTCCCATACTCGTGAGAGTTACTTGTATACGAATCTGTAAAAATATACCCACCTCCCCCTTCACCATCTGGGAGAACAATTATGTCAGTGAGTGGTAATCGAGCTTTATATAGTATAATAATAATGTTCCAAATCTTAACTTCCGAGATCCGCCTAAAGGGGGGAGAAGGGGGAGAGAATGAGAGGAATTTTGGAAAATGGTTTTTACTTTTCCGAGCCTCCTCTATACGAATCCGTAAAAAAACAAAACCCAGGTTTCTTAATTTCCGAGATACGATGGGGGAGGGATGAAAAGGGGGAGAGGGGGGAGTTTTGAAAAATGATTTTGACCAACTCTGGGCCCCTTGATATGAATCTGAAAAAAAAAATGTTCACAGTCTCTTAACTTCCGAGATCTACCTAGAGGGGGGGGGGGGGGAGAAGGGGGGCAAGGGGGCAACTTTGAAAAATGGATTTTACTTTTCCGAGCCTCCTCTATACGAATCCGTAAAACAACAAAACACGGGACTCTTAGTTTCCGAGATACGATAGGGAGGGGGGAGAGTGGGGTGGAAAAGGGGAGGTTTGGGATTTTTCCCATACTCGTGAGAGTTACTTCTATACGAATCTGTAAAAATATACCCACCTCCCCCTTCACCATCTGGGAGAACAATTATGTCAGTGAGTGGTAATCGAGCTTTATATAATATAACTAGTATTTGGGCGTTGCGCGAGCTGCAAGCAGCTCGCGGGGTCGTGTTTTTGAGGAGTATTTCTTACCCTTGTAAAAAGTATTTGGGCGTTGCGCGAGCTGCAAGCAGCTCGCGGGGTCGTGTTTTTGAGGAGTATTTCTTACGATGGGGGGAGGGGTGAAGGGGGGGAGAGGGGGGAGTTTTGAAAAATGATTTTGACCAACTCTGGGCCCCTTGATATGAAACTGAAAAAAAAATGTTCCAAGTCTCTCAACTTCCGAGATCTACCTAGAGGGGGGGGGGGAGAAGGGGGGCAAGGGGGCAACTTTGAAAAGTGGATTTTACTTTTCCGAGCCTGCTCTATACGAATCCGTAAAAAAACAAAACCCAGGTTTCTTAATTTCCGAGATACGATGGGGGGAGGGGTGAAGGGGGGGAGAGGGGGGAGTTTTGAAAAATGATTTTGACCAACTCTGGGCCCCTTGATATGAATATGAAAAAAAAAATTTTCCAAGTCTCTTAACTTCCGAGATCTACCTAGAGGGGGGGAGAAGGGGGGCAAGGGGGGCAACTTTGAAAAATGGATTTTACTTTTCCGAGCCTCCTCTATACGAATCCGTAAAACAACAAAACACGGGACTCTTAGTTTCCGAGATACGATAGGGAGGGGGGAGAGTGGGGTGGAAAAGGGGAGGTTTGGGATTTTTCCCATACTCGTGAGAGTTACTTGTATACGAATCTGTAAAAATATACCCACCTCCCCCTTCACCATCTGGGAGAACAATTATGTCAGTGAGTGGTAATCGAGCTTTATATAATATAACTAGTATTTGGGCGTTGCGCGAGCTGCAAGCAGCTCGCGTGGTCGTGTTTTTGAGGAGTATTTCTTACCCTTGTAAAAAGTATTTGGGCGTTGCGCGAGCTGCAAGCAGCTCGCGGGGTCGTATTTTTGAGGAGTATTTCTTACGATGGGGGGAGGGGTGAAGGGGGGGAGAGGGGGGAGTTTTGAAAAATGATTTTGACCAACTCTGGGCCCCTTGATACGAATCTGAAAAAAAAAAATTTCCAAGTCTCTTAACTTCCGAGATCTACCTAGAGGGGGGGAGAAGGGGGGCAAGGGGGGCAACTTTGAAAAATGGATTTTACTTTTCCGAGCCTCCTCTATACGAATCCGTAAAAAAACAAAACCCAGGTTCCTTAATTTCCGAGATACGATGGGGGGAGGGGTGAAGGGGGGGAGAGGGGGGAGTTTTGAAAAATGATTTTGACCAACTCTGGGCCCCTCGATATGAATCTGAAAAAAAAAATGTTCCAAGTCTCTTAACTTCCGAGATCTACCTAGAGGGGGGGGAGAAGGGGGGCAAGGGGGCAACTTTGAAAAATGGATTTTACTTTTCCGAGCCTCCTCTATACGAATCCGTAAAACAACAAAACACGGGACTCTTAGTTTCCGAGATACGATAGGGAGGGGGGGAGAGTGGGGTGGAAAAGGGGAGGTTTGGGATTTTTCCCATACTCGTGAGAGTTACTTGTATACGAATCTGTAAAAATATACCCACCTCCCCCTTCACCATCTGGGAGAACAATTATGTCAGTGAGTGGTAATCGAGCTTTATATAATATAATAACTAGTATTTGGGCGTTGCGCGAGCTGCAAGCAGCTCGCGGGGTCGTGTTTTTGAGGAGTATTTCTTACTCTTGTAAAATTTTGAGAATTGGACAGTAATCCTTAGCAAAACAAAACCCAGGTTTCTTAATTTCCGAGATACGATGGGGGGAGGGGTGAAGGGGGGGAGAGGGGGGAGTTTTGAAAAATAATTTTGACCAACTCTGGGCCCCTTGATATGAATCTGAAAAAAAAAATGATCCAAGTCTCTTAACTTCCGAGATATACCTCTAGAGGGGGGGAGAAGGGGGGCAAGGGGGGCAACTTTGAAAAATGGATTTTACTTTTCCGAGCCTCCTCTATACGAATCCATAAAAAAACAAAACCCAGGTTTCCTAATTTCCGAGATATGATGGGGGGAGGCGTGAAGGGGGGGAGAGGGGGGAGTTTTGAAAAATGATTTTGACCAACTCTGGGCCCCTTGATATGAATCTGAAAAAAAAAATGTTCCAAGTCTCTTAACTTCCGAGATCTACCTAGAGGGGGGGGAGAAGGGGGGCAAGGGGGGCAACTTTGAAAAATGAATTTTACTTTTCCGAGCCTCCTCTATACGAATACGTAAAACAACAAAACACGGAACTCTTAGTTTCCGAGATACGATAGGGAGGGGGGGAGAGTGGGGTGGAAAAGGGGAGGTTTGGGATTTTTCCCATACTCGTGAGAGTTACTTCTATACGAATCTGTAAAAATATACCCACCTCCCCCTTCACCATCTGGGAGAACAATTATGTCAGTGAGTGAGTGAGTCAGTGAGTGGTAATCGAGCTTTATATAGTATAAATAAATTGGGCGTTGCGCGAGCTGCAAGCAGCTCGCGAGGTCGTGTTTTTGAGGAGTATTTCTTACCCTTGTAAAAAGTATTTGGGCGTTGCGCGAGCTGCAAGCAGCTCGCGGGGTCGTGTTTTTGAGGAGTATTTCTTACGATGGGGGGAGGGGTGAAGGGGGGGAGAGGGGGGAGCTTTGAAAAATGATTTTGACCAACTCTGGGCCCCTTGATATGAATCTGAAAAAAAAAATGTTCCAAGTCTCTTAACTTCCGAGATCTACCTAGAGGGGGGGAGAAGGGGGGCAAGGGGGGCAACTTTGAAAAATGGATTTTACTTTTCCGAGCCTCCTCTATACGAATCCGTAAAACAACAAAACACAGGATTCTTAGTTTCCGAGATACGATAGGGAGGGGGGGAGAGTGGGGTGGAAAAGGGGAGGTTTGGGATTTTTCCCATACTCGTGAGAGTTACTTCTATACGAATCTGTAAAAATATACCCACCTCCCCCTTCACCATCTGGGAGAACAATTATGTCAGTGAGTGGTAATCGAGCTTTATATAATATAACGAGCTTTATATAGTATAATATAAAGTATTTGGGCGTTGCGCGAGCTGCAAGCAGCTCGCGGGGTCGTGTTTTTGAGGAGTATTTCTTACCCTTGTAAAAAGTATTTGGGCGTTGCGCGAGCTGCAAGCAGCTCGCGGGGTCGTGTTTTTGAGGAGTATTTCTTACGATGGGGGGAGAGGGGGGAGTTTTGAAAAATGATTTTGACCAACTCTGGGCCCCTTGATATGAATCTGAAAAAAAAAATGTTCCAAGTCTGTTAACTTCCGAGATCTACCTAGAGGGGGGGAGAAGGGGGGCAAGGGGGGCAACTTTGAACAATGGATTTTACTTTTCCGAGCCTCCTCTATACGAATCCGTAAAACAACAAAACACGGGACTCTTAGTTTCCGAGATACGACAGGGATGGGGGAGAGTGGGGTGGAATGGAAAAGGGGAGGTTTGAATTTTCAAAAATGGTTTTTACTTTTCCGAGCCTCCTCTATACGAATCCGAAAAAAAACAAAACCCAGGTTTCTTAATTTCCGAGATACGATAAGGGGAGGGGTGAAGAGGGGGAGAGGGGGGAGTTTTGAAAAATGATTTTGATCAACTCTGGGCCCCTTGAAATGAATCTGAAAAAAAAAATGTTCCAAGTCTCTTAACATCCGAGATCTACCTAGAGGGGGGGGAGAAGGGGGGCAAGGGGGGCAACTTTGAAAAATGGATTTTACTTTTCCGAGCCTCCTCTATACGAATCCGTAAAAAAACAAAACCCTGGTTTCTTCATTTCCGAGATACGATGGAGGGAGGGGTGAAGGGGGGGAGAGGGGGGAGTTTTGAAAAATGATTTTGACCAACTCTGGGCCCCTTGATATGAATCTGAAAAAAAAAATGTTCCAAGTCTCTTAACTTCCGAGATCTACCTAGAGGGGGGGGGAGAAGGGGGGCAAGGGGGCAACTTTGAAAAATGGATTTTACTTTTCCGAGCCTCCTCTATACGAATCCGTAAAACAACAAAACACGGGTCTCTTAGTTTCCGAGATACGATAGGGAGGGGGGAGAGTGGGGTGGAAAAGGGGAGGTTTGGGATTTTTCCCATACTCGTGAGAGTTACTTCTATACGAATCTGTAAAAATATACCCACCTCCCCCTTCACCATCTGGGAGAACAATTATGTCAGTGAGTGGTAATCGTGGGATTTTTCCCATACTCGTGAGAGTTACTTCTATACGAATCTGTAAAAATATACCCACCTCCCCCTTCACCATCTGGGAGAACAATTATGTCAGTGAGTGGTAATCGAGCTTTATATTTTTGAGGAGTATTTCTTACGATGGGGGGAGGGGTGAAGGGGGGCAGAGGGGGAGTTTTGAAAAATGATTTTGACCAACTCTGGGGCCCTTGATATGAATCTGAAAAAAAAAATGTTCCAAGTCTCTTAACTTCCGAGATCTACCTAGAGGGGGGGGGGAGAAGGGGGGCAAGGGGGCAACTTTGAAAAATGGATTTTACTTTTCCGAGCCTCCTCTATACGAATCCGTAAAACAACAAAACACGGGACTCTTAGTTTCCGAGATACGATAGGGAGGGGGGAGAGTGGGGTGGAAAAGGGGAGGTTTGGGATTTTTCCCATACTCGTGAGAGTTACTTGTATACGAATCTGTAAAAATATACCCACCTCCCCCTTCACCATCTGGGAGAACAATTATGTCAGTGAGTGAGTGGTAATCGAGCTTTATATAGTATAATTTAATAACTCACTATAATATTCCTTAGTGGTACTTACGTTTATGATTGGCGGGAATATTTCAAATTTTATTACAGGCGGCAGTGATGGTCAATCAAAGTTTAGATTTTCTCAGATTATATAATTATGATGTAATTATCATTGCGATAATGAAGTAATAAAGACAATTGAATGCTTTGAAACAAATTGTCTGGAAGACAAGAAGCGCCAATTACGCAAAAGTCGCAGAAAGCTTTCAAATACCTATACATAAAATGAAGCTGGTCAGGGGGCCTAAAAAGGTCACTTTGCTTAAGCTGTTAAAACATTATGATTTGCTTCTTTTGATAATTATTTTTATTCTTTGTATAAAATATAAAAAAAGGTAAAGGTCGATGTGTAATATTTATTGCCGGGTACTGTACTGTTGATTGAGTTGAAATAATACATTATCCCTTATACAGAACCGTCAATGGTTATGCAGATAACTGCATAGCTATTGACAGGCGATAACGTATCGCCTGCAAGCGCCATAGCAAGCTGTTTCCTTAATTAGCTCTGACAAATAACTGGAATATCGGTATTTTCCTCGTTCGTTACCTAAATTAGACCTAAATCTAGATGCACTTCGTCGCCGTTTTAACAAATTATTGTTACCGGTTCACTATTATATTATTACCTGCCTACGACTTCGACCGCGTGATTTTTTTTGTTTTAAGGGGACTACTTGACCTAAAGCGCGGTCACTGTCGGACTGCATAGAAAAGAACGATGACACAACGGTGATAATTTATTGTAAAATATTAAGCAATTATCTATTTACAAAAATCTATTGTTTGGACTAAAAAATTAAAACACAAGTGCTTTAGTATGTTGCTAGTAGAATAATTTGACAAAAAATCAGAATGATTGTATGTAAATTAGTATGGTTTTTATTGTAAAAAGAAAGTTTTTAGAGGTATCTTCGTGATTTTTTTCTATTGTATCAAATTAGTTGTATTATGCTTTCAACACACTATCTACCTAGCACATATCCTGAAGCATATCATATATTTTTCTGATTTTGTTTACTGTATCCATCATATACATACTTTTATTACTTCCAAAACTTATGTTTTTGCGTTTAGGTCTTGTAATCCCCTTAACATAAACGATTCTACGACACTCGGCAATACTGCAGCTTCCCGTTAGTGAAAGAATTTTCGGAATCAGATCAGTGGATCCGAAGATCCCTCCTTCATACAAACTCACAAATTTTACCTCTTTGTAATATTAGTATTTATGATGTATAAAACGAAGTGTCATTGTTTTCTAATGTTATAAATCAAGAGATAACATGGCCTGTCAACTGCCGCCGCAACGGCTTTCTACAAAAGATGACAAAGTTATTTTGTATGGAACGCAGATAAAACACATAGGTACACCTAAAATTTATACAAAGATCTCACCTTATTTGATGGCAAAATAAGTGTGACATTGAAAAAACTTTCACCGATGTGTGGGGATCTTTCTCTCCTTTTGGGAGAATCTGATAAAATGCATGGCAAAGCATTCAACCGTCCCTTTTCGTCCTATCATAGGCACTCTCTCGGCATCTTAGTGTAGATTTTCTTCATCTTCATCATTACAATCCAGGCCAACATTCAGCAAAGATAGATAAAAATGTCCCAAATCAAAAAAAAATTGACCTTTGCTTGGATTATAACTCTCGCCACAACACAATATATAAACACATATACAATCACACCACAATTTGTTTATCGACGACCAAAGCACCACCCAGTGTCCGCCATCAAAGACCACATCAGGACCACTTCACGGAACCTCCGAATATCAATTAAAAACAACATTTAAATGAGTTTAAAACGATTTAAAATCAGGCAGTGTGTTCAGCACGACACCCCGACTTGCACTGGTGAGCTAAATGAGAAAGGTTTCCCTATTTCTTCCCATTCGAGAGAGAATATAAAACTCTTTTTCGCCTTTTTTTTTTACTTCCAACTTCGTCTTAATATGCCACCCGCTCGGACCTTGGAGTGATGACTTAGGAAGCGTATAGAAGGAACAGACACAAAAAAACATAAAAGTGGTCCTTCGATCCCAGAGTTCAAAACCACTGGTCCTTTTGTTTACAAAATGTTCATCGAATTACTAACTAATCCATTAATGTAATTTAAAAATGTTCCAAGATTGGCTTTATACAGGAGTCGATATAATTAAAAGGGATTTCTAACGAAAACCGGTTTCATTGGTCTTGTGCACCAATTAATACGGCTATTATCTTTTATGACATTTTTATGATGATTTTATAGCCACATTGGCCTCGTGATGGTTTGCATCGGTTTGGATTGGAGTCGCTTCGAAGATACCATGTGGTGCGTTGTGTGTAGGTAAGCTAATGTTTTTAGGAATTCCACTTAGAAAATTGTCAAATACCAATTGGAAATGTTTAAATTTATCATTATCAAGGTCAAACTGCTTAGAAGGTTTACTTACGCTTATACTTTTCGTATACGTATTTAAGAACACGTCTCCTCGCCTCAACTTCCCAGATTGTTAGACCAAATCGATCAGAATGGGCAAAATTTGTTCTAGAATCCCTTCAAAGACATGGTCACCATCTCCAACTCTCTTGTCATTGATGATAACAATACTTTGATTTAAAAGCGTGGCCATGGAGTTTCCCGTTCTTCTCTATAGGAAACTACTATACTTTGGAATTGGGAATCAGATTCAACTTTCTGACTGACCGACTCTTTGCCAATGCAAAGGTTCCTGTAATTGTTTTACGAGTAATTGAAATAAATGCTTTGAGTTTCGAGCTAAATTTTTATGAAGGACCAGCCATTCCAAGATTCTTTTAACTTTTCTTTAGGAGCAAGACATTTCTAACCACAAACCATAACTGCAAATATTCTATCCTGGAATCCACATATCTCCAAGGACCAACATCACATCTTATTTTATTGTTTTTAGGCACTAAAACAACTTGCATATCTGAAACCCTTGATCTCAAAAGTGCTAACGGACGTGTATTTGCATTTATTTTGTACATCCCACGTGCATATCGTAAATCTGTCCTAAAAGGCCAGGCACATGGGATAAAGATATTCGAACATAAACAGGAGATTATACTGAAGTATTCAGCAATCTCATATGACCTGTAACCTTGTGTATGTATATCTGATGTCTAAATGTCTAAACAGTCTGCCATACACGAGACAATCTACCGTTAGATCAATCTGTTGACTGCATCGTCAGATTTTAACAGTGATATTTGTGCCCATGTGTCATTACTGGTTGCGGTGAAATCTCTTAACTTTGCCAGTGAAAAATAATTCTAAAGGCTGTTTCGTAAAGTTTCGTTTTCTCGGTCGAAGGAAAATAAATAAATAAAACGGCCATAATTATGAGCTACAGTAAACATCAAGAGTTTTAAAAACAGGCGTCAAGATCCCGTAACTGTATTAGTCAGCCATTTTTTTTTAGTCATCAGTCCTTTTGGTCAACACAATTATACACAGACTATAAATCAATATGTCAAACGGTTAATCAAATGGTGCATAGCAACTCAATACGTTTACAATAACAATTACTCAAGTCATCACTTCAGCGATAAAAAAAGTTATGGAACTTAAAACCGCATCAACTTTAATTTAAATCAAATTTATTTAAAATAACTTTAATTTAAGTGAATGCAAAAGTAATGGTAAATGTATGTAAGACAACTATTACTTTTGCATTCACTTAAATTAAATTTATTTTACATTAAAGAAGGTAAAAACAAAATATTATTTTGCACAATTCATTTAGATCTTAATAACCTAAGTTGAGCAGTGGTAGCCCAATGGTAACGGCCGCGACTTATGAGTTGAAGGTCGTAGGTCGACGGTCGTAGACAGGCGCTTGTAAATTATTTCATCACCACTGCTCTCAAAACGCTGATGGAAAACATCGTACGGAAACCGACATGTCCTACAACCAAAAAATTCGAAGACATGTGACTTCCACCAACCCGCACAAAACCAAGTCCTGTGTCCCAGTGGGAACGTTATAGGGTGATTATGTATGTATGTTATGGAACCTAAGTTTTAATTACTTGGCTATATAATTTCAGCTGGCAGCTTTAAAATAAAGCTTTTAAAGTTATTACGTTTCAATAATACCTGATCGTAACCCACAGTATTAAAATTAAAAGACAACGATTGTACGAGTGCGTAACTTGTGTTATTATATCCTAAACAAATAAACAAACTCTTCAGCTTTATTACTAGTATAGATATAGATTTTCAGCCTTTACGCCGTAACGTTTTCTAAACGTGTTCCTTTGATGCGCAGTCGCACCATCTTCTCCACCAATGAGACGAAGTCCGCAGCCAGATCTAACTGTTCGTCGGTCTACGTGAAAGGGGCGGTTGTGTTAATCGCGGCGCCACCCCCGGTCTTCGTTAGTCTAGAATTAATTCGTTGATAAGACGCCGCGCCTCCCAGCGATGTTGTCTTGAGAGTACAGGGCTGCTACACGGAGGAAAACTCTCGGAAAATGATTGTATTTAGTAATAAGTTTTCCATATTTGAGTATATTGGAGTTTGTATGCTTCTTGAGGAGTTTAAGGCTTGGCTACGATATCCATAGGTGGATGAATATTTGAGGTTAATCAGGTCATGACTAATGTATATACATAATAACACATCATCTATCCTTGGTGCTTCTTAAGGTTATTGATAGCGCTCTGAAAACAGTTACTAATATAATTTACCCATGTATAAGTACTTCTAGAAGGCATACAAAAAGTGGGCTTCAGCATTGCTTAGAACAAATCTAGGCTAATAAACCCTCTCAGTAAGACCGTGTCACTTGTCGCAGTGCTAATGCAGCCAGAAATTCAGTGCACCTCAAAGCAAAAATCTAACAGTAACGAAAAAAACGACATCATAAACTGCGACAAAGGGAAACCCCGAAAACATTTCTCGTAATGGCACAAAAGGATTCTTTTATTTATGCACCAATTTTCCAAACGTAGCCATCCCTGAAATCCAAGAGCAAATTAAAAAGACGACCACAAAATCGCCTCAGGGGGGACGGGGAGAAATTACACCCCCAAGCCTACGTTGACCCTCTTTAATGAACATTGCACCGCATGCTGTCTCGCTCCCTCCTTCAGCATCCTCGCTGGATTCCTTTTTCTGTCTCCCTCTGATGGTGGAGATTTCACTGTGACATCAATTGTCTGCGTTGCATTTTATACGAAAACATTTTCGAGCGGCGGGTTCGTTTCTTTAAATATTTGAATAGGATACGTTTTAACATGAAATGTTTTATTGCAAATAGAAACCGTATACAGTTATTACTGGCAAAAAACCGTTTAAAAAAAAGTATAGAGATATTTAGCGAGTTTCGTATGAGGGTAGTGGATATTTAAGCAATATTCTGTTAGCCCGTCTCATTGATCTAGAGATTTGATCCCTAGGTCGGACAAAAGTATTATTGACTCTTCCATCAGGAATCTGTCAGTAGCAGCCCGGAGTCTGCAGTCAAAATAATACATTTTTCATTGTCATCAGCATAAAGAAAAGTCCACTGATGAACACAGGCCTCTCCAATCGTAAGCCTAAATGGCTTGCGATTGGAGAGGCCTCTCTCAATTCAATCCTCATAATCAAATTGGAATTTCCAAGGTCTTCGATAAAACGAGAAACAAATGAACACCCAAGCGCATTCTACTCGTACTAAGCATCTTGGTTAAAAATCTTTCTGCCTAGCCTTTTCCCAACTATGTTGGTGTCGGCTTCCATTCTAACCAGATGCAATACCAGTATTTTACATGGACCGACTGCCTGTCTGACCTCCACAACTCAGCTTGCAACTTGCAACCCTTGGTAAGAGTGGATGTCAGACTTTTGGGCTTCTGACTACCCATAACGACTGTCAATTAGCTACGAATGACAGCCGAGACCAACGGCTTAACATGCTTTCGGAGGCATTTAAGGGTCTCGATAGGTCACCCATCCACTAATCGACCGCAACAAGCGTAGCTACCGATCCGTGCAGCTACAATTATTTAACCACGAGCCCCTCAGGTAAGCTTGTGGAGCAATGTAACAATTAACCATTTTGTCATCCAACTTTATCAACTCCACTTATACGGATACACTTAACCTTACAACTCCAGTCATCTTATAAGGACCTAAGCAGTCATCTTATAAGGGTCTAAGTTTAACATTATAAGGTGACGTTATAAATGTGTGTAATAAGCGACATTCTCATTAAATTACATCTAATCTGTAAGGGTTATCATATGCCTTTCTAATAGCTTAGTTTTGCAGATCTTTACATTAGCATAACGTTCTGCTATAATTGGGTATGACCACTCCTTTAGGTCACCCGTAACGTTAAGCGATTCCCACGCCTCCCAGACGGAATCAATTTCATTTTGTATAGCTTTACGTTGGTCAATAAAGCATGTACCTACCTACTTTCAAAGGTGTGGTATTAGCCCTTTTGGGATTAAGTTATTGAGTGTTATTCTGATATTAAGAGCGCGTATACAGAAAGTGGGCAACGTCGCAAACAGCTGTCAAATATTTCCCTGTTTTGATTAATTTGTCAATATTACTCTATGAAAATAAGAAATATGGCTAACTAATGAACTAGAATATTAATAATGAATTGCAATTAAAACACTGAATTTGATGTTGTAACCGTTTTAGGTGTGAAAAAGGCATTTGTAAAGTTTCCAAATACTTTTTTTACATCTAAAACTAAATATTCGGTGTTACGATATTAATTATTGCATTTCATAATCAATATTCTAGTTCATTAGTTAGCCACATTTCTTATTTTCATACAGTAATATTGACAAATTAATCTAAACAGCGAAATATTTGACAGCTATTTGCGACGTTGCCCACTTTCTGTATATACGCTCTTAAACTGAAATTGCTTTTAGTCACGTCAATTTTGAAGTGGAAGAATTGCGTCACTAGTGTTTATAGCGGGTATTACGAAAAACCATAGATTCTCTCGCTCTATTTATGGGGCATAGACAAAGTGACATTCTATCAGCGACAATGATGATAGTAGCTTATGTTAAGTCAAAAATGTATAGGTTTGACATGTACTACCGAAAAGCTTATGTCAGGATTGTCCGAAAGGGTTACCGCTGGCCCGGAACATAAAGGGCTAAGGAAGGAACACGGGTGGGTTTTAGTCAACAAGAGTCTGACACTTCCTTCCGCTCCACCCAGAGCGGGAGGGGTCATTTGATGATTCCCCATCAATGTTTCCCATCCAGAAAAACAAAATCCTATTGAAAGACGTTGTAGAAATATGAAACACTTTGAAACTGATTTCCAGTCTAGGGCTTCAGGTTCTGATGTGAGCCTCAAGTAAACAACATTCAGAACCACTAGAAGGTATTAAAGAAAAAATGAGATGGAAGAAAACTATAAAAAAAAGTAAAAAAAAAATCTAATTACCTTCTTCAGCATTTAGATTTTACATTAATTTGGTTATAAATGGCCTGTAAGAGCAGGTATATATAGCCGCAAAGCAGGTGCTAACAACATATTAGCCTTTAATTATTTATTTTAATATTCAGTAGCCCACACAATAACCTCATTTTTTTCCTATGATCGGCAGATGAAAGCAGCTGATGGGCTCATTGTTAATAAACATCGCATTATGATGTTAATTTCAAGCATCACATCTATTAGATGTGTATCACTTACTTTATTTGAAAGTGGACTAACTAGCCCTTAACCTTATCATCGATCTGATGGACGCAGGCGCAGGCGCATACGGATTAATTCTATTCGCAATTTTAATCAATTCCTTTGTAAAGGTTGAGGCCAGCGGACGTTGTCTATTAATAATAGTAATAAAACATGAATCGTGTAGGTTTTAATAATGATATTAAAAGTATAAATAAATAATGCTTTATACAGTATGTTAACTAACAGAGGGCGTTCCCGTTAACCCGCAATAGTATAGCATCCATACATGCTAAAAAAAATATTACCATTCGAAAATAAAATGTTTTTATTTTTTTTTATATTAAAATATTCACTAAAAATCGTAAATTGATACGTTAAAGAAACACTCTGTACACGCGTACTTGAAGGACAGCAATGTCGGAATTTATTTAATTAAATAAATTAGAATTAATTAAATAAATAGAGTATCAATTTACGATTTTTAGTGAATATTTTAATATAAAAAAAAAAACATTTTATTTTCGAATGGTAATATTTTTTTTAGCATGTATGGATGCTATACTATTGCGGGTTAACGGGAACGCCCTCTGTTAGTTAACATACTGTATATCGTACTTGTTAGACTGAAACCCCTCTTTGAGGAGCTCGTACTGTTCGTAAAACAGTCTAACGGATCGATAGATGGGAAGTTAAGCTGCGCTTGCCGTGGTCAGTTCATGGATGGGTGACCATTTTCTTAACATATTCAAACTGGCCTTAACATATTCAAACTGACCATTTTCTTAACTGAAACTCAAAGCATTTATTTCAATTAAACCATTTACAGGCACTTTTGAATTGTCAAGGAGTCAGCCAGTCGGAAATATGAAGGTAGTTGTCCATTGCTGAAGGCACCTATGGAAAAGACCGGGCAAGATACTCCACGGACACTCTTTTTTAAATTATGATATTATAAATATATTAGTTGCATTATTAATGCGGATGGTCTTTTCTCAATAGAAACGCTCTCGCCTATTTTCTTTCTGGTTAATGACCATAAAGCAATGATTTTTTACAGAATAATAAATATTAACTATTTGTATGTCCCTATGTTTTCCTTTTTGATGATACATTATTTTTATAAGCACTAGAACCCTCAAAAAAAAAGTGAAAACGAAACACAAACATAATACTTTGCTATCACTGACTGACGTATCGGACATAGGTATATCCGATACGTCAGTCATTAAAATCCAGTACATTCCGAAGACAGCCGAATACATCCGAAGCGAGGTTTTTTTTAATCGTCTTATAAACAAAACACACGCGCTTACGGTAACAGTGGCGCGAGTTCAATGGTTTATTCCCATCTCAAAAAATGCCCAACGCGCCTAAGTTTTCACTTCAAAAAAAAATAGGGGAAGGTTCACTATTTCTAACCTGGGGACCAGACGCTCTCAATTCATCCAAAAATAATTACCTACCAGTCCACCTTTACCAGTTAATTGAATTGTAACTAAGATTTGCTTTAATTACTAGGTATAAGACATGATCTGTGTATTCGAGTGCTTATAATTACTGGGTGCCTCTATGTGGCCCCTCCCAATACATCACGGTCGTGTAGAATGAAGATTGTGCTCTGATGTTTATGTTAATGAAAACATAACTGTTTGTATCGTAAATATCATTGTTAGTTTATTTATTTTAGGTCCTTTTGAGGTGCTTTTCAATATTCTTAACACCAGTCTTAGGTTGGGAATGTAGGTAATTCATTTAAGACTATGTACTACAAGGGTAAGGTGGGGCAAAAGTATGTGAATTTACTATAATTTTTGCTAATGAAAGAAAGAAAGAAAATACATTTATTTAGCACAGACTAAGAGACACACAATACACCAGATAGTTAGATAATAGTCGTACATCAGATAAAAACTAAGATAAAAATAAAAAGTGCAAAATCCGATGTAAGAAATTAGCAGGAAAGTGTGCCTCACGGCTGCGCCAAAAAGGCCCAGTTTAGCAAAAATGCCAGACAACTGGTGCCTAACGCTGGTTTTCAACTAGACCTGATGTGTTACTATGAAACACTAATTTCGGGGCAGTGTGATCTCCCGTTTTGGCGATTTGAACTGCCAGATCGCCAGATCTGCCGGCGCATCCAGTATACCCGTTTTGGAACGCAGCGTGGTGTTCCGAATTCTGTCCTGTCTTTTAACACCCAGAATGCTGCATTCTATCGCTCTTTGGCAAACTCCAAGGCGGAACTTTTGCGACTCGGTGAGCGACCAGTGAGCACCGTAGCGCTTTACTTTGTGTAAATAATTTCATCACCAATGCTCTCAAAACGGCGAAGAAAAAAATCGATAGGAAACCGGCGTATCCTAGAACCATAAATTCGAAGACATGTGACATCTACCAACCCGCACTGGGCGCCGCGTGATAGGTTGTAGCCCACTCACTCTAGAACAGAGGAGGCTTGTATTATTACTGGGCTCAAACTAAATACCTATATAAAAACAAAGTACCATCGACACGAAATAAAGGAAACAGTCCTATCAAGGGGTATTGTGTTACCCAGTTACTGGGTTGTGCTGGCATTCTTGCCTTAGAAGGGAAGCCGACCCCAATATAATTGGGAAAAGGGTTAATAGATGATGATGAAGTGGTGAGGAAACTTGTACTACAGCGATTGATGGTCTACCAGATTGTTATCTCGAAGTTAAAGGTCAGCTGTATTTATTTATGCTTCAGATTATGTGTGATTGTGTATGAGATAGATAGCATCTATCTCATACATAATCACACATAAACAGCCTATATGGTTCCCACTACTGGGACATTGGCCTCCTCTCTGTGAGAGGGAGTGTGCCGTAATCCACCACGCGCGCCTAGTGCGATTTGGTAGATGTCATATGTCTTCGAATTTTCGGTTCTATGGTATGCCGGTTTTCTCACGATGTTTTCCATCAACGCTTTGAGAACAGTGGTGATCACAAAGTGAAGCGCCTGGTCTGGTTCGAACCTACGACCTACCACAAGTAAGTCTTGGAAGTTACCGCTGGTCCGTCACTGCTCTCATCTCATACATTAGCCAAATCGCTCTTATTAAATGGTGCTACAGCAATAAAAGGTTTATGTTTTTCTGCTGTAGGTAATGAAAACCAAGATCAGCACAAAATTATAGTATCTACTTCAAAAATACCTTATTACTACTAAAGGCTCCTTCAAACAGGCGCGACACGCGATAAAATCGCGCGCGACACAATGGCACCGCAAGTCGCGCAACGAGCGGTGCCTTTGTTTCGCGCGCAATTCACATCGCGCGTCGCGCCTGTTTGTAGGAGCCTTAACTCACGAAGCACGTGCCGACATAAAAACTGAAACAATAAAACCATGACATGAACTTATAAGCAACACCCACACACTTCAATATTTTATTTTTAAGACTTCATTTCCCTCATAAAAGTCGAGCGTAATACACCGATGAAATCGCACTTTCATTGGGTAATCAAAATTTTAGTGTTGGCAACATTATTAGTTATTAAGCGTGTGGCGCGATCGAGATGTTCTCATGAGGTGCAGACCTCCCTGGAGCGAGCACGAAGGAGGGCAGGGGCGGAGTTGGTATTTAAGTACCTTGAAGTGTAGGAGTTTAGGAGTAGCCCAGAATAATTTAATTTCGAGTGGAACTTAGTTCGACTAAGACCCGCTTAAAACGCTTTTTGCATGGATTCCGGTTAAATGTCGGTTTCTAAGGCTTAATTTAATATTCAAATCTTTTAAATAGTCGAAATGTGGGTGTACCTACATACTAATGTCTCTGCCACACTTCAGGAAATAACAAGCATGGTGTTATGTTAAATTACGTTAAAATTTGCTGACGATGTCGTGAATATTTTGATTATGACAGTTCTTTAAAAATGAGCATTTTAAACAGTGCTGTTTATTATGCCATGCCATACAAAGATTTAATTAAATATTGAGCTATTTTATAATTATCTAATTAATTATGCATGTCTAATTAAAGATGCATGTAGGCGCTCGCATGACAAAACAATAAAGTGATACTCCATGTTTTTCTTTCCATATCAGCATGGTAATGTACTTCATAAATATAATGTTTAGCATAAATCACAATGACTCGCGGGTTCACTTACAACTGTCAATCAAACTCTACGGTGCATAAAAAACATACGAAAATCATTTAGCAGAACGATTTGAGAATTGAGACAAGCAATAAAATTACCTTAAAAACTGCACTCGTCATTATTCCACAAAAGTAATTGATATTTAAATATGAAAACACAATGTAATATGTAAATTATACTCTGTCAGTGCGTTTATTGCAATACTATTTGACATGCAGTCCGGCCCTGTCAGATCTTTATCAAAAAAAAATCAAAGGCGAACAGAAAATAATTTTCGAAGATATTACAATAATTTATGGCTTCATTCGGATCGATTGCTCGCTCCTTGTAAATATTACATTTTTATGGTAAAATATTTATGTAATTAACTCACGTAGTTTATCAATAAACTCACTCGGGAGTTAATTTACTACAAAATTATTGATTGGGGGGAGGTTCGGTAATTTTAGCGGGGAACTGATATGGGTCACGGTGCTTATATTATTTTAATTGAATATGAGTTTATTTATATAATTATAGGATAGGATCGCGCAGTGAAATTTAAAACGAATAAAATCGCTGCATTTTATTTCAGTAGCATAGTCGAATCGTGAAGTTCAGAATTGGACATGGAAAATTCGATAGGGTTTACCTACTACAAAAAAAACTTATTACCTGCTCAATACCGTTGGAAAATCCCCTTTCACATAATGCTAGGTACAAAACACTTAAAACTATCGGATTCTGACTACACCGACATTTCTCCGTCTAACCCTATCCACATCAGTGCGCAAAACAGTTCCATAAAAAAATAATCAATATTTAATTTACGATTCGCTTGCGTTCGCTCGATTCGATCACGAGCCGTTCACTTCCCCATTCATCTTTCAACTGTTCCACACTTATTATAAGACGAAATCGATTCAGCGCAAACGAGATCTCGATTCTCGATTCCCGTTCCCATAAATCTTTTAGCGGACGCTCCGGGCGCACCGTAACCGATTAGTAGGTGCACCACGGTTATCTGACGCGAGAAACAATTTTCAATGCATTAAATAAATTATGACTTCATCGGAGAAACACAGGTCACGACTCACGAGGGTGAAACAACAGTGAGATGTGCGCAAATAGTAGGGCAGCGGATGACTTGCAATTTTGAGGGATTTGTATTCGAAATTCGATTGTTTTTTTGTTTATGGCAATTGGAGAAACTCGTAGCACCGTTCGGTCGGTTATTTTCATAAAAATTAAGGTTTCTGCCTCGGGGAAAAAATAAAAAGGCAAGACATAGCGCTGCGAACGATACAGTGAAGCATGCAAAAACTACACCTCCGCTCTGTGCATACACGCTCACACGCACATATATACAACCATTTACAATCAAACTACACCTCACTATGTGCACACATGTTTACGAAACCGGCTTCACTTTACTGTTGACAGCCCTCTGTCTTGGTTTTTCATTTGGTCTGAGGTTTCGGGTACCTATTTCAGGGATGATGAGCAGTGGTGGCCCAGTAGTAACAGCCCCGTCTTACGAGTTGTAAGTCGTGGGTTCAAACCTAGGCACGCGCTTTACTTTGTGTAAGTAAATTCATGACCACTGCTCTCAAAACGGTGAAGGAATACATTGTGAGAAAACCGGAATGTCGGTTATTTTTAATTATTTTAATTTTGAATTGTTGTTTTCTAACTATTTGCTGTACTCTGGACGCTTTTAACGCGTATGTCTTTTTTACATCGTTCTCACATATAATTATAAATTCAACATTAATGATGTAACTAATATTTTTGTAAAAATATAATTTAAAAGAGTGTCCATGGAGTTTCTTGACCGTTCTTCTCCATAGGTATCTTCGCTTTGGAATGGGCAACTAGCTTCATATTTTCTGACTGACTGACGGACTTTTTGCCAATTCAAAAGTGCCTGTAAATGGTTTAATTGAAATAAATGCTTTGCGTTTGAGTTTTGTCCTAGAACAAAAAAAATCGACGACATATGAGATCTACCAACCCGCACTGGGCTCTAAAGGTAGATTACAGCACACTCCAACTCAAAGAGAGGAAGCCTGTTTCCCAGTATTGGGATCAGAAATATGTACTTAATTAGTTACTTGAAAAAACGATATAGGGCGAAAAAGAGGAGACGATTCAATAAATAAATCAACTGCACGTTTATACCAGAACGACTCTAGTAACTTCACAAAGCTATATGGTTGCTTCTGAATTGCGTCTGACGTATAATAATGAAGAATGATTAAGCTATGAAACTCCGTGACTCACCCTTGACCTCAGAAGTCCCTATTTTTAGTCGCCACTCCTTTCACAAAATACCAAAAGCTTCACAATAACATTTATCCTAAAATTACAAAATAAAACACCGATTCTCCGCCCACTTACCAAAATTATCCTGGCCACACACGTTGAAGAAAAAAGAGCAACCAAAAAAAAAAGAAAATCTGATGATTCTAAATTCTCACGATCATGTTCGGCCATCTTCGGCCATTCAAAAAGGATGGCGTCGTTTCCGGTTCCGCCAGACGCCATGGCTGGTGACATTAAATTTGATGGCGGTGACAATTGACGTAATTACTTCATTAGTCTTACTTTGTTTGATTGTGGTTTAAACGACAAACATGTGTGGTACAGACAGCTAGTTTTGTAGACCTTTGTTTTTATTTTTATGTGGGAAATGGGTAACAATGTGACAAGTATTTGGTACTGGTAGGTTTGTGAAATTACTCATACGTAGTAAGCAAACTGACGGAAAGTCGTTACCGCCACCTATTTTGTGATCAGCCGGTCGATTCTGTAAAAATCTCACCGTGAAAACTTAGGTGAAGTGAGTTTGTTTTTGCTAGGAATTGACACTATTGACAGCTCACTCCACGCTCACTTCGCCTAATTTTTCACGGTGAGAATTTTACAGAATAGCACTGCAGATACACACACCAAACTGTTATATATATATTTCTACTTGTTTAAAATATGAATCAAAATATTAGCTGTTACTACAGCCAATCGCTAATCGTCTAAAATATATCTTTTGCTTACACACTTGTAATTTTATAGTGGATTATAGAAAGATTGTTCACTGGATAAGAATTTCCTTTTCAACACTTATCCAGTCAGATCTTAAATTAGCCTCTTTTCCAGGGCATAACTCTGCTTCCTGTGCATTCTTAGTCATATTCTGAACCATACTTGCCTGATAGGAAAATAAATAAATTAATTGATCTATAATTGGTTTTCTTGTTCATAGAGAGTGATGCTGTTTTACTAACGTCATAATTAACTGATAAATCCGGCTTATCAGTCGATTCGCACGAAATTACTCTCCCGAAACATCCCAATCGTTCCTTTTAAATAATATTATGGTGACTCGCACGCATTTAATTTATTTGTGGGCGAGTCGACAATTCTAGAAATATGTATATATTAGGCAATTGGCATATTTTGAATTTATTGCAATTGAGTTAAGAAAAAATTACTCGTTTTTAATATGTAACTCTTAACAATTCTGCGCACTAGTGTCCTTTTTTCTACACTTTATTGCACTAAATTCAAAATCTGCTGAAATGACATTTTATGTACCTATCATCATTATTATTATTTTTATCTCATTAACATTATTATTTATTTATTTCTAAACACTTCGCGTATTTTACATTTTGGTTTTAGCCACACATCAAAAACTTCTCAGGGTTTATCGGTATGCTGGAGAGCCGTCAACCTCAAAATTAAATTCTGAATCGCACTTAAGATGGTGGTTTTCAACTTTCATATTTAAAGAAGAACCCGTAACAATTAAAATACCTGCCTTTTAACCTTCATATTTTCGAAGCGAAACTATTTTAAGTAACTGAATATTTTTACAGAAATAAAAATTAATGAACAGTAGAAAGTACCTACCGCGCCAAATGACCGGTCACATTAAACCTTGATTAGTCAGATGTACGTAATTACACAAATTGGTGAACTCCAACTAATTGCCACGGTACCACACAGGATCATAAAAATAAGCACAGGGAGGTATTCAACCGCTCCAGAATTCCGTCAATAAAAATTAATCATTTTATTAAAAAAAGTAATAATATTTCTTCGGCGATTCCTCGACTAGTTGTGCTACCATTATTGGTGTTTACATGTAGTCTTATAAGCAATTAGCAGCTCTCACACCTTTTCTGCCGAGTTTGTTGAACGTCATTCAATTTTATCGTGTAATTAGAGTCCATAAAATCAGTAGATGTCGGCATCAGACGCTAGTGACGGCGATGCTCCGGCATTTTTAGGATAGCGACCGACATTCCGTGTACAGGGATGTACTCACTTAGCTTTTATAATGAACTACGGTTACGGTTAATAAATCTTAGTAAGTAGGCACAGTTTATTACACTGCTGTGAAAATATTATTTCAAACATTCGCTCGGTTAGCAACAACACAACATGTCATTGCATTGTTACATTCTCTAAGCTACTTATTTCCCAGCGTGAAGTACATTTTACTTGACCAGAGAGCGACCACATCTATGAAACTAGAACCACAGGCACGCAGAGCATGTAATTAGGTGCAACAATGTCAGAGATGTTACAGGTACAATACAAAGCTCTCGACGTTTATCGTCATTACCCTTTTGAGGAGACACATTCTGAGATAAAACGGGAAGATATAAATAGAATTACACATTTCTTTCTGGGTGTAAAAAGTTTATGAATAAAAGTATAATTGAAGCGTCGCGGCGGGCGATTGCACCATACTGTGCAGCCTTGATCCAGCCCTGCGTGCTCTAGGATGCCGAGCGCACCTTCCACGATATTTAAGCGAGTTTAAAACTAAGATTAAAGTTGTCGCCGCAACAGTTTTTGCGCTATTAACAAGCGTACTCATAAAGCAGTTTTTCTTTGTCGACTCTTTAAAATAACAAGCTTAACCTTTTCGAAACCTGTCTATAAATAACAAATAGAAATCGTCGTCGAGATATTTCATGTTTTGCGTGGGATATTTATTATTACGATCAGTTTTTTTTATTAATTAACGAGACTGTTCGACCGTTAGAGTGTAGTTAGATTAAATCTGGCCCACCTCTTCCCATTTCTCGGCATGAATTATACATGATAGGTATCTAATTTACATCGCATCAAAAACACATCGTGGTTCTAAATCGCCGATTTGGCCATGTCGGCGATTTAAACTGTAATTTTCCGGTTTAAGCGATATATTATCATAACCTGATAATTTAGTGCAGAAGAGTTAGCTCTCGGTCGGATTTGTAACATAAAAGCGTTCATTATAATATGAATGCGCGTAGCTTTAAGCTGCGAGTCTGTGCTGTCACGAAATAGTCGTAAAAATTACAAAAGAAACGAAGATTGATTATTTATAATCATTCTTATTCTAAACATTAACCCCTTTATTCATAAACGTTGCCTAAAGTTAGATAGTGATTAGCGACAGTTTCCATACATTTTTGACGTTTAAACGTCACTTAACGTTAATCATCGTTTATAAATAAACGCCTGTCAGTCAGCCTTTCTCCGAGATACCAAATCCCGTCATCTCATTCATACAACAATCGTTTTAAAGTATCAAAATTCACAGTACTCTAATTAAATTTTCTGGTTCTACGCAGAATCCTCCGTTCTAAAATTAATTTAATTAAAGATAACGAAGCGTGAATGTAACAATACTAAAACTAATCTAACTAAGGCTACAACGCGACGTTACAACTCGCAAATTATACAAAGCATTATAAACGTGAACTATTTGATATTCGAAACAATAACTTATCGTCTTTCGACGCGCCCGCGCAACTAAATAGGGTTGCCCGATTAGAAAATTCACAAAATATTGACCTGAATTAAAAAAAAAGATACAGTAAATAATAATTTTACCTAAGTATGTAAAAAATTATTTCACTGCCATACCACAAACGCGTGAGTTGTTTACGCTACACAAGGGTTTAATCTTTTATAAGTATGACAAATGATATTCCACACGATTTCAAGCTGTTGTTTTTTTTTTTGGGACGCAGTTCCTTACCTGTCTCACGTCATACTATGTCACGCTTGGCGAATGGGAGCTAGACCAAAAAACGTGAAACATTTTGACCATTGACTTTCTTGACTTTTGTTACGAAGCAAAAGAAGTGTCGTCAATATTTATTTTTTTATTTTTTTCAAGTATTCGACTCTGCTACTCATTCCGAAGTCTTACGAACATGTTCATCCAACTACGAATTAAACACGTTTTTAAACGTCTTCGTTAACCCTAATTTAGTTGAACAGCTGCTCAAGAGGTCTGGTAACCCTACACCTAACTAATGGAACTGATTAGTGCTCGGGGTATTGTTATAAATTATAGCGTGGTGATGCCACTCGTGCGCAATCACAATTACATCGCGCTCTACGAACTAGTGAGGCGACCAGGTGTTGCTTGGATTTCGAAACAATGAAATAAAAAGATTGTCTTTACGATTTTATTTTGGAGCCAAACCCCTCTGGTCAGTGACCAGTGAGATACCACTGGTCACTGACCAGAGAGGTAGAAGATATTGTATCCTAATATAAAGATGGGGTTTTAGTAAGTTACATTAGATTTTCTTCTGTATTTTGTGTTTGTAATTGTGCATTCAGAATGACAGTTGGTTTCTTCTGCATAGGATAACCCATCATCGTGTTTCTTAAACAGGCCCGAAGACGTAAGTTAACACACTACAGGCAATAGTCTGAAGACTCTGCGTTTGTCACCATGCTTAGCAAAATGGCGATCGCAAAAATCGAGTAACCTACCTCATGACAGCTTTAGAAGCCAGCCCGTTTGTTAAAATATATGGGACAGGCTGCTAAAATTTAAAGAAATTCTAGTATAGCAGTGTTTATAATCTCAGATAATTTACATTCCATCGCCATTTAATCAGTTATCTAATTTATTGAAATTTTATTCTAAGTTGATTTTTGAGTGACCATTTGTAACAAAAAGGTCCTAATAAGTTTTTGTTTGCAATGGAATTTGAACTTTGTCTGTATGACATTCAGTTTATAGTTCCATAACTTGAAACGAATCAAGTAGTTATAGACAGTTGTATAAGGAAATTAAAGATGAACTCATCTTCGATAGTTTATGTAAACTAAAATCACTTGATATTATCATCTTGATTCACCAGCACTGTTCACCATAAATACATAGTCAGGACGTGGGCTGTACCTAAAGATGCAAACCTTCCATCTACGTTATAAGTATTTACACTTATGTCATCAACAAGATAAAACTGAATTATGATTGGACGATCATGACTATCGTCGTTAAGAGGTGGATACGTAAGGTGAAGTGAAGAGCAAGACCACAACTTGTCCATAAACATAGAAACAACTGATGTATTCTGTATGTATATTATGTCTTATTAATTTATTTAACCGTTAATATACGCACAAATAAACAGACAAGAAGAAGGGAACAGAAAAATATGTACAAAGGTGATGCTTATTTCTAAAGAAATCTCTTACCGTGAAAACTTAGGTGAAGTGAGCTTGAAGTGAGCTGTCATTCCACATAATTCTAGGTATTGACATTATTAACAGCTTACCAATCTCAATTCACGTAAGTTTTCTCATTCCACCTGATGATAGAGATTGACTTATGACAGCTCACTTCAAGCTCAATTCACGTAAGTTTTCTCATTCCACCTGATGATAGGGATTGACTTATGACAGCTCACTTCAAGTTCACTTCACCTAAATTTTCTCATTCCACCTGATGATAGGGATTGACTTATGCCAGCTCGCTTCAAGCTCACTTCACCTATGTTTTCTCATTCCACCTGATGATAGGGATTGACTTATGACAGCTCACTTCAAGCTCACTTCACCTAAGTTTTCTCATTCCACCTGATGATAGGGATTGACTTATGACAGCTCGCTTCAAGCTCACTTCACCTAAGTTTTCTCATTCCACCTGATGATAGGGATTGACACTTATGACACCACAATTCAAGCTCACTTCACCTAAGTTTTCTCATTCCACCTGATGATAGGGATTGACTTATGACAGCTCACTTCACCTAAGTTTTCTCATTCCACCTGATGATAGGCATTGACACTTATGACAGCTCACTTCACCTAAGTTTTCACGGTGAGATTCTTACAGACGAAACAGCTGCAGATATAAAAATTGAGACTTATTTTTCTGTACTTATTTGACACCATTATGGTATGCCTTAGCTTTACTACAAGAGCGACAAAAGTAGCCATAGTTATTTCAATACCTATATTCCCATCATTTTCTCATGCAAAATGCGTGGCTAAACTGAAATTCAACTTCGCCATTTTTTATACCAATAAAATAGTGATACAAACTCGGTATAAGGTGTTATTTACCCCGAAGACATTAATCTACCAAGCTGGTCTTCAAAAGTGACGTTGACAACACATAAATATTCCATCTGCACCACCGCAGTTGCAATTGAGCAATTTTGTAATTTAAAAATCGTAACACAAACGTATGTACGGACGGACAGTCAGACAGGTGCATTTTATAATGAGCTACGAAAATTGTTACCAATATTTCATTCAGCACGATACCTTGATGGACGGTTAGCGAAATGAGGTGTTACATCCAACATACACCTCCGTGTGGGAATCCATTTCTTTTTTCATTCTTTTTTTTTTCTTTGTTCCTGATTTCACCTAGGTTTTGTTTTCTTTGAACTATTTTGTTCGGTATTCCGTTCAAAAGAAGTCGGTATGTGTATTAATGATTCCAGATTGTGTAGTATGAGACAGGTGTGGGGGATTACATTAAATTAGTGGCGAATGTGTTAATGAGTGGAGATTTACGAGTATTACTGTAATCTGCTGCATTTGTGGGAAAGTTCGCTTATTTATTGCTTATTGGTAGTCGTAAGGTTTATTGGTTGTGCGAAAGAATTGCGAAACGATTTAGGCATCGGACTCACGCATTATATGGCTGCTAACTGGCCAGAGAGAGAGGTGTCTAAATTCAAATCCCATACATTCCTACCTAATTTGGAACAAACGAAAACCATAGTTACAAGGAACGTTTTATAATAAAAAGTGTCGTAATGTCCATTTCTTTCTTATATCTATGGTCCATATCCATAGGTACCCAGGCTGCATTTCGGCAATCACCTTTAGGACTGGCAAAGAATCAGTCACTGGCCACCTTAATTCCCAAACCACGTTTTCAACTTAGGAATTATAGTCAAGAGGAGGACAAGAAAAATACAAATAAGTAAGTATTCGTCAAACATCGTGAGGAAACCTGGACTTACAGAGTTAATAAAAGTCTTTTCACAAAAATGCTTGGAAATTTGAGCATTATTTTGACAACCTTCTTCGAGATAAATCGAAATTACTGTACTGGCTAAAGACATGCGAGCAGGGGCCGCCGAAAGTTGTATGAAAATCCATATCTGTCGTGGTTTAGTGGCCAAATAAATTACATAGTAAACTCATATCTGTCGTGTAATCTAAAAATGGAACGACCTTTTACTCCGAACTCCTACTTAGGTACGTAGGCCTCCCCCAAGCACCTCCACTTCGACCGGTTCTGTGCTTCTCGCATCCAACGGGTTCCTGCGGCCTTCACTGTTTTTTGTGCTTGTCATTCTTGGGGGCGGGGCGGTTGCCACAATCACAACACTTGGCTGGCGGGTTGGCGATCGCAGTATGGTGGTGAAATGCATAGAGAACGCTGCTGCCCATTCTACGGTACGACTCTTAGTCGCCTTTACGACACCCACGGAAAGTATGGGATGGTGCTATTCTTTAAGTCCGGCACCACACAGACACCTTGTGACAGACAACTGGTGCCTGACGCTGGTTTATAATCAGCCTATAATGTTTCCACAGCTGGGATACAGGATACAGGCCTTCTTTCTTTGACAGGGAGTGGGCGATAATCTACCACGCGGGCCCAGTGTGGGTTCATTCCAGTTTCCTCACGATGTTTTCCTTCACCGTTTTGAGAGCAGTGGTGTTGAAATTAAATACATAAAGTAAAGTGCCTGCCTGGGATCGAACTGCCTGCTCCAATGGGCCACCACTGCTACATTATAAGTATTCAAGTATTTTCCTTACAATTATAACAAGAAATCTGGTACTTCACCATATTCAAGCACTAAACTTTCCCCAACTTCGCGATCACCCAATATCTGTCGCCGCGCTAACCGAAGGCATGTAAGCATTAAGTTTAGTGGTCACGACGCCTGCTTACGGCCCACAATACATCTGACGAAAGCCTTCAATGGTCCACTCGTTAACCCCACTACAGCAGATCGTGCGAAGTCCACTAGCGACCCCTACTAACTGTTTCTACTAAAAAATTAGTTATAGTATCCTTTCGCGACTTTCAGAGGGGATAACAGTATGAAGAATCTTGGCAATGAAACTTGGTCGCTCACAATAGGCCTTATTAGAAGGCTAAAAGTCACCCAAAGGACAATGGAGAGGGCTATGCTTGGAGTTTCCCTGCGTGATCGAATCAGAAATGAAAAGATCCGCAGGAGAGCCAAGGTAACTGACATAACCCGAAGAATTCCAAACTTAAGTGACAGTGGGCAGGGCACATTGCTTGCAGAACAGATGGCCGATGGGCCCGAAAGACGTAGCGTTGGAAGGCCTCTCACAAGGTGGACCTACGATCTTGTGAAGGCCTCAGGAACCCATTGGATGCGAGAAACACAAAACCTGTCGAAGTGGAGGTGCTTGGGGGAGGCCTATGTCCAACAGTGGACGTCTTTCGGCTGAAATGATAATGATGATGCAATCTTTTCTCAGGCTTGGGGTTAAATTTTGTATTACTACTTCTTAACTACTCTACATCAGGTTAAGTCTTAACAAAAGTATTGGGCAATGAACTTTTACCATATTGAGTGCGTCAACCCATTGAGTCAGATATTTTGAAATACTTAATTAAAATGTTGTATATATTATAGACATGTTTACATTATTTTATTACATCTACTTTTTTTAATGTTGTATAGTTTTACAACCAAAAGCCAACAAATTTTTTGGTTTGATCAAATAACTAGTTTTTACTATAGAGCAATATAACGTCTCTAATTATCCAGTAAGAACAGGTAACATAAATATTTAATTAGGAGTCAGTTAGCAACAATAATTATTGCCATAAACCCTAATTAACATTTCATTATTTTTTATTTCCGACAAGCAATTAGAAGCGCTAACTAATTTAATAAATCGCTGCAATCCTCATTAATGATTTAGGTTTATTCGTGATACACGACTTTCGTTATTTAATTGTGAATTTATTGAATTTGAGTCAGTAAATAACTGTTAACACGATCTTTAAAAATAAATTAAAGAAGATTTTATTGGTATCTTCAATTAACTAAACTGTGTGAAACTTCCGTTAACTGAGGAGAATGAATAAAAGTATCTTCTACTTATTTAAAATCTTGAATTTATTAATTCATTGAGAGACTACGCCCAGCCCAAGCCACTGGGTATTGAAGAATAAAATGAGAGTTCAGTTCAAAAATAAGAGTTCCTTGTATATCGAGAGTAAGTACTAAGGAAGGATTTTTGAAAATTCACTCCCTAAATTATATATAAAGGGGAATAATTTGCCGGGTCAGCGGGATTGTTGCCGGTTCAGCGGGATTGTCCGAAAGGGTTACCGCTGGCCCGGAACATAAAGGGCTAAGTTAGGAACACGGGTGGGTTTTAGTCAGTATGTCTGACACACCCAGAGCGGAAGGGGTCATTTAATGATTTCCCACCCTGAAAAAAAAACAAAAAAACGGGGATGAATTAAAGTTTGTATAGAAGTTCGTAATTTTTGCTTTGAAAAAATCTAATCGGATACATGGTTAAAAAATTTCCATGGGTCGCATTACGTAAAGGTGAGATGGTCATATGCTGTTATTTTGTCTTCGACTACAGTTGACGTTTCACTTTTGACAACAAAGAGGAACATCAGAGTTACCTTCCAGTTCGACCCTGGTAGCAATTGAAGGATGCTAATTTCCATGTTGGCCGACGAAGAGCCTTCGACCGGAAAAAATACAGGAAAGAAACTTCTTTTAAATCATTAACTGGAAAATAGCTCTTAAGGTGCACTTCCCTTAACATAAAATCGGTAGCATTTTGCAATGAAATCATACATTCACCATAACTATCTTTCTTTCTTTGTCCTCGCCTTTTTCCTTTAACGCAAGGTCGTCATTCCCAATCGTTCGACGCCATTTATTTCGGTCTTGTGCGTCATCTTCTGTGAGACCCTTATCCTCCATGCTCTTTTGGACCTTCGTCATCCATGTGATTTGAGGTTGTGGTTGTGGTTCCACCACCCCATGTGGTTTCCACCATCCTCTATTCATCATAAATTCACCCATCCAATCATAGACCGTAGTAACAAATGGTAGTGGACATTTTCCCATGAGCGTGTCGCGTCGTGTTGCCGATAGCATCATGTCGGAGCGATTTCGGTGTCCAACAACCATAAGTTAAGGAGGTCCTCACACTGCGGTATTACCCAACCATTACTTTTGGAAGGACCTGAGGGTTACGAGTCTTCCGGGCGAAGTAAAGAAGGATCTGTACCTTTAATATGCTCTGAATTCTTCGAAGGACATGGATGGTTGGCTCTTATATTTGTAAGCTTAATTAGACAATGATTGGGATACTGAATTCGTGACACCAAACTTCAGTACTACATCCCGATCCCACCAGCAAAATCCCACTGCGCCAGTTAGAAAAACGTCCTTCCTTGCTGTTAAATTTCCTCATTTTGGTTTTCTAAAACCAGTGTCTGGTTTACTCCGTAAGGATCTTTCATACTTACATTTATTCTGAGTTTAATAGACAAATAAATTAAATTTAAACCGTAATTATTGTCAAGAAAAGCTCCTTTCTTTCCGAGCTCGATGTCACCCCAAAATGCCCTTTATCTTTCCCACAATAGGTTAGACCCTCAATAAAAACGTTAGTTCTTTCCCAATGATATAAAACAATTGAGGATAATTGGGCAGTTTAGACGAACAATGATAGCGAGGAAAGGGTAACTGGAGAAAGGTAAGTTACCTCGAGCCGAGCCAAATGACGATCGAGAGATCGGGTCATGCCCACCAAACTACCACCAGCTTAAATGACAAGATACATTGAAGATCTACTGATAATAGAAACATTGTAGGCAATTTCTAGACGATACTGTATCTCTAAATCACAGATATAAATATAGACCTAGATTACGCAAGTATCACAATCTGTATGAAAACCCATCGTGCCATTTTTGACTACCAACTATGACGTCACAAGCACTATTTAGTGATGGGAAAATCAAATCCATTCAAAGACACCGCCGCATGCGTCACCCCATCCCCCCACCCCTGGGGCCAAGCGGCCAGCGCTCACACTCACCTCAGGCGGCTTACGATTTTTGTACGTAAGCTGGTGCGATTTTTGGCAGGCGAAGTAGTTGCTCTTACGTTATCTAGGTGTATCTATATCTGTGATTTAGATACAGTTATGGTGGTGGGCCGTGTAACTCACTTTCAATCACAATCTGAATGAATTTTGAAGAATAATCCATTGCTTCATAAGTTCCAAAAATTTGGCTGCTCAACAACATAAATTACGCAATGAATGTTGTTGTACTGTCAAAATGTACAGTACCCGGCGATAAATTGCACATCGACCTTTACCTTTTTTTGTATTTTATACAAAGAATAAAAATAATTATCAAAAGAAGCAAATCATAATTGTTTTAACAGCTCCTAATAGATACCGGACTGTTTGTATTTCGTGCGACAGAGATAACGCTCTACGAAGCCGAAATTAGCCGATTGTCTCTTTCCAAAGGTCGATGTGCAATATTTATCGCCGGGTACTGTGCTACTGTTAGTGTGTTACGCAGTTACGGGTCGTAATCCACCACGAGGGCCCAGCGTGTGCTAGTGGAAGTCACACTCACAACATGTTATCGAATCATTGGTTATAGGACCTATCAGTTTCTTCACGATGTTTTCCTTCACCTTTTACCATTAGGTAAACACAAAAGGACGAGAACGTTATAATATTATTATCTTGTAACAGAAACTACATTTTCCCTTCACATTATTAGCATACAAGCCACGCTTTCGACGTTGCCTGGATGTTTTACACAGCCATCAACAATTTTATGTCCTGGGTAACATCAAAACGTGTCGTGGGAACACACGCTATAACATTATACGACCTCCAACTGATAATTTCACAAGCATTTGTTTATATTATCTTACGAGCTGTTGCAGTGCCATTCGCAAACAAACATCAGCTAGTCCTTAGAAAACATCAAAAATCCTCTTCCAGCGTCACCTATTCCACATCGAACGATTACATATCATTATTTTTCTTTGTTCCATCTTTTTTTCTGTTTCTTTTTTCATCTTTCGTATTTTTTTTTGTATTTCTGTCTTCAGCAGTTTCGGCTGTGTATCAATAATTCAAACAATCAGTCAGTCAGCCACATTCACCGTTTTATCCGTGTAAAATGTCGTGTAGTCAACGATTCAATCAATCAAATAGCTTATCGCAGTCCACAGCTGGACAAAAGCCTCTCCCAGGCTGCACCACAACACCTCTCTTCTCCGACTTCCACATCCAGTCTGTCCAAGCCACCTTCATAAGGTCGTGGTTCATCTAGCTGGCTAAAGCTTGTGCATCAATCAAATTATTAGTCAATGCACATGGTTATAATGGGGATATCAATCGATCTGCCTATTGATGTGGACACCAGCAATACCTGCATCCATTAAGGGGGTAAATTTACCCGTTATAGGTTCACAAATTTTCTCTATAAAACCTCAGCAGCATGGTATGATGGGTGTCTGAAACATTACTGTAACTATGGCAACGGTACTTAACCATTAAACCCATTACTGCTAGGTAATGCCCATAAACCGGTAATCAAATTGTATTCTACAAGGCAATTCCGAATGTCTCATTGTCACCTCGGATCTTGAGTGCGCCCGCGTCGTGATCAATACTTAAACAGTTAGGTGACACCTACAACTACCATTCTGTCGCCCACATGACTGTTAGTAGTAAGTGTTGCCAGAATATTGGTAAGCTGTGTACGTTTACGAGAAAATAACTCAAAATTCTAAGTAGCAATTCAGCTTATCTAAAATATGTTTAAGAGCTACTGTCAATATTCCACAAAGATGATGAAAATGACAGCTCTTGAACGCGATTTAGATGTGCTGATCGCGTTCAGTTTTAATCGGTGAAATCAGCCCTAATTAAAAAATTACAATCATTAATAACTAAAACAATGGAAGGATTAAAAGTGGTAAGTAAGTATTGGTAACTCCTGTCAGTTACCATCAGCAAGACCACTTTTCATCAACTGTCTAGCCTTTTTGCAACTATTTTGGCGTCGGTTTCAGTCTAATCAGATGCAGCTGAATACCAATATTTTACATAGAGCGACTGTCTATCTGACCTCCACAACCCAGTTACTGGGTAATGCGATACCCAATGGTAAAACAGGCTCCCAGTTTTTTTACCAGAACAATTTCAACCGTAGGAGAAAGGAATAAATTTAACTTTTAGTAAAAAAACTTACATCTACAAGACCACTTCTAAAGAATGTAATGTGATGAATAAAAAACAACATTCTGATTGCTCAGTTAAAATAATATCCCTTTAACAAGATTAATTAATTTACATTACTTAGGGCTGATTTTTTAATCATCGGGAAAGTCCGAGGAATGAATGTGATAGTTTGACAGTTTTGTTTTATTATATTCTATTATTCAGATAAAAGTTATCTGACCATTGACAAATCAGCTTTTTTTTTTTGACAAATCAGCCTTAGGAGAGCTGCTGTGGTTTTTACCGAATCATTTATCATCGTCTAACATCTAAGATACATATACAAATTCGGATACTGCAGAGCACAACACTATGCCTCGTTCACACCATTCAAAACAATTGTCACATCCCACACAGGCTGTCGCAACCGAACATAAATCCTACATTTGACACGCACTCCCTAACCTTTGTCGATATCAATCGTTTGAATATTTCGCCATAAGATTTATAGCTAATCCCGAATCTACTGCCAACACTATTGTCTCTAATTTGACTGGCGCAGTGTGGAATAAATCTTAGGCTGTGTTCACTATTTGGATTACTTTGCTGTGCTTAAATGTCAAGTGAGGTTCCGTGTAGGCAAGCTGTGCACGTAGACATACGCCAGCCTGACCAATACTACTCCTATGGGTATAGCCAAATAGATTCAGTAACGAAGACTGCCAAACTCCCTCAGAAAGGGATTTTCGTGCATTTTCCTAACTGTTCGCTATTTATCATGATTGTAGTCGATAGAATAATGACCAGTGTGCATGGTACAGACGCCATCACGTCAAGCTACCCGAAACTGTCGAATTTTCCCAATCAACTTTGAACCTTAAGCGATAAAGTTGAAAATATACAAAAAAAAATACAAAATACAAAAAAAATAACGGCTCCTGCAAACAGATGCGACGCGCGACGCGAATCGCGCGCGACACAAAGGCACCGCCCGTCGCGCGACTTGCGGTGCCTTTGTGTCGCGTGTCGCGTCGCGCCTGTGTGTACGAGCCTTAAAATAAAATAAAATATATTAAAGAAATTTGACAGATTTTAGTAGCTTGATGTACTGGCGTCTGTACAACAAATAACCATAAAGAGGGCCTCCTCTTGTTCGCACTTGTAGGACACAGGCCTCTGTGTCCTACAAGTGCGAACATTATATTCTGATTATGTAGGATGATGCGAAAAAAACGAATATTAACCGAAAATATGGCCGAATACCACGATTATTTCAAAGGCCGAATCTGAAAAACACTCAACGAATATTCGGCACATGCCTACACTTTCGATTAAGCCATGTAAACACAGCCTTATAGATTAACATAATTTTATGGTGCGATTTCATAATGTTAATGTAAGTTACCCATGTAATGTTTTGTAAGATATCTGTAATTTTATTCTCACAAACGCTGCGTAGGTGACTTGGTAGCGAGTCGCGAAGTAAATCATTCTCAACTGGGTTGTTCAAGAATTAGTACGGCCTTATTACCTTGCGGTTAATTTGGCTATAAACTGTGTGAGTTTAATTAAGGTTAATGATTTGTCTTGGGTTATTACCTAATTACCTATAATTTTACGACCTTAACAACGTTTAGGTATCCTTTGATTGTGAAATGCAGGTATACGTGTTCCCCTCTCGGTGAGAGGGAGTGGGCTGTAATCCACCACGCGGGCCTAGTGCGGGCTGGTAAATGTCACAATGGACTGTCATACTGAACTTCGAAATATCGATGTTGTCGAATTTTTAAGTCTAGGACATGCCGGTTTCCTCACGATGTTTTCCTTCACCATTTTGAGAGCAACGGTGATGAAATCATTTACACAAAGTAAAGCGCCTGTCTAAAATCGAACCTACTACTTGTAAGGAGCAGCCACTGGGTCACCACTGCTCTCGCACTCACCTTTGCTCTTTATTTCGTGTTATTACCTAATCTATACTAATATTATAAATGCGAAAGTGTGTGTGTATGTCTGTTACTCTTCACTCTTAAACCGCTGAACCAATTTAGATGAAATTTGGTATAGAGATAGTTTGAGTCCCGGGAAAGGACATAGAATAGTTTTTATCCCGATATTCCCATGGGATCGCCAGTTATGCGGGTAAAACCACGGGGCGCTGCTAGTAATATTATAAATGCGAAAGTTTGTCTGTCTGTAACCTCTTCACGCTTAAACCGCTGAACCAATTTAGATGAAATTTGGTATAGCGATAGTTTGAGTCCCGGGAAAGGACATAGAATAGTTTTTATCCCGATATTCCCACGGGATCAACACTTATACGGGTGAAAATGTAGAGGTACACTTTTATTGGCTGACTGTTCTGTGTAAACTTTTGCTTTTCAATGAAATAACAGTGGATTTAGAATAATACTCAAATGTCACTTTAGTTAAAACCATTGACATGCCATTTTAACGCCTATTTATAAACGTTGCTTTAAAGGTAAGTAATGATTAGCGTCTGTTTGACCATAATTTTTTTGACGCTTAAACTTCTCTTCAAAGTCAAAGACAAATCATTTTATTTCAAATAGGCACATTAAAGGCACTTTTGAACGTCAAAAATTACAGTAAAATTGAATTGATTCTTTATTTAGAGATAGGCAATAAAAGTGCGTACAAAATAACAAACCAAACAAAAAAATTAAAAAATATCTATATACCTAATTGCACCGAGTTGCCGAGTCTGGCCATACCGCTGTTAAACCCGCGATGGTTTGTGTGGTATGTTTAATTGTTCAACAAATATTTGTTACCGTTTTGTTTTTGATTAATAAACAAAAAAAACCTATTCTCGAAGATCATCATCATCTACGATACTTTGATACTTTAACACAAATAAACATTAAACGCCATAAAGTAACAATTTATATCTTTCTTAAAAAAAACCTGTGAGGCTCACAATTTACCTGAGTTACCGGTAAACTAATAATAAACACATAACTATTACCCTCGAAGTAATTTGACATGATTACTAAACTAGCTGTTCCCCGGTCCGTACCTGCGTCTGGCTGCGAGTACTTATTGGTATAAATAACGATCGCGTGAACGTTTCTCTGATTGTCGCGACAGAGTTTGTCAAACTTGTGCCATAGACTAATAAATACCTAAAGAAGTGAAGCTCGTAACCAGAAGGTCTACTGCCTAAGCACGATGTCCGTAGTTACGGCTTAAGGCTCCTACAAACAGGCGCGACACGCGATAAAATTGCGCGCACGATTTTATCGCGTGTCGCGCCTGTTTGAAAGAGCCTTTAATACCTGAAACCTACCCGAAACTGTAAAATTTTCCTAATCAACTTTGAACCTTATGTTTTATAGATAAAGTTGAAAATCTATTAAAGATATTTGACAGATTGTAGTAGCTTGATGTGCTGGCATCTGTACCCAATAGACTGGCGGCATTACATTTATGGCAATACTTAGCCAGCCTCTGGCCAAGGTAAAAGATAGCCCTTGGGTCCCGGGAAGTGTCAACCAGCCGTTTTGAGATTTCCTTAAAAAGCCCATGATCACTCGGACCCCACGGGTAAAAGTTTTAAGATTAGTTCGGGGCCCGAACTAATAATGAACGACAACACAATTTGGCAGTTGTCCCTACTCCCAAAATGTTTTAACCCGTCCGAAAACTTAAATTTAACACTTGTATTGAGCGATCAGCTACTTAGTGACAGGCCCGTATCTTCGTTGACGGACTTAGTGAGTAGTCCTCCTTCTACGACCTGCACCCGCAGTCTAATCAGCACCTTAATTGCATGACACACGTACTTACTCGTAATGTCATTACGAGTCCTATTCATTTCGACAATACCACAAAATCCATTGCTTAATATATTGGAAAATTCATCAGCTTACCAACAGTGTATAGACATGCTGTTGTTGAAGTGTCAAATTAATTCGGATTGTACTAAAATTAAGAATGTGTTACGCAATCAAAGTGCAGGGTTGCCAATAATTAAGTTACGAGTCGATGGCAATCTATATACAGTCAGCCCAGAATTTGGCTACCAGCTTGGCACCTCCAGTAGCGTCCATCAACCAGCCCAGAATTTGGCTACCAGCTTGGCACCTCCAGTAGCGTCCATCAACCTGCTCAGAATTTGGCTACCAGCTTGGCACCTCCAGTAGCGTCCATCAACCAGCCCAGAATTTGGCTACCAGCTTGGCACCTCCAGTAGCGTCCATCAACCTGCTCAGAATTTGGCTACCAGCTTGGCACCTCCAGTAGCGTCCATCAACCAGCGCAGAATTTGGCTACCAGCTTGGCACCTCCAGTAGCGTTCATCAACCAGCCCAGAATTTGGCTACCAGCCTGGTACCTCCAGTAGCGTCCATCAACCAGCCCAGAATTTGGCTACCAGCTTGGCACCTCCAGTAGCGTCCATCAACCAGCGCAGAATTTGGCTACCAGCTTGGCACCTCCAGTAGCGTCCATCAACCAGCGCAGAATTTGGCTACCAGCTTGGCACCTCCAGTAGCGTTCATCAACCAGCCCAGAATTTGGCTACCAGCCTGGTACCTCCAGTAGCGTCCATCAACCAGCCCAGAATTTGGCTACCAGCTTGGCACCTCCAGTAGCGTCCATCAACCAGCGCAGAATTTGGCTACCAGCTTGGCACCTCCAGTAGCGTCCATCAACTCCAGTAGCGTGCAGACAGCAGGACCCACTGGAGACGATATTAAGTGCTCCTTTGCTTGTGGGACAGCACCACATTTACACTCCAGGGCGGAGTCCTCTGTGAATCTCGACGATCCAAAGCGCGTTAGGTATCTACGCCAGAGGTGACGATACAATTCTGACTGAGTTGAACGTTTCTTACGCCTAAAAACTATATCCATTGCTCCATTATTGCAGTCTGTCAGACAAGGTTTTCGAACTTCCGAAGCAATGTATTTTGTTGCTGTGTCACAATTATAAGGGTTGTCATTCCGAGTGTATTATACCATTAGGGTGCGAAGTCAAAAGCCTTTATTTCAAATAGGTATATAAAAGGCACTTTTGAACGTCAAGATTGTCAATAAAATAGAATTTATTCTAGTTGCCCTCTTGCCCCTTACAAAAGGTAGTTTCGTGCAGTAATTTCGCCTCTGTTCTATTCCTATTCTATGCTGGCCCCAAGGGATATTACTACTTTGTTGATTAGTGGGCACGGCAGGGAGACAAATAAATGTTGGATTACGAATGTTTTAGTATTTCATGATTTTTGAGTTATCAGCTAAGTTATGTACCTACTTATGTTAATCCATACCAATATTATAAATTCGAAAGTAACTCTGTCAGTCTGTCCGTCTGTATGTTACCTTTTCACGCCTAAACCACTGTACGGATTTCGATAAAATTTGGCAGAGAGATAGATTGCATCCCGGGGAAGGACATAGGATGGTTTTTATCCCGATATTCCCTCGGGATCGACACTTATGCGGGTAAAACCGCGGGGCGCAGTTAGTCCCATTATAAATGACAAAGTTTGTGTGTGGAAGATTAAGTGTTTGTGAATAATTCGGATGTTATTTTCCTTCAATAGAACTTTTGATGACCTTTAAAATTTTACTAGCTTCTGCCCCCGACTTCGTCCGAGGGTATTTTGTTCCCCCGACCCACCGCGTCGCACTCGCATCGTATCGTTTACAGGCTATTACTACATTTTCGTTTAGAATTTTTCCTATTTTTTTTTCGTTTTGCTCGACTCCTAAGTGTACTAGCGTGATGCTAGATAGCCTATAGCCTTCCTCAAGAAATGGACTAAAAAATAAAAAGTAAAATCTCAAATCCGACGGATAATTCCAGAGATTAGCGCGTTCAAACAAACAAACTCTTCAGTTTTAGATATTATTAGTCAGCTTTATTGATAGAAGATGTGAAGTATAAGCCAAGTCGTGAAGGTAGATAAAAGGTAAGGTTACAAAAGAATGTTTTCTCATGTCTTTAAGGTGCGTCTTTCATCTTACGTGTCAGTAAAGAAACGAAAATAAATATCGCCTTAAGAGGGGTTTTTCCGGGACCTTTGTTTTTAATACAAAGACAACATCTCCATAAAAATGTCCAATACCTTTCTTGGCTCTAAGAGAAAATATTTGAATAATAATTAATAAGAAAATAAAATAAGAACTTATTCTAGGTCCGGTTCCTCTTAAAGAGCTATTAATAAATGTCCTGCAATTATATTTGCAGGTAAACGAACTGCTAAAGTTCCTGTTTTCTTTAATAAAAATTTCTACAGTTATAGTTTAAGAATATCTGTCTACGAACATTACTAAGAAACTCCGCGCGGGCCGAGTATTCCCCATGCTCTACACAATACCCTACTCTTAAGGTAATTACACACTAGCCAGATAAGTGGCTTGATAACACTTCATAACCCGCATGCACTAATAGTACTGACTACAAAAAAATAACGCCAAATTATACCCGTAAATAATTAAGTTATTTATGCCCGTTTTAAAATTTTAAACTGAGAATGTGAAGTTTGTTTTTAAATAACGACTTCCTGTACCAAGGTAAATGTTAAACAACCTACTTTAAAATGAGGTAGAATTTTTCAATTAGTTGTGCACATTGTGGCAGGCGGGCAGGTTTAACGAAATTAAAAATAATAATTATACTTTTAATTATTATATTCAACGGTATGACCACAGTATAAATAAATGGATATTATTACCGTGGTATGACTCAACGGTACCGCAAACCTGTACTTCTTCCTCAACACAATATCGACGGTTGAAAGGCTAATTGGTCTAAGCGACATTTTTTGCGAAATTGAGTTATATACATATTCGGAATCAGCGAATTTTTCTCCGTCGTTTGAGATAGGTTTCAAATTTTTTTGACTACTTTTTTGGCGCTTAGCACCCACTGCAAAACAGGCCTCATTTCTAAGCTCATTGATCTATACGGCATAAAATTGGACAAATTTGAGGACTCGATGACTTAAGCTATTTTGATTTTTCGAACTTTTATAACGTGTGTCGATTAAGGCATTTGGCTTTTTCGCCATGGTTGTGGTTTTGGCGTTTGGCCTATTTTGCATTAAACCAAAACAATAAGCTATGTCGTTTGGCCCATTTTGCATTCAACTACATTAAAAAACCGTGTCGCTTGAAGCATTTTGCATTAAGTTATATTAATTAACTATGTCTCTTGACCCATTTAGCCTCTATTAAGGATAATGAGTAATGTCACTTCGGCGATGTTGACCTAACTATCTCATTAGTGTTATGGCCATTGAAACATTTTGATTCAGTTCAGTATTTGTAGAATTGGCATTTCCATTATTTTATCAAATCGGTTTTAACACATAGGCCGTCCAATGAATTAATGAGATTAGTTACTCCTTAGTCGCTTGGAACTAAGTTCAATTTATTGCGCGCTCTGTAAGTGTCCGTTACGAGTACCTCACCCACCCGCGTGGGTGCGTCAGTCAGCCGCCAACATTTAAGGAAGTGCGTTGTGTGCGAGCAAGCTGTGAAGACAGACGGTGGATTTTCTGGCAAGTACAAAAATTAACTTGTTTTATATAAGTGATAATCAATGAAAAGATCTGTAATTACGCTCGTAATATAGAATAAGGCAGACATTGTTTTGATTTACAATAGGTATCTACATTAAATTCGATATTCTTAGTGTAGGTATATATCTAGATGAGTGAAAAAAATAATTATTTATCTACCTAGTCGTAATTAGAAAATCTGTATGTCAAAATAGTGAATTATAGTAAAAGTACTTTGCAGTACTAATACCTACGTAGTTTTGGGTTAAATAGGTATTTAACCCAAAACAAAGTAGGTAGGTACTGCAACGATACTTGAATAGGTAAACTGATACGAGAAGGTACGTATTTTTTTTCAAAAGAAAAGAAAAATACGTAAAATGTTCTCTACTAACTTTTTAGACCTTTGTATCCTGCTTATGCGTATGAAGTTTAATTAAAATCGGTTCATTCATTTCAAAAAATAAGGGCTTGAAAGTTTGTATGAAATGCCGTACAGCGTAAACACTCTTAAGGCTTCGTAAAATAAAGAGCGTGACGAGGCGCGAATGCCAGCTAGGCGTGTTCTTGGCGTGCCTACTTATTATGAAAATTGAGAAAGTAGTCACACACACACACACACACAACAAGTCACTCTCTCGCCAACATCATGGCGAGGTTTGTTTGAAAACGTCACGCTAAAAAACGTTAGACCGGCATCGCGCCTCGCCATGCTTTCTATTTGTCAAAGCCTTTTTAACTTTAGGTACACAGAGTCATGAGGTACCTATAAGCTAACAACAATGAATTAGGAATACAAAGACACTACGACTTTGTATTCCTAATTCATTGTTTTTAGCTTATAATTATCTACTTGTTAGGTCTCCTAGATGTTCCTAAGTCTCTCTTTCAATTATAATGAGACATTGTACATTAGAATTACTTATGAATATAAAATGTTCTTAAATCGGTTTTGATTTCATTTCAGCAACTATGGAATCATGACGCCGGTTGTATTTTAAGAAACAGATAGTGAGAGAGTTATCTGACCTGAAGACTAAAGTACCTACAAGTAGAGAAAATGAAAACAGTAAAAATAATGAAGCTGATGAAGATTGTGATGTTACACTATTAGGAAGTCAATCCTACTATGACCAAATCCAAAGATTTCCATTCGTGAATATGATTCCTTCAAACCCAGATAATAGCAATACGGAAAAAGAGTCACAGTTAAATAAAGCTATAAACTTATAAGAATTTTATTATTATTACATGAGTTCTCGTTGATTTAAGTTTTTTTTTTCTTTTAGGATGATCATGACAGTACCACTAAAGCTCTGTTAGAAGATATTACTAACAAAGATATAACCAAAGAAAAGAGTTATACAGAAAATATAGAAGATATACGAATAGATAATGAATTTGAGTCAGTAAGTCATTAATTGTAATACTAGTTTTTACCTAAGACTTCATCGTCGTGAAAATAGCATTTCTTATTATTTTTATTTTTTTTTTAGACTGAGAATACTGAAGGAGTTTGGAATAAGTAAAACTCGAATGATATATTTCCACAAAAAAAAAACGATGATGACGAACTGATATCTAAAAATGAAAAAAATTACAAAGAAAAAGAACCTGAACTATTTCTACATTAACGGAAGTATTTGCTGAGAGTAAGATGGAGTTGATGAGGAAGTCTCTTGAAGCAGATGAAGATGACATAGAAGCAGAGAACAATAATGATAATCAAGTCAAATCCAAAAAAGGGAACAAGAGAAACAAAACTACAAATGAAAAAATAACAAAGAAAATGAACCTGAACATCTTTCTACATTAACGGAAGTAATTTCTGAGGGTGAGATGGAGTTGATGAGGAAGTCCCTTGAAGCAGATGAAGATGAGATAGAAGCAGAGAACAATAAATCTAAAAAAATTAACAACAGAAGCAAAATTAATTAAAGTTATGTCGATTTTCTATCTGAGGAAGAGGACTTCGTATGGGATTCCTCTTCTTGGAATGAAACTGGGGATGAATCTTCGTCAAATAAAAGCAATGAACCTCAAAAAAAGAAAAAAAAGTAAGATCAGAAGACGGTAAAGTGGGTGAAGCAGGGTTGAAAAAGAATAAACGCAAAGAAGCAAAAAAACTTGCGAGAAAAAGGAAAAGAGTATGTGAATAAAGACGGAAGTATTGTAAGTGCAAGATCACTTAAGCCTAATCCATGCCTAGGAAAGAACTGTGGCAACGGCTGCAATAATGTTTCTGAAGAAAAAAGAAAAAATACCTTTGATTATTTTTGGGGACTTTATGAATTACGAAGAGTTTTCAGAAAAGTATCTCAAAGGCAATTTAACCGGAAAGATTAGTAAGGTTCGGGTGGCGACATTCAAAAAGTCGTCACCCAATGTCATGACTGTCAAATACAGCATGGAGCAAGATGCTGATACCGATTCTATAGCCATAACTTCAAGACCAAAGGTAGTACAGCCGAAGTATAAAACATCTTTGCCTATAACTACGGCCAAATACAAAGAACTTAAAAAGCTGTGTGATACAGGGGTTATTCCCAAAAATTTTCACCTTGAATACACAAAATTTCTGCACCGCGTTGCTAAAGATGGTCTGATAGATACAGATATTGAAGATGAGATAGAAACTTAAGGTTCTTTGTCATCGTCAACATTTAAAATGTTGTTTTATATCGAATGTTACATTTTCTTTCTTTTTGCTTTTTGATGATAGATAAAATCTATAATTGTTTGTTGTTTTTTTATTATAAAGAATGTCGATATTCTATTGTTTTTTGATAAAGAATGTTAACTTTTGTTTGTTTTCTGACGAGATTGTTATTTTTTCTACTTCTGATTTATCACAACGTGAAAAGTTTTTTTTAAATAGTAATGTTACTTACTTGTTGTTAATTGTTACTTACTGATTTAAATTAGGTACATGTTGAAGACTGATTTTGAATAAATTATAATTAATAACAATTTATTTTTTGATTTATTTATAGGGTGATACGAAAAAGTTCAATGTATTCCGTGATGATACTACTACCTAGGCGTAGGCTGATATCGTCTCTTCGCATTAAAAGTGTACAATCTCAAAAAAAAAACGAAATTGAGTTAAGTATACAAAATTGTTTAGTATCACAAATAATTTTCTCAAATGAAAAAAGAACGTAGTCCGACAAATCCCCGCTAAATGGCGCATTGATTAGTTTTAAATTATTGGTGAAAGTTCATTAGTCTTTAAACCTTTAAAACGTCCTCCTGTAAAATTAGCAAATTCTGAGATTATACACTTTTAATGCGAGAAGAATTATATCACCTTATATTATCTTGAATGATTCCTCTACACAAAAATGTTTTTTGTTTTTAATTTTATAAGACACTGTCTAAAATTGTATAAAGTGGCATACCAACCTCAAAAATATCATAAGAACGTTGCTGAATTATGATGACCTAAGCATCAATATCTACTATAATCTAGTAAGGGGTCATTTTGTTTCATCCTGCAGTCCCTCTAATGGGCATCTGCATCAAACTACTTCACTCTGGTGGAACACCATCATGTTGCTTATGCTCATTGGGTATATTCAACTGTCAGTTGATTTGGCGCTAAATTCATTTTCTCTCGTATTATTTTATTCTAGGTCGATGCTTGAGCCAGTTTACTTTCAGCTATTTTATTTACGGTAGGCATTTGAACCATTTTGCCTTTCTCAAAAAATTGCTAAATTTGATGCATTTTGGGCTAACCAACATAAATTTTCTAAAATAATACACAATTTTCAACAGTAATAACTTAAAAAACTTCCTTACTTAATTAGGAATATACTGTATTAAATAAATAAAAGTCTATCAAATAGTTGATTTTTTACGAATTTTTTTACAAAATAAAAAACTTTGAACCGTCCTCCTGCAAGTTTTACAAAATGTCGCTTAGACCAATTAGCCTTTCAACCGTCGATATGGTATAATGAAAATAATCAAAACACCTGCTAGACAATGCGCCTGATCAGAGCCGGGGTCATAAGCCACCCGTTCCGACACTACTTGACGTAATAAAGCGAAATATGACCCAACGAACCATACGTAGATATTAAAACATGGGCGGGGTTTAATTAGAAATTTAACCTGTTAATAAATTACCGATGGTCTGCCGCCACCCAGGGTGTGGCAACACTCAGCGTATTTCCCTAGAGAAATAACGACGGTGCTGCCAACGCCAACTCGAATTCTGGATATTTTCGGAACGCGTCCGTGATGTTTATTATGTCATTTCCCCCGAAAACGAATTGTTACCCATTAGTGTCCTGCGCGTTTGTATATTTCCATTTTTATATTCACTTAAAACTAATTTAAATTTTGTTATAAACGACACTATTTTTATTATGTATATGGTCGCTATATTTTTAAATTAATGGATGTTAGTATTATTAGTTTAAACAAATAAATCCATCAGGAATGTTCTGGAAATAAACAAAGAATAATGGGATCTATTTAAGAAGTTAAATTGTTTAAGGGTTTGAAGATAATTCCATTGTTAGCTGTTAATAGAGTATCCAATTAAAATAGTTATAAGTTATAAGTTGGCTGTAAAACGTGATTTTAGGCACAGTTTAAAATCTAATAAAACATTTTACGACTGCCATGTAGTGTGTTGGAATTATACAAGGTGTTACATTATTACTTTTATGTGAAGTCGTATTTTATACCTTGATTTAGACGGTCAGAAGAATTTTAAATATTTTACGTATTTGGTGTTTCTTTAGATCTTTACTGCTTGCTGTCAAATGATTTGGAGCAACAAAATTAAATTAAAAAAAAAACATGATTATGTACAACTGAAGGCAAATTTTACCAAAGTCGTATGGAAAAACTGTCAAAAATTATTCTCAGAATAAGACTTTTTTTAAGATAAAAGTTTATTAGAATTCGCCCTTATTGTTTTAAATAAAGAAACAAAGAAAACGCGATTAACCTATTTGCCACAAATGATCTGCTCATAGAATCACGTCTCAAATATTCTAAATATCAGACTAAGCCGACAGATTGAGATAGGTATCTTGATTTTAAAATTCGTATAAATACACCTAAGAGAAATCAAGTGCATTATAGTCACGATAAAATCAAAATGAATAATCTAAAAACAAAGAGACAAAAATACAATTCCATTCTCGAACGACATTCAAACTTCAAAAAAAAATTCAATTAAAAATATTCCCGCGGCCAGTTAATTAAGTACCGGTATCGATTATTCGTTTAAATCGATAGTATCGATACTTCATGTTATCGAAGCGCCTCTAGCTTCGTTAAGAACAGTGTAATCGGCTTAGACATGCATCATGGCTAATTCATGTGTTATTCGATTTTTAGAAACGATAGAGCTGATGGTTTTAGAGTTCCGCTGTAGATGGAAGAAATCGATTTTAGTAATTTACTGATTTTGATCTAGAATCTTTGAAATAGAAACGTATTGATATAAAAAAGAACATAACTTAAGGGGCTACCTCGAAATCTTAAATTCTTTGAAAACCTAATAAGCGAGCGAAAGTGTTGCAATTACTTTTGAAACGCAAAAGAATAGTGATGGCTATAATGTGCGTGCGCTCGGAATAAAACGTCGTATGTGCCAAAACGAATTGACTCCTTTTTTAACAAAATAAATTAATTAAATTTAAAACTACTTTGAGTAAACTTTGATATGATAATTCTCTATGTTTTAAAGTAAATTATATTGAATAACTCTTAAGCGTTACGCCGTGATGTCGAATAAAGTAAAAAATTGATATAAATATGCAATTTTTTTTATCGAGAAAAATTTATTGAATCGTGTATTCCTTTCACATGATACGAGACCAAAGAGTCAAAAAACATATACATACTTAAAATATGTTAAATCCCTTTTCCACATATTTAACAAGTTACACCAAATAGAAAAACCACAGTTTTTTCAACATATCACCTTAACATCGCGCTGTTAAAGGCAGAGGTGTAAGTAGATTCCTACCCTAGTGAGTAAATATTTCACTATAGAGAATGAGCCTTTTGACATTAACCACGTATAAGGGTAGTTCTTCAAAAAGTATTCTCCGCGTAACTTTCATGGCGAATATTTTTTTTTTAATAATCTACATTTAAATGTACCCACATTTAAGACGCTGCGCTGTAAAAATAATACGTATTTTTTTATTTTATGTAAATCGGTGCATAAACTACTGAGATATTTTATTTTGAAATTTCTGTGCCCATGAAAGTTACGAAAGACAACATAAACATAATTATTACTTACTAATTATTGCTGGCAGATAATGGCCCCGATTCTGTTGTTCACAAACTAAACTAAATTTAAGTTCAGGCATCTTTTTCTTTCTATTTCATTATGAAAAGGACAGAAGATAAATATTAGTTTAGTCCTGTCAAATTAAGATAATCCATAGACAATTTAGACGTGATTAAAAAATTGGCTATTAAAGACACCTTTTTTGAGCTTCACAATAGCATCTGCAGCGTCACAAGTAATCTAAATTTATCATTCAATGGAGATATATAACTTTCGTGGTGCCCTAGCTAACTTTCGTGGACAAATTACCACGAAAGTTGTGCCACGAAAGTTATGAAAATTTCACATTTTTGAGAATTACGATTAAACTTGTAGGTAAATAAACAAACAAAGTACCGTAAAACGGTGTGAATCGGGTTGCATGGGTGAATCGGGTCGAAACTTCAAAATGGATTTTAACGTTGAAATAATAAAGTTTGTTGCTAACAAGGGCACTTCATCTTTAATTATCAAACAGTAAACACATTAGAGTATTTTGTGGCAACAAACTATATTATTTCAACGTTTAAATCCATTTTAAAGTTTCGACCCGATTCACCCATGCAACCCGATTCACACCGTTTTACGGTACTTGAGAATAATCTCGAAGATCTATCTTATTTCTTAATACAAAATGACTTGGAAAATTATAAGCATTATCCTTCAAAATATGCGCATGAAAGTTTCTAGACCAAGGCTACTTGAAAATATTCAAAGAATAACTCGCCTCGTATTTTTTTTGTTTAGAAGCGATGAACGTACATGTCTCGCCCACTGACGCCGGGATACTACTGAGCGTCCGCGCAGCTAAAGGCGCGATTAAACGACGCGGGCTAGCCCGATCCTACGCGAGCCGAGCCGTCCGTGGAGATGCGGCTCGGCTAAATACGGACGCAAGCCTGCTCGTTTAAACGACGCGGGGTAGCACGATCCTACGCCAGCCGAGCCGTCCGTGGCGGCTACACATCGCGCTGTTGAACCTCTGAACGCTCTGTGACATCTGTTTAGACGGCGCGTATTAACACAAGCCGAGCCGCAGATGGCGCGCGCGCCTTTGATCTGTGTCGAGAAACCGACAAGTGATGGATCGTGCGAACTTTGCCGAGCCGCGCCGAGCGCAGTTGTTTACACAGCGCGTGGCGCGGCGAACCACGAGCGGAGCCAGGCTCGGCTCGCATGTTTGCGCGCCGTTTAAACGCCGCTTTAAATGTGTAGCGACAAGTTGGCGCTCTTGGAAGATACGTGCAGTTTTGTTGCGCGCTCTCGAAACTAACAAAATCGTGTGACAGAGACATAAAGCTTATTAACTATTGTCACTTAAGAGATAAAATTAATATTCTTTGATAATTATGATGCATAGGTAAATACAATTAATTAGATTTATTACATTATTATGCTTATGAATTGAAAACAAAAGTTATCAATGTTTACCGTGAGCGCGAACAGAGTGTGACGCGCGAAGAACACCGATTTTGCTCCCGTTTTCGACATTAGATATTTTTTTAAATAAACATTAGAAATAATTTTAGATGTTTAATGTTTAAATTATGTACACATATAAATAAAGATTAAGCTGTATTTGGTCCTAAGACTGAATGTTTAATAGGTTACGAATTAAGACCGTGTGACTGCGTTTTGAGGGACCTCGAAGAACTACCCATAAATCCAGACGCCGGCACCGGACTACTACTAGAAAAGACCTAATGGAACAACCCAATAACAATGCTCACCTAGGGATCCAACCCAAGACTCAACAAAAGTGTAATCCTAATCTAAATACTAACTAAATCTATCACTATAATAAGTGCCAAGTTCATCAAAGAAACTCAGCATCTAAACTGCTTTCAAGAGCTGTCAGTATCAATATTCCACAACAATGACAACTCTTGAATGTGATTTAGATGTGTGTGGCGGGCTTCACCAATAAAACTGAACGGGATCTGCGTTCAGTTTTATTTTTGAAGCCCACCTTAAATAGTTCTTGTAGTTTATGCGGAACCCAACCACTTCAAACACAAGCATGTGTATATTTTTGTAGCGTTACCTCAGTGTGGCCACTAACGCTTAGCTACACGTAATCCAACTCAAATCAAATGCAATTAGAGTAATAACATGAATAGGAATTACAATAATAACATATTTCGTATAAATATAGTGCTAGCGTTGAGTCAAATTTGTCATGGAATTGATTTTTTGGTAGTTTTTATTTTATACTATCTTCTGCCCGCGGCTTCTTTCGCGTGGAAGTCGTAACAATGCCTATACTAAAATATCAACCACATTTTTATAAAACTCCCCGTCGCTATTACTTCGTTTTCACTTATCGTTCTTTCTGACCTTTTGTCTTTTTGCTCGGCTCCTATTGGTCCTAGCGTTATGTTTATACCTTATTATTGCTTTCCTCAATAATTAGGCTATCAAATGCCAAGTATTTTTCAAATCAGACAGGTAGTTCCAGAAAGTAGAGCGTCAAAAAAAAAATCTTATATTTTTCTTTTTCTTTTTATCTTCTTCTATTATTATATAAAGAAAGAAAGAAAAATAAGTTTATACTGCCTGCCCGAACGGCTGCTGCTGCGTTTGTTCGTGCTGCTGTAGGTATATAGATTTCTTAAAGGCTCCTACAAACAGGCGCGACACGACACGCGACACAAAGGCACCGCAAGTCGCGCAACGAGTGGTGCCTTTGTGTCGCGCGCGATTATATCGCGTGTCGCGTGCAGTGGCGGTACCTTCATAGAAGCCGAAAAGCCCGGCTTGCCCTAATAAAATCATAATTCACAACAACAAACGTACTTAAACCTATCAATAAAAAATATATTTTAAAAAATACCAGTCAAACATTCGCAACACACACGTACACAATAAGAAAATCAGCCAATCCCTCAGTTGGCCGTTTTTTTTATACGTTGAAAATCTGTGGGCTTGCCCTAATTTTGACCCCTAGGCACGCCACTGGTCGCGTATGTTTGCCTTAATACAAATATCCACGATGAAAAGTATCCTATGTCCTTCTCCAGGTTCCAGGCTACCTATCTTCTGTCCAAATTCATAACGATCGGTTTAGTGGTTTAGGCGTGAAAATGTAACAGACAGACATATGTAGTTACTTTCGTATTTATTATATTGTAAGCTACAAATTGTAGGTAGTATAGTACATTTATGTGCTATTGCGTTAAAGATTAAAAAAAACTTCAGGCTTTTATTGTTTTTTCTCATATTCGGATACTGTAAAGTTGTTAGGAATATTAGTTTTCGGATCCTTTTTTTTTTAATAATGTACACATACAGTGATCGCAGGTCAAAATAAACGAAATAACAAACATTCACACAAACTCTCTACAAAAATGAATAACTGGAAATTAAAATACGTGAAGCACCTAACGAAAAATCCGTATTGAAATGGAATTCAAAGGATGTAAAGGTTTCCGAGAATTTCAGATTTCCAATTTCCAATAGGTTTTGTTTACGTAATATACATAAAAATACACAAATACTTCGTCATCGTCCTTTAAGGTATATTATTATTATTCCTTACACACATATCAAATCGGAAAGGGATCCTCACCGTATCGCCTTCGCCTCTCCGTCAAACAGGCTTCAACCTCACGTACAGTGCGTGCCACGTAAGAAGAGACTTGACCCCGCCTCCCCGCCTCTTTCCGCCGCCCCGATGACGCCCGGTCCCCGTCTCGCACCGGGCGTCATCGGGGCGGCGGAAAGAGGCGGGGGTGGCGGGGTCAAGTCTCTTCTTACGTGGCACGCACTGTAAGCACCTAACCAGAGCGGATCAGAAGTTCCGATACTTACGTCGACTCGGCTACGGCAAGGCGACGCCGACGCCTGTACTAACATTTTATAAGCTATGGTAGCATGCGACCACGGGAAGGTACTTTCTTGTTTCATCCTTTTCAGTAATCAGGTTTTAGTTTTTAAATTTATTTTTCAGTTAATTATTTTGGGTCTTATTTCAGTAATATTTACATTTTTGTAATGTGCTAATTAAGCCCTTTCATTTGCTACACCATAATGGCATGATTAAAAAATGTATTTTTTAGGTCATGACTTTATGTCCGCTAGAGGGCGCCATATACAATTTAATGTGACGTCACATAGCCTATAACCAGCGGACGAACAAGACGCTTCCAACGATATCTCATTTGTCTAATTATGTCAAGTAGTCTAGAAGTTATGAGGAAACAGATGAACATACATACATACATACCGGTCAAAATCGTAACCCTCCTTTTTGCTTCGCCGTAGTCGGGTACAAAAACAAATCAACTGCAACTACTGTTACAAAATATAATTTATAACTGTAATAGGTCGCCATATTCTACATAATTGAGTACAAACAGCGCCTGGGGGCAACTAGACACACCGCGCACGGGAACAGACAAAGAAAAATTATCCACTGCACTCGAGACATGACACTTACAATAAAAATAAATTAACTGCGCACTCTTCTAATGAGCTAATAGGGTTGCCATGCGTTTTATATATTTGTTATTTATGATTTAAGTCACTTTTTAAACCATAGTTTAATAATGAATGTAGCTACTATTTTGCTGTTTTAATTATTATTTTTGTTTGTCGTAAATATGTCGTAAGTATATTGCATAAAATCCAGAACATACTGATTGGGAGAAGACACTGGCTCCTGTAACACAGGTGTTTTACTTAGCGCAGAAGTCAGAGCTTTTCATAGTCATAGTCCATTTATTTGTCAGAATATTGTTACAGAGTTGTTACATACTTTTAAAAGTTCATAATATTCTGCCGTTTCCGGCGTACAAATACATTTTCAGGGCTTCTATTTCTTTGTACACATTTTCATGTCAATAAAGAATTATTTATTTATTTTCTGTACTTTTTATTTCGAAGTACTTGGGCCGTATTACGAAGTTGCCATCATGATTCCAGTGCGTAAAAAGGATGGTGCTATCGTCGTGTATAGGTCCGTCTCGCTCTTATACTGGATTCATGTTCATCATCATCATCATCATCATCTGTTGTGACGGCTCTCACACTGAACTGCTTCAAGAATCGAATCGAATTCACCTTTTGACCGCCACACGTCAAAAAATCAAAAACATGCCCTCGGCGTCAAAGTCTGTCATGTAGTCGAACCGTGGCGTGCTGGGCACATTTTGGTTTGTCATCTATAATGACTGTGGCGGTCAAAAGGTTAAATATTTCCAAGCTATATTATACACACGCAGCAGCTAATAATAATAATAATTTATTTCAAGTAGCAAGACTCATAGTGTTAGTAACAATATACTTACAAACTATGTTAGTAATACACTTCCAGTTAATTGCCAGTTTGCTAATCATAGCTATACGCACGGTGACATATCAAGCTATACCATTCCAGTATACGCTGACTTCTCATTGTTTGAAAAGCCTAAACAATACGAGATCAGCTCAACCTGGAAATAGCTTGATGTCGCCGTGTGTACCATAACAAAAACAAGAATGCGACAATCAGAAGGCCAATTCTCGAAATTTAAAACGTTCAAAATCTAGTCTCAGTCTCATCTCAACGACAAACGAATGTCAAAAACTTGTCAAAATGTAGGGAAATTGGACGTATTTTTGACAGTAGATCAGACTGTGAACTTTCTCAAAATTACGGAAATAGGCCCTCTGTTGTCTTGATTGACCTCTCAGAAATCGGCTGTAAGTCTACTGACAAACATACATGTTTTCACCCCTGACCCTGCACGTGTAATAATAATGACAAAGTAACGCTAAGGCATTAAGTCCGCCTTTGTATCTTTTTGTGCGAAAAGTTTAAATAAATAAATAAATAAGTAACGCATAGCTGGCAACCCTAAGTAGTGTCGCCAGTCAACTTTGATGGGCCGCGACATTTCCCCAAGCATGTTGTAAGAAACGAAGTAAGATGCTTCTAATTTCGTCATTAACTCGTCCCATATACACGTTCCCACACTGATTTTGTGACGAACGGAATCATGGCATATGGCGCTGTGACTGATGGTTATGACGTCTTGTTCGAAGCTACTGGGATACACAAATGAAGCTATTAAAATGTGCTACTGATTTTTTAATGGCTTTTTTAATGACATTGATTAAAAGCATGTTTAAGTAGGTACTTCATTATGTGATGCAACTGAAAGAATTTAAAAAAGGGTAATTATGATGTCTTTTACCCGTGACGCACATGGCGATGTGACTGATGGTCATGATGTCCTGTTCGAAGCTACTGGGATACACAAATGAAGCTTTTTAAATGTTCTACTGATTTTTAATGGCTTTTTTAAGGACACTGATTAAAGGCATCTTTAATTAGGTACTTCATTATGAGAAAGAATTAAAAAAGGGCGATTCTGATGTCATTTAACAAACCTTTTCACAAGTGTCCGATTTTCCACGAAATTAGTTGTATAGTCTGTCCCCAATTTGAACAAACAGGTACTGTACTTTTGGTAAGTAAATAAATAATATAGTAAATATATAATTCCAATAATAGCCGCACGAGTCGATCGATCAGGTTAAGTTACGCTTACCGCGGTTGGTCCGTGGATGGGTGTCCATTTTTACTTAAATGCCAAGACCTCCTTGCCTCGGAAAGCAAGTTAAGCTGTTGGTCCCGGCTGACATTCGTAGATCTTTGACAGTCGTTGCGATTCGTCAGAAACTCGAAAATCTGACACCAGACTTACCAGGGGTACCGTATTACCCAGTAACTGGGTGGTGGGGGTCAGATAGGCAGTCGCTCTATGTAAAATACTGGTATTCAGCTGCATCCGGTTAAACTGGAACCCGACCCCAACATAGTTGGGAAAAGGCTCTGCCGATGTTGAATAAATTTAACACAATTCAATGACAAATTATTCATTTTTCAAACATACTTGAATGTTCTTTCCAGAAATACAAACAGTAAAATACATAAATTGCCGATTACCTATTCCATTGAGCATACCACAAATCAAACTATTAACTATAGGAGTCACATATTACGCATAAAATAAATGACAGTGAGTGTCACAAGCCAATGATTCATGAACAACTGACTCACAGCGGCCTATCTTAATAATATTACGAATAACAAAGAAAATATTACGTACCCTTTGTTGTTTTGTGTTCTTTGTCTTCGCTCAAAATAACCTATAATATTCAGTTCACGTGAAACTTACTGTGGTGTAGTCTGTAGAGTTATGTCAGGAGTAGAAAAGAGGTCAAACCTTTTTTGTACCTACTAGCAGCGCCACGCGGTTTCACGCGGTTTTCGCGGTTTCATAAGTGTCGATCCCGTGGGAATATCGGGATAAAAAGTATCCTATGTATGTGTTATTCTGATGTATCACACTAATATTATAAAGGCGAACGTTTGTGAGTGTGTGTGTGTGTTTATATGTTTGTTACTTCTTCACGCTCAAACGGCTGGACCAATTTTGATAAAATTTTGTAAGGAGGTAGCTGACACCCTGGATTAACATATAGGTTACTTTTTATCCCGATATTCCCACGGGATCGATATTTACGCGGGTGAAACTGCGGGGCGCAGCTAGTAAGCTATATTACTGTAAAGTTTCATCAAAATCCGTTCAGTAGTTTTTGCGTGAAAGCGTAACAAACATCTATCCTTCCTCACGAACTTTCGCGTTTATAATAATATAAGTAGGATAGGATTTTAGGGCTCAAATGCTAGCTGGTAATGACAAATAATATATTTTTTATCACATCTATTCAAAATGAGGTAGTGTATTCTTCGTAAGCAAGGACTAAAATAGCTCTTTAATCCCTAGGGACTAAAAGTGATTTGAATTTGTAATGTGGATCGTGGACAGCTGTGCTGCTAGGGAGTTTGTTGCGCCACTTCTTCTTCGCAGCGAAAACATTAGGTTGTGGTGAAGGGCGGACGTTTTGAGGAACTGTCTTATGTAATTTTGACGTTCAAAAAGTGCTGATTCTCAGCCTAGTTTGAATACCTTTGAATAGCTAGAAGTGTTTCAAAAAAATAATCAGACTAAATTCGTTTCTGAAACCAATCATTGCAAAACCTGAATATAAGCCTTTGCTTAGGTATAATGTTTCTCATTACAATGACGTAAAAAAAATGTTAAACGTTAATCTTTGCAGTTTTGCACAAATGACTAACGTACCTCTTACTTTTTACCGACATACTCCATAAAACGGACACCTAGGTAACGATCATAGTTAAAATGCCATTAAATATTCAATAGTTATTATAATTATCTCTTTGATCAGTATCGATGGAATCTAGAAAATATCCTGGCGATATAAGGTAACCTGGGGAGGTAGACCTGACCATACCTTGTGGAGATGGTAAAAAACATGTAGATATCATGGCCAATCGATCTCGACTTGAGCAAATAAAATTATAAATATAAGGTGAAGTAATTTGTATCCTGTTTGTGTATTTTACTTGGTAGGAATATGACGATGCATATCGAATTGAAACTAAGGTACCTATAGACCTAAAAAGTTATACAAAAAAAATGAAGATTTTAGATAGGTAATAGAGGAATCTTTACCATCATTTCAGCCTGAAATCACTCAATACTGGGTACAATGCGTGCCACGAAAGATGAGACTTGACACACCACGTGGTTTGACTTGCGCAGTACACGATTTTAGGTATCTTTAGCGGTATGAGGTCTGAGTGCGGGACGGGACCGGACGTCATAGGGGCGGCGGAAAGAGCGGGGGAGGGGGGTCAAGTCTCATCTTTCGTGGCGCGCATTGTAAATGGCTCCCCTTTTTTCTGCCATACTTACCGTTTCCGTGTATCCCTCGTCCAGGTGTTTCCCACGACTTTGACGATATATTATTAGTCTTTAAACAGACTCCGGACCCAGATTGGCCGAAGCAAGGAAAACATGTTCAGGTGGAGATTCATAGACGACTCCGCCGTGGAGTGTAAATGTGTTGCTGTTCCACAAACGATAGGACACTTAATATCGTGTCCTGCGTGTCCTGTCAGCTGCACGTTACAGGAACTGGTGGACGCTGGTGATTGCGCCGAACAAGTATTTGAATTCTGGGCCGAGTCCATTTAGATTGCTATCGACACGCTAAGAAGAAGTTTAGTCTACCTGATTTCTTTAGCCTAACTTTCCTCATAAATAGAGGAAAAAATGACGAAATCAAAAAAGTTATTTGTATCCTAAACTTTGAGGCTAGCCTAGGCTTGTTGGGCTTGGCCATCCAAGCCATGGGCCCATGGCTAAATAATAACAGCCGCATAGGTCGATCGATCAGGTTAAGCTATACTTGCCGCGGTTGGTCTGTGGATGGGTGACCATCTTTACATACCGGAACCCCTCCGTGCCTCGGAAAGCACGTTAAGCTGTTGATCCCGCCTGTCATTCGCAGATCTTTGACATTACGGGTAGTCAGAAGCCCGAAAGTGTGACAACCAGTCTTACCGTTTGAGCGTGAAGACGTAACAAACATATAAACACACACACACACACTCACAAACTTTCGCCTTTATTGTATTAGTGTGATGTTCATATAAACTGTACCTAACCTACCTTCACATAATATAAAATAATAAATTATATTAATTACGATTTTTCAGTTATTGGAGAGCACAGGGTGGGCCAATATTTTGCACGCAAGTGTACATGTAAATGGATTCAACCACTTTCTTTACTAAGCAATCGAATTCCCGATTCCACTTCACAGATATATAAAAAAAAAACAGTTAATTATATCTGAATATTAACAGTATCTACAATATACTTATTGGTAGTACTGTTACCTGTTAATATTTAGAGTGCATAAAGAAACGCTTTCCAACATTTTCTGAAATTGTACAGTCTGTGAGTCATATTCCATATATTGTATTGTATGTATATTGTAGCGATCTTTTGTTCAGCAATGAATCAGACTTTCACACAATGGTTTCTGTATTGCCAAAGAGAACATTTTATTACTTGCAGTAATTACGGAAATAGTTTTACACAAAAGATACATAAAACCTTTTGTCTTAAAATGTTTGTTTTATCTAAGAGCTCAAAGAAACTTGAATTGGTAACTAATTTCTTAGAAATTACTAGAGAGATGTGAAGTACTAAAACTAGCTACAATATGGGACAAAAACAAAATAATAAAATCTTGTTGCACAAGATGTGTATTTGAACTAACTGAAAACATGTAATGGGGTCATTGTACTGTTACCTGTTACCATGCAATCTTTTTTAACTATAAACACCGATAAACTATAAAAAAATCCATCCATCCATCCATCACAATCACCATCACCATCACAATCACAATCACCATCACAATCACCATCACAATCACAATCACCATCATCATCATCACAAATTAGTAGCATAGGATTAAATGTGATGTCATTTGTAATAATAAAAAAACAAAAACACTGTATAATGCTTCCTATCTCATTTTCTCCCACGTTAAAACTTATATGTCTCTTTTTACTGTCGCTTTTTCGTTTCATAAAATTTCAAGTCACAACGATGCTAAAGAAGTTTTCACTTCAAAAAGCTAGCTATTTCCAGCCTCATCAATACATGCCATCATGTAGAGCCAGAAACTATCGGTAACTGTCTTAGCTCTAAGATGGCTGTCTGGTATGAGTATGAACCAGAGCAATTAATTATCTCATGCGAGATAATTAATTGCTCTTAGTAGAACTTGTACAGTGTAGTGACAAAATAACAACTCATCTGTTTAGCCTTTTCCCAACTATGTTGGGGTCGGCTTCCAGGCTAAACGAATGCAGCTGAATACCAGTGTTTTACATGGAGCGACTGCCTATCTGACCTCCAAAACCCAGTTACTGAGTAATACGATACCCCTTGGTAAGACTGGTTGTCAGACTTTCGGGCTTCTGACGACCCGTAACGACTGTTAAAGATCCACGAATGACAGCCGGGTCCAACGGCTTAACGTGCTTTCGGAGGCACGGAGGGTATGTAAAGATGGTCACCCATCCACAGACCAACCTTGGCAAGCGTAGCTTAACCTGATCGATCGACCTGTGCGGCTGTTATTATTTAGCCAAAGGCCCTTCAAAATAACAACTATTAATCTAGATTACATAAAATTCAAAGTTCTGACTGACTGATATGTATATCAATGCACAGCCTAAATCGCTGGTCCTAGAGACATGAAATTTGAAGGGTGTGTTCTTTGTGAAGAGTAGATACCCAAGAAAGAAAGAGGTTTTCGAAATTCCACCCCTAAGAGGGTGAATGGGGGGATGGTGAAATTTCACGCGGACAAAGTCGCGGGCAGAAGCTAATCAGCCCATAATTTTCCCACTGCTACGACTCAGGCCTCCTCTATGTGGGAGGGAATGGGCCGTAATCTACCACGCGAGCCCAATGCGGGTTGGCGGATGTCACATGTCTTCGAATTTTTGGTTCTAGGACATACCGGTTTCCTCACGATGTTTTCCTTCACCGTTTATCGTTTATTAGGTAGATATTCTAGGTTAGATTTAGCACAGATTAATTATTAACCAAATTGTAATCCATTGTTTATAATAATTAACAATACACATTTAAGGCGAAAACGCCAGGGTAGCCCGCGAAATTCATTTTTTTTAAGTTTTTTGCAATTTGCTGGTCAGTATTAAGTTGTACGTTGATTAATAAGTATATGATTCGCGGCCGTAACAAATATGTATTTACAGAATTGTAATCATTAAAGTCATCAACACAACTCTCTAAGACCACGTAACCCCAAACAATAACTGTTTCATGAAATCGTCATATTTGCGCTGTTTGAGGTTTTCTGCTCCTGCAGCAGCCGCCCCAGCACAGCCCACCGTGCTAGGCAGATGGGATGGCGCGAGGGTGTCGACACAGGTAGCATCCCACACCAAAGGCCTACCTAACCTCCAATGCATTATGGTCATTCCATCTGGCCTCTTCCCATCGTCGCGTGCCAAGCCATTGGGTTCTAAAACAGCTGGCACCCCGGCGGTGACAAGAGCCCGACGGAGCTGGCGTGCAGTGCCATCCGGCCAGCTCTCTTGCTGCAGGATAGGCCATGGTGTCCGGAAATTAACAAACTAATTAATAACTAATTCACAAAAGTTTTCAACAGAATATTTCTCTCAAGTTCGCGTCGAGTGCTCAGTGCTTATACTGTGTCTGAATGTTGCATGCGCTACCAAAATGATACATTGCAGACACACTCGTGACTATTAATAGACACGACAAATTAAAACGACACTAAACATACAGTACAGTCAGCATTGAATATAACTGACTATTGTTTTTGATAGAGTTTTAAATGAGTGATGAAAGCAAATTCAAAAGTATTCGCTATCATCCCTAATTTTGCATGTACGGAAGTAAGTTACAAAAAAAAAATTATCAAATAATAATCTTCAGAGCTTTTACATAGAGAGTTGACAAACCTTTAAAGTAACTAAGCAATTATAATAATTTTTATTTATTGACGGCGTCATTATCTTCCTAGGCTTTTCCCAACAATGTTGTGGTCGGCTTCCAGTCTAACCGGATGCCGCTGAATACCAGTATTTTTCATGGAGCGACATGCCTATCGGACCTCCACAATCCAATTACTGGGCAAAACAATACCCCTTGGTAAGACTGGTTGTCACATTTTCGGGCTTCTGACGACCCGTAACGACTGTCGAAGATCCACGAATGACAGGCGGGACCAACAGCTTAACGCGCTATCCTAGGCGCGGTATGTAAAGATGGTCACCCATCCACGGACCAACTACCTACGCGGCAAGCGTAGCTTAACCTGATCGATCGACTCGTGCGGCTGTTATTACTTCAAACTCCAAACTATAAATTAAAAACAATGGTTAATTTACCACACCTCAATCTATAAATTAAAAACAATGGTTAATTTTATAGTGCTTGCATCGTTGTTGCATTATTCGCATCCGACATTTGTTAGCGAGAGAGTTGTAAGATGAGAGATGCACTCAAAAAGTCAAGTAGATATAGGGAAGGTATTACGTTTCTTGGTAGACCTATAAAAGTAACAATCTACTTAAATAAACTAACAGACAACGCTCGGCGTAAACTGCTGGATCTAGAACCATGAAATTATGCACAAAAGATGCTTTTTTAGAGAAGGTGAGCACCCGGGACGGATTTTTTAAAATTCATCTCTTAAAGGAGGATTAAATCGGGGATGAAAGTTTGTATAGAAGTTCGTCATTTTCCTAGATGGTACAGATGCCAATATATCAAGCTACTACGATCTGTCAAATTTCTGTAATAGATTTTCACCTTTATCACTAAAGTATAAGGTTCAAAATTGATTGGGAAAATTTGACAGTTTCGGGTAGCTTGCTTGTTTTGCGTCTGTACATTCCATCGGGCGTACGGTTTGTCAATTAACCGACTTCAAATAAAGGAGGAGGTTTTCAATTCGATTGTTTTTTTATGTTTGTTACCTCAGAACTCCGTTATTTAAGTATAAGCCGATTTGCAAAATTCTTTTTTTGATGGAAATGGTAGCTTCAATAATACGATTTTTTTCCACTTAGTTTATATTGATGATGTTATTAATAACTTCGTAAGTAGTGTTATATGAATTTGTGTGGGATAGGTACAACTAAAAAGTGAAAAAATAGTCGGTGTCAAAAAACGAAAATGCGACGACTTCCAAAATTAAAGTTATTTGTCACGAACGACAGTTCCGAAATTAAAGTTATTTGTCACTTTGTAGTGTTTTTTTTTTTTGAAGCCGGTTATTTTTTTTTTTAAGTTTTTTAAGTCATATGTTTAGCTTGACATAAAATGCAAAGAAACAAGAGTGTCTAAGTTCGTTCGACTGTACCCACGTCCACAATGTCAATCAACAACAGATTCTTAGAAACATTACAATTTATTACGCGTCGCGTAAGTACTTGACAGTGCCACAGTAGATTCTAGAAACTGCTCTATTTCACTGGCTCTACCCAGTAGATAGGCAATTTACTTTTATGAACAAACATTTGGTCGCCATTGCTGCTTCGCTTGCACATTATAGCTGCCACTAACTGTATCTTGGAAGACAAGGTCGGTTAGGTAAGGGTCTATTCACATATTTGTTGATTGCTGATTGGCTGATAATATGGGTGATTGAAATTATTTGTGCTTTAATTACCTACATTTGAGGTGGGCATTTAGATTAAGGTAAAAGCTTCACGGCAGTCCGCGAAATTCAAAATTTTCTTAGGTTTTCTGCAATTTGCAGGTCAGTATCAAGTTGTATATTAAACTAAATATGATTCGCGACTGTAACATATATATATATTTATCAGTAGCGAAGGGTCAATTTTTGTAAGAGGTAAGCCGGAGTAGATATCTATACTATCTATACTATAGTATACCTATACTAATATTATAAAGCTGAAGAGTTTGTTTGTTTGTTTGGTTGAACGCGCTAATCTCTGGAACTATCGTCGGATTTGAAAAATTCTTTTTGCATTTGATAGCCCAATTCTTGAGGAAGGCTATAAGCTATTTAACATCAGGCTATGACCTTTAGGAGCCGAGCAAAAAGAAAAAAAAGTCAGAAAGAACGCTAAGCAAAAACGAAGTAATAGCGCGGGCAGGCGATGCGATGCGACGGGGTGGGTCGGAGTAACAAGAAATTTCACGCGGACGAAGTCGCGGGCAGAAGCTAGTCCTTAACTTTGACTTTGACTGTGACTTTATGCTTATACTATTTGTCTATAGAATACTGACTGGAACATTTTTTAAAGGGAAGCCGGTAGGGATCTAGTTATATGAAACCTTCGCCACTGATTATAAAGAATGATAATCATAAAAATCATCAATACGATTCTCTAAGTTCGTATTACCATATTGAATGACTATTTCATGAAATCATGATATTTGAGGCCAATTCTAACTTAAGGAGTTGTATTGCTGATTGTATTAATTATGTTAAGCCATATATATTACGGTTGCCAATCATATTTTGAACAACATAAAACTTGACATTTGACTTACCTGCAAATTTCAAAAAGCGTAAGTAAATAAGTCCTACACGGTAAAGAAAAACATCGTGTGGAAACCGGCATGTCCTAGAACCAAAAATTCGAAGAAATGTTACATACACCAAACCGCACTGGGCCTGCGCGGTGGATTGCGGCCCACTCCCTCTCACGGAGAGGAGGCCTGTGTCCCAGCAGTGGGAACATTATAGCCTACAAACCCTACAAACCCTACAACCCTAAACTATCATATACATTGTATGTGATAAATAAATATATAAATAAGTTCAAGATGACTGCACCATGCGCCCTAAAGTTACAGGCGGGTAGTAGACAGGATTTCCAGTTTCAGGAAGGGTACACTCAATGCCCGTCCCGCAGACTCGCGAGACTGATCAGACGTGGCTAAAGGTGTCTTGGCCACAGTGAGGGGTAATCAGACCTTTAGCCATCTCTGATCAGTGGATATACCATTATAATTTATGTAATTGGTGTTGAACCGTTTTAATCACACTAATATTATAAAGGCGAAAGTTTGTGAGTGTGTGTGTTTATATGTTTGTTACTTCTTCAAGCTCAAACGGCTGGACCAACCTTGATAAAATTTTGTATGGAGGTAACTGACACCCAGGATTAACATATAGGCTACTTTTTATCCTGATATTTCCACTTACGCTGGTGAAACCGCGGGGCGGAGCTAGTTAACTATAAATAAATCTCCTAGTAAGCATTTTGACGTGCCTACTATGTCACTATCTGAACTACCTATCCTACCTATCTATCTGACCTGTATGTGAACACATTAAAATATAATGATCATAAAACTTTTTTTTATCGCTGAATGAACCCACTCGCTCTTGAACTCGATCACGCCTGATGGAAAAAATTGGGTGAGGTCTATGATGAAACAAGCGTGCCCAGAAGATGCCTAAGGCATTGGAACTCCCACGCATCGACGAAACACAGCAGGCTGCTTGACGCCGGACTCCGGTGGGAAGGTGGTCGCAAACCAGGCAGGCGTATAGCCCTACCACCGCAAGGGAAGAATTGGCTAGTCAAATATGGTGTTGGGTGTTACTGTCCAGGATGCCCGAGCGCTCGGTTCAGTTGAGTAACTGGCTGAACAAACTGCGCTACACGAGGAGGCTTCTTCATGCATCCCAGAACTTTCAAAACATATACCTCTGCCACAACATTTTCTCCATAAGTTTGGATGTTGCAGCTCGTACATTTTTCCGACGTGCCATGTCTCCTATGTCACTACCCTGAACTACCCATTATTATGGGTAATAGGTGGTCCTATTAACCAATAAAAATATAGAAAATAAATGATGTGGTCAACTGGACCCGCGGGTCCAGTCGTACAAAGACTCCTGAGCCGAATGTGAAATCGGACCTAAATGTTGAATTATGAAAGTGGCGTATGCTGCATTGGGACCAATTCAGGCTACCAATACAGCAATTTACAACAACATTTTTGTCAATAAAAAGTTAGTTACTAAGTTAGTCTGTAGCTTTGCATTGGGTAGGTAGTTGACCAAGTTGATTCACCAACTTCATCACCATAGACTAAAGACTTACCTCTAAGCCTTTAAGTTTGATTTAGGACGGTCATTATAAACAGTCACATCTTCCATGTAAACACTACGCACGAGTTAGGAAATTCTTTAGATAAGCAAAGAAGGAATTACCTACACCGCAAAATAAATAGTTCGTAGATGCATCTTTCTTTGCCGTAGGTATTCGGTTTCCTTCACATGATCATATAACTTTCAAAACATATTCCTCTAGCTGCCACAACATTTTCTCGATAAGTTTGGATGTCGCAGCTCGTACATTTTTCTCTTTGTAACTTGAGTATGGCCGCTTTGCCTCTTTAGCGACTCCCTAAGTCCTAAAGCTCTGCTTACACCAGGCTGTGCAGAGAACTACCTGCTATTAATTCTTCAAAAATGTAAATTGCCCCACTGACACAGCCCTATAATGGACTAATCTTGCTGATCCTATGATATTGATAGGGAATATTGCTGTATGCAGTATGCTACACCGCGGACTACCTACAGTATTTGACTGTCCTTCGCCTTTTTAAATCCATCCTAAGGTTGTCTTTAAAAGATCGCTCTTAGCGATAAGACCGCCCATTGTGTCACCCTTTGTACAGTTTCTATATTTACGAGTATGTCTGTAATTTATATGGTGTATATAATAAAGAGTATTCTATTCTATTCTATTCTGTAACCACTTAATTTTTTATTATTTTGAAATATGGCAAAGACATGAAAAGAGCCGAATAATTAAATACATTCACCGGAGTCTACTACTGAAAAAGAAGTAAAACTTGGTTTAATAATAAAACTGGGAGTACTTATAATTTCATTATGCCCCGAACCTACATTAGAAGTCCTATTATAGAGGCAAACTTTTATTTCTTTTTCGAATAGTCCTAACAAGAGCATAGCTAATAGCCCCATTAAGAGGAACCATTCAATTACTCTCCAGATTCCATACATTGTTTCCCAGGCTTCTCCAGGCATTTCTTGGGCCCAGTGTAGCCGCGGCTTACGGCGAACGGCGGCCGGTGTGGCAGTGCCGAAAGCAAGCGGTCGCTTTGATCGCGATAGCGGCACCTCTGATGTCCGCACCGTCCGCCTAACGCGATGTATGGAAGCCTATTTACTGGCCAGGGATGGCACTGTTTATGTTACTGATTTGAGTTGGACTGATAGTGATTGTAAAGGCTGGAATGTAACTGGAGATTTCGCGACGTTGACTAATGTATATTATACCTGCCACTTTGTTGAAACCGTCTGTGAGTGTAACCGTGTAACTTCAGATTACTACTCAGATCAGAGACTAACTTAAGATTCCATTCGCATGTTTAGCTGTTGGTCCTGTGCCTTATCTCTCTTCGGTCGTGTCAGAGTGCTGTCCTATCGGACTATGAGAACGAAGGAAGAGAGAGTGCACCGTATCTACGCACACACTTGTGCACCTAAATATCTTCCGCGCCGAAGACTAGCTCTCAGTTGAGATTGACCGCCATGGCAGAAATACGGTCTAGAGGATTAAAATATTAGTATTAAAATACTATAGACTTACTAACTTATAAAGATATATACTTCGAGATGTTGCACTTTTGACTTACCTAGAAAACTATTGAAAACAGTTTTAGGGATCCTTCAGTAAGTCTTTTTTTTTCGAACCCTTGATACTTTTTGCCTTGGTTGTTTGGGTTGCTTCGTGCGTAATCTTCAATGTTTGTGCCAACCTAGAGTTTGTTGTTAGGTTTTCCAGAGGAGTATGTTATACAGATGATAATGATAATAAAAAATCTTACTCTGGAGCATAGATCTCTCTGTTCGAAAAACTCTGACAGACGTTACGGGTTGTTAGAAGCTCAAAAGTCCGTCAACCAGTCTTACCAAGGGATTAGGGACCAGCCGGTTGATTCTGTAAAAATCTCACCGTGAAAACTTAGGTGAAGTGAGTTTGTTTTTGGTAGGAATTGATACTACTGACAGCTCTCTCCACGCTCACTTCACCTAAGTTTTCACGGTGAGATTTTTACAGAATAGCGCCGCAGTTACCTAGCAACTAGGTTGCGGACGTCAGATAGGCAGTCGCTTCATGGGGCTTTTCATATATTACATATGACGATTTGGGAAGGGGGCTATACAAGTGTTATTTTTTTTTATATGGGGCTGGGTCTAGATTGTTCTTACGTAAGATCACAAACGTAAGCAAAAAATTTGTAACTTTTGTAAATAGGTTTCCTTTTTAAATACCTACTTTTTCTTTGAAATTTTGATAGATACTGATCTGACGTAAGATTGAAAGGGGGAGAGGGGGTTCATCAAAGTCTTACTTTTTCTTATGTAGGAGGGGGGGGGGGTCCAAAAATGGTCAAATTTGTCTTACGTAATTATGGACGGCCCCTAAAATACTGAAAAAGCTGCCTTAATATGTACAGAGCTGCAAGCTTGGCAGCCCTAGAACTCTAAATACGTGTAAGTGCTTACATAAGACAGTCATGCTAGTGCCAAAAACATCGTTATGCTATATAGATACCTATAACGGTAAAGATCTTTGACACTGCAAGAAGCTTGCCAGACTTACTGTACTCCGATCGTGTGTGATAGCAGACAGTTGTTTTTTACCATGAAGTTATAAGTAGCTGGTTTTTTTTTTTGTAAGTTGCCAGTGGCTACTGTTTTCTGCGCTTTGATTTGCAAGAACACATCCTATATATTGTGAAAATTTGTGTTTGGATGTTTGTTACTCAATCACGTAAAAATGGCTAAATGGATTTGAATGAAATTTGGCACACAGATAGGCCATAACCTGGATAAGGACACAGGCATATTTTCAACCTGAATCGCAGGCGAAATTGCGGACAACAGCTGTTTTTAGATTTTCATATATGTGAATTCTAGGGGGTTGGTGTAATGCACCAGGGTCTTTCAATTAGCCTAGTAGGTACCGGAGTGGTGAAAAATAATTTCGCTATGCTTCACTTATTGTATGAAGAGAGTGTAAGAACTAAGTTTTAATGATGTCTAATAGGTGAATGATCCTGTCGAAATAAAACTTGTTGAAATAATGCTAACATTGACATTGGTTAACGTGATAATTAACGATCTGAAAACGCAATATTTTGAGTCATTCAAACAGATTTCCAATTACAACAAACTCCTCAGTAAACTCAGTCCAGCAAATTCCAACCCTAATAAATGATTTTACTGTCGCCAGGTCGTTACCAATTACTACCCTTTGCCATCAATGCGACTCCTTAATAAATATCAATCAAAACAATCAAAAGCAGTTTCCAATCAGTTAAATTAACTGCTTCATTAATCTGTTCACACTCAACGGTTTACGACACACGCACATCAACTTGCCCCATAAACTCCAACCAGAATCGGCAACACAAACGAAAGGGTCATACCGAGATCAATATCAAATCGATTAAAACAAATCGATAAGCTTATCCTGAGAATTCTCCTTCTGCGGGATTCATTGCAATAAATACGAGTAGCCTCAATTTGTCGACCATAAAGTCCTTTAAGATGCAATTTGTCAACGTCAACTCGCAATGCGTATCGATGCATCGGAATGGAGCGATCGAGATCGATATCTCGTCTTTGTATCGATGCTGACGATTATCCGATTGGCGATTGTGTAGTTGATTCTGCGCGCGCATGCAACATGAATGGTAAATCGAGGAAGCTATATTCAAATGCAAAGGTGACTGTTTTGTTTATTCAGATTTGGAATAACAATAACTGTTGTTAGTGCGTAAGGAATACAGATGTCTGTCTATGTTGATCATATCGTATCGGATAAGTGTCCACTATGATATTAATAAAGATATGACAACTCTAACGAGCTAGGGCAGGGCCGTCTTAACCGTATTGGAAGCCGGGGTGCGAAAATCAGCATGCCAACAAAAATAAATTAAACTTAATTTTTGTGTTTCATTTTTAAGATGATTTTCACCAACATTTTCCAAGGGATTTTTTCGAGGCGCTGACGTGCGGTTACAGCGCTGGAGTGTTTCGGTTATAACGAGTGATTAGTAATGACCAGATCAGTTTGCGCCCCCGCGCCTGGGTGCCGCGCATCCCTTGCACCCCCGGGTAAAGACGGCCCTGAGGTAGGGTGATGTCGTTTTAATTACTGCGCCGCCGCAACAGATATCATAAAGTTTTATAATTATGAGGTTTATAACAATTACGTTACTGTTCGCAAAGGCAAACTGCATGAGGCAACAAAAGGAAAATGAAACAGAAAGTCCTATACGAGGCCAAAAGACTCCTATCTCAGCATGATGCTACGACATTTAAAAAATAAATGTTGCAGCGCTGGTATTCATTTGTATGTACTGCCTTTCAGTGCGTCCGCGTGATATATCTCGTTCCCCTAATCCCGTCGCATCGCATCGCATCGTCTGCCTGCGCTATTACTTCTTTTTCGCTTAGCGTTTCTGCCTTTTTTCTTTTTACTCGCCTCCTAAGCGTAATAGCGTGATGTTAAATAACCTTTAGCCTTCGTCAAGAATTGGACTAAAATATGCAAAAAAAGATTTTCAAATTCGACTTGTAGTTTCAGAGATTAGCGCCTTCAAACAGACAAACTCTCTTTTTATTACTATATATAGATGAATCTATACAGTTTGGTTTATTTTAACGATAATAATTATCAGTCCTAACGTGATTAGGTGGTAGCGGAGTATCAACGATATTTATGTTGAACTTCAAAGGCCTGTGACAACGTATGGGAGGACCTCGGCTCCGATCAAATTATCACAAACTAACTTAAAACAGACTGGACATCAAAGGAGGAAGGAAGCGAGTTATTAGTACCTATCAAATTATGACCTCATGGAAATTGGCGGGAGGCTAAAACTGCATCGACGTGATGATGTTAACTAGATTTTTAAAGAGACTCACCTGTCTGTCGTTAAATTAATTATTGTTCTATTTTCAATGGGAGTTGTTTTGAAGACAGCTACAGGATCAGCAGGATTGTCCGAAAGGGTTACCACTGGCCCGGAACATAAAGGGCTAAGGAAGGAACACGGGTGGGTTTTAGTCAGAAAGAGTCTGACACTCCCTTCCGCTCCACCCAGAGCGGGAGGGGGTCATTTGATGATTTCCCACCCTGAAAAAAAAAAGGCCAAATCCCATTTAACAATCCCGCTGACCATGGGATTTGGCCTTCAGATCATTTATAAACAATGTCTCCTTATAAACCAAATCAAAAGCAATTTGTACCCAAAAAGCAATCACCAAGGCATAATACGGGGTTTGATTTAAAAGGCAGTTCCTTATAGGTATCTGTTTAGTAAGACTCGTGCAGGTATGTACATACCTATGTAATATGCATGAACATACATGTTAAGTGCATATACATATGTGCATACGTATAAAAGAAAGATCTCGTTTGAATTCCATAAATTGAATTAAGTCTTGAGATACTTTAAATTAAGGCACTTGCGTAAGAGTTCTTTATGAGCGAAAGTTAGTGGATTTTGTTGTGTGGTCTTGGCTATTTAAATACCACTTGAGGTTCTAAGGCTAGAGGCTAAGCAGTAGCGTCCACTTGGATTATCACAATTCAGATGATGTAGAAGTCTTGTAGCTTTGTTACCAGAGCTGTATTGGAAAACCTAATGTGGTGATGGAAACTACCTCCCAAAGGAAAACCACAATAAGATATTTTTGGTTTAGTCATTTATTTTTAGTTTAGTCATTTATTTTTGCTATATACGCCTGAAATCCCTGAAGGGTTAAGCACAGATGTAACTATAGTAGGTATGTATTATAATTGGGGACGAGCCTATTACGAAATTAGGCCAGCGGTGCTATTCTGTAAAAATCTCACCGTGAAAACTTAGGTGAAGTGAGCGTGGAGTGAGCTGTCAATAGTGTCAATTCCTAGCAAAAAAGAAACTCGCTTCACCTAAGTTTTCACGGTGAGATTTTTACGGAATCGACGGTAGGAAATTAGTCAAAAAAAATAATTCAAATAAACAGGTAGTTACACTAGATACTAAATTAAAAGACTAACGAACTTACTATATGTACCAATAAATACAAAATCAAAGGACACTTAGGCGTCAAAGTACTCGACCGCATCACTGTCATCCGGAAACGTACCCAGAAGACTGGCAGCATTGCCACGTTGTATGGCAATGCTTATTCTTGGCCAAAGAACGACCCTCTCGTCACGTGAAGCGTCGATCAGCCGGTGAGAAATTTCCTTAAAAAGGAGACGCGCTCTCGGGCCCCATGACCTGAGCGTTTCGACCCCAAACGGCTCAAAGCTGTTATAATAAAATAATAATACAAAATAAAATGCAATATACACCTAGCCATCACAATGACCGTCGTCGTAAAGTTGAAACAGCTTAAGGGGCTGAAAGCAAACTTTAATTGCCTAGTCAATTGCGAATCACGAAGTCACGAGTTCCCATTCTATATGCAACATGACAGCAGAACATCTAAGTGTTTTTATACACGAGCAGATCGCCTCAACGGAAGAGTCAACTGCAGCCGTCGACAAAGTACCGCTCGTGTATTTGAGCACCGTACTCACACGAGAAGCACGTTGTCGACGGCGACGACGGGTGTCAACGACTGCTGTTGCGTCTGCCGTTGACGCGTGTCTTTAAGCACAGTTAAAGTGTGCTAAAAGACAAAAACACAGACTTCAGCGGCGCCATGTTATATAATACCCACTTTACACAGTGATTAAATCCGTAGCTAAATCTGAAAAGGAAACATTAATTTACAATCAACTGCAGATCATCCATCATACTCTGCAACGAAGGGAAACAGTCATAATCTATTTCCTATGACTACTATATTAATTATCGTCCTAAGGCGATCGGTAAGCAACCTCATTGTGGTATTTATGCCACGGAATAACGTGCAAATGGAGAGTGAAGTGTAAATAAAGATAGGCAGAGGTGCTTCTCTGCCTAAACCTTCGTCGAATGTGGGCGTGATGTTATGTTATGTTTATTTATAGCTACAGTGGTAAACACTGCCAACAATCGATTCGACAGTCAGCCATCATTGTCACATCGTATGGCACTTCAATCTAGATAAAAATAATTTATTACCAACGGTCTGCATTTCAACAGCCTATGTCGATCTCTCCCCAAAAGGAAGTGTTGCAGAAAACCGTCTAAGATTGCTCTGACTTATCTAGACATCTGTCTAAATAAGTCAGAGCAATCTTATGAGCTTATTTCAATCTTAGTCGGTTTAGACAAATCTAGACTAGTGCAAAACGGATGCACCGGAGCCCCGTTGGTTATCGGTGGAATGCACCGCTTGTCGGATATGTCATAAATTATTAGATAAGTAGGTATAAAATTGAAATTTTAATTTTTACTTAAGCACGATACAAATTTCTTGTCTGTGGAATAAAATTAAATTGAGGCAACAAAATAACTTGTATCGTCCAAACAGCGTTTAGACGGTGCAACTTTTACTGTTGCTTCAACTTATGCTATGCCACAATTAAATCGCATCGTGTAATCAGGCTTTACAAGCACACACTCCATTTAGTATCTCATCCGTGTCCAAATCGCTATTATGATCATAAACTCTATACATTATTGCAGCTGCCTCTAAGCTATTCTATAATATATCGCAATGAACTAATGAACGAGCAAAATTTTCACTGTTGCACATAGTGTAATAAAAATTAACGCCCAAATAAATCTTGGGGCTCGAGTATTTGAGAAATGTTCATATCCTCCCATTATTTTTCTTTATCTCGGTGGCAAAATCCTAAGTATCTACGCCAGTACTTTAATGGCTTACAAAGTCATATGTAACTAGGATAAAACCTGTTTGGAGATCACAATTGCTCAGGTAGGAAGAAATATTAACTCAGTAATAAGATGAAGTAAATAGTGGTACAAAGATGAACATTTAACACATCGTACGAAGTTGAAATTGTACTGTGCAATGATGGTTTTTAAAAGTCCGTCGAGGTCTATTGGTTGCTATTAGTTTTCATAAAACCTAGCGACAAACCTATCAAGAAATTGATCTAATAAATGAGCTTTAATACACAAGAACCTAAACGAACTTTAATACACAAGATCTTTTATCATAGCTATTCCACAGAAAATGCAGATTTCGATTAGCTATTCCAAGAAAAGGTTATCTTGTACGTAATCAGCCTGTAATGTTCCCACTGCTGGGACACAGGCACCCTCTCTTCGAGAGGGAGTGGGCTGTAATCTACCACGCAGGCCCAAAGCGGGTTGGTAGATAGATAGATAGATATATAAAACGTTTATTCAGTGCAACAAAAGACACAATACAGGTATTAAAACATCAAAAAAGGTGAAAAAAAAATTAACAAAAATTAAAAAGATAAATTGACCCATAGAGACTTAGCTCATAAACATCTATAACGGTCGATCACTCAACCATGAGATACACACCGCCCAGTGGTGTACGTGTATCTCATGGTTGAACCAAATGGGAGTGGTAGAAGTCACATGTCTTCAAAGTTTTAGTTCTAGGACATGTTTTCCTTCACCGTATTGAGAATAGCGGCGATTAACATTAACATTTACACAAAGTAAAGTGCCCTCGGTTCGAACCCAGGGGCTTTTGAGATGGATTCACTCAAAATGGCGATATCCTATAACAGCAACAAAACTCCTACAAAGTCCCATAAATCCACAACAGGTCCCAGCAACGAGATATCTCATAGCCAATCGATATCGTCTATATCTAGATACGTTAAATGCAAATTGCGAAAAATACGCCATCGGCATCTCACAGATTTGTCGGAAGATACGCGCCGTGTCAACGTTGGCCGCGTTCCTCTATTTTGCGTATCTGCATATTTTGCTTATACTGCATTATTTGACAGCAATTTTCAACTATATTCCAAAAATTATAGAGGCTATTTTCGTATGGGACTGAGCTGCCTGTGTGGATGTATAAATTTGTTACTTTATATCCAATATCGGAATGATACGCCGGGTAAACTAGCTGCATCAGATAAAATGCAAACGGAGACACGCGAATAAGTTATATGTGCCGCGCATACGCAGCCTTGAGGCTCACATTACTCTACAAAGTAACACAATAAAATATGCTGTTTTTTAATTAGACCAGAACTAGGTTTTCTACTTTATCACTGTATTCTATGTATATAATAAAACACTGCCCTAGTATAGTGGGGCATAAAATAACATATAAATGAGGTGTAAATACGAAAATTGACATACAAATCGAGATTAAGTTATTCATAGTTGTTATTCAATCAAGCGTTAATTTACAATGCATCACGTTTAATTGTAGTTATTAAAATAAGTGACCGATTCAGGGTGACATGTCCACTTAAAGGCAGCAAACAGGCGCGACGCGCGACGCGAATCGAGCGCGACACCAAGGCGCCGCTCATTACCCTTTGTGTCGCGCGCGATTTTATCGCGTGTCGCGCCTGTTTGAAGGAGCCTTAACTCGGCCTTGGCTTTTGTAGAGAGAACAGCAGTGCTATTCTGAAATATGTCACCGTGTGGTGGCAATCTCTAGCATACGATGACAGACCACTTCAAGCTCGCTTCGCCTAAGTTTTCTCGGTGAGATTTTTAGAAAATAGTCTGAGAGGATTTGTTGCTAAGTAATAACAGCCGCACGGGTCGATCGGTCAGGTTAAGCTACACTTGCCGCGGTTGGTCCGTGGATGGGTGACCATCTTTTCATACCAAGACCCTCCGTGCCTCGGAAAGCACGTCAAACCGTTGGCCCCGGCTGTCATTCGTGGATCTTTGACAGTGGTCGTCAGAAGCCCGAAAGTCTGATAACCAGTCTTACCAAGGGGTATCGTATTACCCAGTAAGTGGGTTGTGGAGGTCAGATAGGCAGTCGCTCCATGTAAAATACTGGTATTCAACTGCATCCGGTTAGACTGGAAGCCGACCCCAACATAGTTGGGAAAAGGCTAGGCAGATGATGAGCTCAGGAATAATAAAACATTGTGAAAACAGTCAAATGAATTGCATTGTTTTTCTTTTACACTCTTTTTTTTGCAAGAGGAACAAATAAATTATGAAATGATTATGGAAATTTTGCCCTTAGATCGCTAATTGTAACGACGATTAGAGTTTTATATGGGACATATTTTGATTTATTCCGGTCTGATCACCTGAAAACACGTGTCAGTGGGACCACTGCCTGATGACTGACACATGCAAATCATAAAATACATAATTCACATCAAGAATTAGGCAATGACTAACAAACAAAACATGCAAGCATGCACCACCGTTAACTTGGCAATTTAGAGGTGTTCCACACTTGTTCGGGTCGGCTCATTTAGTTCGGCATTATTTATTGAACAACCAAGCCGGCCCGAAGCAATTACTAGACATATTCGGATTTCGTTCTGCTCGTGCCGACCAGCAAACACCGTTCGGCTTCTTCGCTGAATCGTGTCTGGGGTTCGCTGGGTCGGCTCGGCACAATTGCACAAGTAAAAAAAAAATACTGCACAAAGGCGGACTTAATTCCTGAGGCGTGAAACCAGTCAACCTTAGGGGGATGCAGAGACAAAACATGGCAGGTGCAACATACGGGATAATTTCCGGAAACTAATACAAGAATACATAGATACATACATTACAAATAAAATGAACTTTCAGGAGAAATAACGATCGGTAGAGGAGAAAATGAATGGAATGTATCGGCTAACTTCTGACGGGACTTCTAAGTATTCGATTTTGCAGACCCAAACAAGTGTGTAGCTCCCCTTAAAAACAATATGCACTTAACTGTACTGTCACTTGGCATGTTACCAATGCTACCTACTCGCATGATTCAGGGATGCGAATATATTATTAAAACAATAGTGTGACGCATGCGCATCCTATCTTCCTTGTTTACCATGATGGTACAATTTATGGCTCAACAAGTGTCGGGACTACAAGTAAACCGGCTCTGATGTATCTTTAGATGAAGTAAACAGTTGTGTGTATGTTGATACTAGTGATGTGCGGATGTCGACTGGATGGGGGCTTTTTTTCTCACAGAAGTGTCGCGATTTGGAGGGATTCCGTGCAGCAACGCAGGGTGTTTCTAAAGTCGTGACTCGTGTAATTACAGGACCTAAACACAAAAAACGCAAGTTTTAAAAACAATAAAAGCATATGATTGCCTACAGTAAACAAAATCAGAAAAATATATGATATTCTTCAGGATATATGCTAGCTAGATAGTGTGTTGAAAACATAATACAACTAACTTGATACGATAGAAAAAAATCATGAAGATACCTCTTAAAAACTTTTTTTTTTACAATAAAAACTATAGTAATATAAATACAATCATCCTGATTTTTTGTCAGAGTATTCTACAAGCAACATATTAAAATACTAGTGTTTTAATTTTTTTGCCCAAACAATAGATTTTTTGTAATTAAATAATTGCTTCATATTTTGCAATAAATTACCAGCGTTGTGTCATCGCGCTTCTCTTTCTTTTCTATGCAGTCAGGCAGTGACCGCGCTTTAGGTCATGTAAGCCCCTTAAGTGACATTCGCTAAGATAGCCCGCGAAATTAAAATTTACTTACGTTTTTTGCAATTCACAGGACAAGGTCATGTTGTAAGTTAATTAAAATACAATTCGCAACCGTAACAAACATGACTTTACAGAATTATAATGATTAGTACCTATGTATTTTTCGTATTTTGTGTTTCACGAACTTTGTCCAAATAAACTCTTTTCTTTCATTCTTTCTTTTTAGTAGCAGCAATACAACTACTTAAGCGTTAGAATTGGCTTCAAATGTCCTGATTTCATGAAATAGCCATTTAATAGGGTAAATATAACTTGAGAGATTTATTGATGATTTCTATGATTATAATTCTATAAATAAATATTTATGTTACGGCCGCAAGTCATATTTAGATCAAAATACAACCTGATACTGACCCGCAAATCGCAAAAAACGTAAGACAATTTGAATTTCGCGGGCTACCCTGACACTTCTTCACTAGTTCAGACTTGGTAGTTAATGTTTTTCATATTCAAGTGCACTGCACAACCCCTTAAAATATTTGTCGTTTATTAAATTGTAAGACTTGGGACTAATCTGCTGAAAGCGTAAAAGGGTGCCGAAACACCCCATAAAAATACCTTCGATAATGGCAACACCGCAGACCCACATTTCAAATCCTTTTTTACTTGCAACATTTGATACCATATTATTGTACCTATGAAAAATCTTTCGCAGAACTGCACCCAGACCTTCCACACGTGTAGGTAATAAAATGGTAACTCACTGAATACATTAAAACAACATAAAAATAAATCACGATATTACTCAACTCGTGTATCGCTAACCTCATACGTACGTGCATCACTAGAGCGCAGTTATAACACGTGTAATGTATCGGTGACTAACTGAGCTCAGTTTATAGAGCAGATGGTCAGTACCTAATATGAGCACTAAGAGTACCTACTCACATGCACTCACGAGTCGTTTGTGAGATTATTGATGATTTCAATATTTTTATAGACGAGAAAATAGGTGTACGGGCAGCAGCTCCGCACACTGAGATGTATGTAGATGGACGAATCACACGGGTTGTGTACAGGGAATAAAATCACTGTTTTGTGTCCGTTAATGATTGACAGTTTATTATGTAAAACATTAAAATATATAATACGTAAAGTAGGTGACTTGTGGCGGGCGTAATCGCCTAGTCAGCGAATGTACATAAATCGGCGAATTTAGCAACTGCTAGTTCAGGTAAAAACTAAAACAATAAATATCATGTGGCGATGCTCGTACAATAGGGTTCTTATAATACTATGATACAATGTATTCATTGTTTTTCAATTCATTATTATGTACTATTTTGAGTTTAGTCAGAAGCTAGGTGCACGGTTCCAATTCGTCGTTTCCTATGGAGAAGAGCCGGCAAGAAACTCCACGATTACATTTTTTTTTACATAACTAAAGCGAGTAATTTTTGATAGCAGCGTATTCTAATATCAATGTATTTAGTGGTAATTTGTTTAACAAGATTAAATGAAAATGGCTTGTAAAATTATCCGTATTATCCTATTACATTTTTAAATATTTCTTAAAATATAAAAATAAGTATAAAAAACAATTAAAAATATAAAAAAATTGTTGTCCGCCGGTGTCGGGAGCAGGGTCCAAGCTACCGGTGGTTAGAGTCCAGAGACAGGAACCTCCTCACAATGCGAGCCGTATCGTGGAGTTACTGCCTTCTGAATCAGGCTCTTGATCCAACCGCCTAACGAGAGCCTCGATAGATGCGAGGCTTTCTGCTATAAGACCATTGGCCGATACGACAATCGACTATTATTAGTATAGCAGAACAGTGTTTGGGAAACACTGGTTCATATCTACGAGTATACTGAAAAAAAGCTGAAGAGTTTATTTAAACGCGCTAATCTCTGGAACTACCGGTCGAATCTGAAAATATATTTCTGCATTTGATAGCCTAATTCAAGAATTGGGTTTCCTAAGCCGAGAAGCCGATGAAAAAAGTACGACTGGTTGTCAGACTTTGTCAGACTTTGCTTCCCGTTTCCTACAACTTTCAAAGATCTACAAATGACAGCCGGGACCAACGGCTTAACGTGTTTTCCGAGGCACGAACGGATCTTGATATGTAATGGTCACCCATCCACGGACAGGCCTCAGCAAACGATCGTCCTGTGCGGCTGTTATTACGTATTAAGGCTCCTTCAAACAGGCGCGACACGCGATAAAATGGCGCGCGACACAAAGACACCGCAAGTCGCGCAACGAGCGGTGCCTTTGTGTCGGCCGCGATTATATCGCGTGTCGCGCCTGTTTGTAGGAGCCTTTAAGCCACGAGCGCCTCTATTTCTCCTTGCATGCGAAACTTGTTTGTTGACAGTACGTACAAGATTTATGGAACAAGATAATATATGGATAATTGAATGAAAGTATTTAGTGCCCACCTTTGACATTCAATGTAAATTAGTAGTATATTCTAAAATTAACTTGAGTGCATATTTGATTTACGATTGAATTCTTGAGAACATTAATATACCTACGTACGCGGTAGTAGGTAATTACCCTGAAGATCACGTTGGGACATCAGTAGATCTCTAAAGTTGACTTGAAGTTAGGTATTTATTATTTTTGTTAGGAGGAAATCTTTTCCTGTGTTTCGACAAGTCAAGACTTTGTGCTCTGTCCAATAACCAACCGTATACAGGAAAACAATAACCAGTACGGAAACTAACCATAAATTTAAGCATGTATGTATGTCCGTTTCTTTGTTCCCTCGTAACTCGTAAACAACTCTTGGTAGCGCGAGTGTCACTGGCCACGAGTTGGAAACAGGAGCGGGAGCAATGAGCGGTGCCTTTGTGTCGCGAGCGATTATATCGCGGGTCGCGCCTGTTTGGAGCCTTAAAGTGCTGCTTAATTAAAATCAACGTTTTGAGAAGTATTAAGGTAGACAAGTAAATAAAATAATAATTAATACTGTTTATTTCAGCTTACGCAATATCTTTAAAGGTAGCTATAGGTTATTGTCCACATTTTTCGTAAAACAAAACGTCAAGATGTTATGTTCTCCTTGTCAAACAAAAAACTTTGGAAAACAAGTAAAAACTTTTAATTTTTTGATTCATTTCCGAAAGTTTTAGGAGAGTAATAATTAATGAATGAATATTTGAATGTTATTAGCTAGTGAGAATTTTCTAGACATGCAAGCAGTAGTTTAGCCACTTCCTTTTTAGGTTATTGACAATAGCGCATTGCGGCAAAAAATAAGGTTCAAAATAGTGATGCGTTTAAAACATTAAACGCATCACTATTTTGAACCTTATTTGTAGTTTTTTAGTTTGGTGTTATTGCCGATAGTAAATGTAATAACACCAAACTCAAAAACTCAACACCAAACTATCGGCAATAACACCAAACTCAAAAACTCAACACCAAACTATCGGCAATAACACCAAACTCAAAAACTCAACACCAAACAATCGGCAATTTTGCAGTTTTTGAAAAACATGTCAATCGGGTATAGGGGACACTCCGAAGTTTAGATTTAATTTCAGACGAGTCCGTATCTTCGTTGATGGACCTAGAGAGTAGAGTTCCCCCGACCGCACACGTTTTTTATTTTATTCTTTTTGTTTTTGGTGTCGGGACTTCTCAATTCCAGCTTTTCTATTCCAGAATTATTTATAACAAATAAGTTATTGATACTGTAACATAATAAATAATCGGTTAATAAACAGTACACTGGCAATAAAAGAATTATAAGTCAGAAATTTAAATTTCATTATTGCACGATACCTAATTGAAAACTTGTTTACAAAATGATATATAAAAATAAGATTGTTAAACAGAAATGCCTAGTAAACGGTTGCCATCCGATATTTACAATCAGAAACTATAAACATTTTATTTTAAGCAGAATTTTTAAGGTTCCGTACCCACAGGGTGCCAACGGGACCCTATTATTAAGGCTCCGCTGTCTGTCCGTCCGTCTGTCACAGGGCTGTATTTTTTGAAACGTAATAGGTAGACACTTGAAATTTATTTTAAAATAAACTTAAAGCTTCGGTTAAGTTGATAAAAATACTGCTTAAAAGCGACCAAGTGCGAGACGAACTCGCACACGAAGGGTTGGCAACACCGTACAATATTAACAGATCATATAAAAAGACGACTTTTCTTGTATCTTTACTAGCGGCCCGCTCCAGCTTCGCACGGGTGCAATTTTTTATCTTTCATACAAACCTTGTCCTAGCAATACCGAACATACCAAAAAAAGAATTATTCAAATTAGTGTTCGGAAGTTATGCGCGTACATACATTTCGGCAATTCATTTTTATTTATACCTATAGATTTTGGTACGGAACCCTTCGCGTGCAAGTCCGACTCGAACTTGGCCGCTCTTAAGCAGTATTTTTACTATTCTTAACCGAAGCTAAAATAAAATTCAAACCGTAAACCCTTTGAACAGCTCAATAAACTTAATTCTATGTTAGTGCATAAAGTGTGAATAAAAAGTATGTGTCTGTTATTTTATAAAACGGTTTCCTATTAAAATATAAATAGACTTCTCAAAACGTGGGAAAACATTTGTTTTACTTCTTGTACTTAAATTAAAATATAGCGATCAAACAGAGATGGACGAACCAGGTGATATACAGTACCCGGCGATAAATATTGCACATCGACCTATTCGATCCTATCGATTTTATACAAAGAATAAAAATAATTATCAAAGCAAATCATATTATTGTTTTAACAGCTCCTAATAGATACCGGACTGTTTGTATTTCGTGCGACAGAGATAACGCAAATAAACAACTACAAAGTCGAAATTAGCCGATTGTCTCTTTCCATTTTCTCTTTCATTTTCTCTTTGGTCGATGTGAAATATTTATCGCCGGGTACTGTACGAGTAGAATATTAAATTATTATTTTACTTATATAATTTATAATAGTTCCACTACAGGTCAAAGACCTCCCTACTCTCTTTCCACTTCTTCCTGTTTAATGCTGCTGAGAAACAGTCTTGTTAAAGGAGACCAGCTCATCCCGCCATCTCCGTCTGGGCCTGCTGCGATGCCGCTTTCCACTAAGAGAGACCCATTGGGGCGTAAATTTGGCCCATTGACCGTCTGACATGTGGCAGATGTGTCCTGTCTAATTCCATTTTAGCATGGCAGCTTTCCAAGTGACATCAGTTATCTTTGTGAAGGAACGCATGGTCGTATTCCTAAAGGCTCCTTCAAACAGGCGCGACACGACACGCGACACAAAGACACCGCAAGTCGCGCAACGAGCTGTGCCTTTGTGTCGCGCGCGATTATATCGCGTGTCGCGCCTGTTTGTAGGAGCCTTAACGTGGTCTGTTAATTTGAAACCCAGAATACTCCGTTGCATAGCCCTCTGGCAAACCTCGAGCATAGACCTTTGCTGATTTGTCTAAGAACATGTTAGACCACCATAAATATGTGAGAATATTAAAAAAAAATTGGTTAGTAATTATTACATCTTCTCCCGAAAAATCTAGAAGCTGCATCTCTTAATACGTGCATTGTACAAACTAAGGAATTGAACAGCAAAAACTTCAGCTATGAGAAATAAATAATAGAAATAAAGGGTTCGTTGTCTATAACCAGCTCTGCGACATTTATTTTAAAATGTCGCAGTGCATCATACTGAGATAGTATGGGCCTTTTGGCTTCATACAAGATTTTTATTAATATTTTTTTATACTGTTGTTTGATGAACACGGCTCTCCCATAGTTTGGGTGTGGTATTTCGGCTGCAAGTGTTAGCCCGGCAATTTCTTGTCCTTACTGCAATGTGTTTCTTGTAAACAGTCGGTAGTGCGACAGAGCGTGTCCCAAAACGTGACAATCAAAGTGACGTCTGCGACTGACACCGCTTTGGAAGTGGCAAAGTCGTGCCAGCAACACGAAGAAGAAGATACTATTGTATATTGTTTTAAAATTTTCTATATTACTGTATTTTTCTAATTATACTATTTAGTTTGTGTAATTATCTTGCTGCCGGAGTTTCAACAAATATTTTTTCTTTCTGTTTATACTAATTCGTGTTTTGAAATTAAATTCCATAATTTCCGTTTTAATCCATTATCCTCTGGTAATGCTGGTGTAACAAACCATGCGACTAGCTCAAATAGGCAATAAAAATGCAACGAACCAAAGCTTCTATTGTTTTATAATTATTTATTCTACTGAAGTAAATAATTATCTGTCGTGAAAAGCATTCTAAACACAGTATGACGAAACAAGCAACATTATAAGCCGCATCAATATTCATAAATTAATAGATAAGGATCGCATCCACCACGTCGTCTGCATCCAATATGAGATGTCGACACTTCCAGATGCGTTTAAGTTTGAAACTAAGATAATGTTCTAGGGCTTCGATACCTACCTTTAAGAGGAAATGTGGTCGGAGAGACTTTTGAAAAAGTCTAAGCAAAAAGTCATAATTCGACGTTTGGCTCTCGCCTATTTCCTTCTCTAATATTGGACCAATTTAAAAGATATTTCATAAACTGAATAAGAAGGATATAATATACTGTGTCCCTATGATTTTCTTTTTTCATAAATAGTTGTCTTTCTACACTAGGCCTCGGTTAACGGCGGTATAAATCGGCATTTTTTGAGGGTTCTGGTGCTTATAAAAATAATGTATCATCAAAAAGGAAAACATAGGGACATAAAAGTAGTTAATATTTATTATTCTGTAAAAAATCATTGCTTTTTGGGCATTAACCAGAAAGAAAACAGGCGAGAGCGTTTCTATGGAGAAACGACCACCCGCGCTTCTTCTTAAGCCCCGTATTTTACTAGTTGTCATCAGTGCAATATAGTGTTGCCAGTGACATGTTTGCCGTAACACAAAAACTAGGTGCTGAAAAAATATTATATTATTCAAATTTATTTCCCAAACCTTTTTAGCATTTAATAATTATTTAGTATTTAATATTAAACTGGAAAAAACATCTTTTAATCGTGGAATGGGGCTTTTTATAGTCACGCAACGTATCGCATGCTGAACGGATTTTGTTGCCCATCCTTCTGTAAAAATGATGACAAGTAAGTATTTTGTACGCAAAATACGCGCATTGACGTGGAGTTGCGGACAACAGCCCGTTGTACCTATTACCTATTTAAGTAACCTTCATATTTTGTTAACCTGCAACAAAGTCCGTTTTAAGGATTTCCGTGATCTCTATCTTGAGCTCTAACACCCATGGCTATAGGAAAACAACTGGCCTATTTTTAGCCAAGAAACTTGTACATACACAGGATAAGTGTCATTTTGAGAGCTAAATTTTAGATCTCAGTCGCTGTAAGTTTGGACCAAATTGGCACCTTTAAATGACGTAATTGCAATCAGAGTTTCACAGAAAAAGATCGAAGCAAAAGATGAACTGATTCCCGCAACCGTTATTTCAAAACGTGAGCAGGGAAAGTGTGACAGACGTACAAACAAACCGACGGAACCCTTAAAAGGAGCGTTTTACCAATCGCTGTACGGAACTCGAGTTAAGTTCGATGATATCAGTAACTCTTGGTATACTGCCTCTAGATCAGATGGCTGTAGTAAAATTAATAGCTGAAATGTACTGTGAGGCAGGTTTACCATTAAATGTAAGTAAGTATGTACATAATACTGTAAATGGGTACGGATTTATCGTATTTTGATGGTTTTAGTTAAGTTCAAAATGTCTTAACATTTTGAACTTAATCGTAGGTACAGACGCCAGCACATCAAGTTACCCGAAACTATAAAATTTTCCCAATCAACTTTGAGCCTTATACTTTAGCGATAAAGTTCAAAATCTATTAAAGAAATTGGACAGATTGTACTAGCTTGATGTGCTGGCGTGTGTACTAACCTACTTTTGTGAAATCGGCAATTGCGTAACACACTAACAGTAGCAATGGCTTTCATTTTGACAGTTCAACAACATTCATTGCGTTATTTACGTTGTAGAACACAAAAAAATTTCGAACATATGAAGTAATGGATAATAGAAGTATCCTTCAAAATGATTTAGATTGTGATTGATAGTGTGCTTCGCAAATAGGGTGCTGTCTAGTCAGTGCACGCATTTACCGCAATCGTCTAGTGCTCAGAACTTAAGGGGGAAGCGCTAAGTTAGCCCGCGAAATTCAAATTTTCATACGTTTTTTGCAATTTGCTGGTCAAACTCTCTCAGACCACGTAATTCCAAAGAATGATGATTTCATGAAACAGTTATTCTTTGGACTTACGTGATCTTAGAGAGTTGTGTTGATGACTTTAATGATTATAATTCTGTAAATACATATTTGTTACGGCCGCGAATCATATATTAATCAACGTACAACTTAATACTGACCAGCAAATTGCAAAAAACCCAAAAAAAAAATTGAATTTCGCGGGCTACCCTGATGCTTTCGCCTTAAGAATTAAGGATTTGACTGACGCATTTTTCATAGTAAGTAATATTTGATCGAAGACTGACAGTCCCCAAAACCGGGTAAGACTCGACAAGGGAATTATTCAGATAATTAATTCTCCTGTCATTTTAACCACACTAATCAATGGCATTCCTTGGCTTTGTAAAATACTTAGTCTGTCGTCCGTCCTAAAGTAACAAGCCCGTCAATTGTCATATTATCATGTTTGAAGTTAATCGTCGATAATAATTGTGTCGCCGACAGTAATTGGTAGTCTCTCGAACCTGTCAATAGGTGAATATGTTGTTGAAGAACAATAATTGTGTAAAAGTAGCGCCATGTAAACAGCAATAACCAATTACTACCCGTCTGCTTGTACACAGCCTAAAAAAAACACATTCTTGCAGTTCAACAATTACAAAAATTGCCTTTTTTCGCGAACTCGACCTTTGGCTTTTACTGGTCGTTTGCACGGCGGGACATTTCGACCGGAGTGAGACCGTGGCGGCGGAAGCGAAGTCTGGTCACGTCAAACACTATCCGCACCGCTAGCATAAACGATCTGTACCATAAAAGGCAACAAAACGATACGAACAAATAGCGATATTGTTAAAGTAAATTGGTATTTTACAACGCCAACTTTAGTGTCGCGGCACCATAAAAGACCTTGTCAATTTTACTTTTACACCTGTATACTTTATAATTTCCACACTGCATTTTCAAACTTACACCACAAATATAAGGTCGCTAGTCAGTTTTTCTACGCGAATTTTATGCAAGATAAAGGGTTTCTAAATTTAAATGTCATTTTGAATGACAGTTGTTAAAGCGACATCTAGCGGTCAGATCACTAACGAACTTTGATGGACGATTAATAATTTCCGCAATGACAACCGATAATTTTAGTTTGTGTTTAACTGAAATTCAATTTCCATTTTAACAACATCAAGTAACCTGCGGACAGGTTAAGTATACTTCGCACACTGTTATTATTAGCCGTTAACTATGTACTTAGGGACCCAGGCAGACATTTCACCACTGGTCTAACAGTCTAACAATAGCATTGATACATGCATGATCGATTTGCCTGAACTGCATCATGCTTAGAAATTACCGTTGCATAATTAGGACGAGCTGGTACAAATTTGTACCGCTTGTGGTACACATGTGTACCAGCTCGTTCTTTGAAGTTAATAAAACCAAATCATCTAAGGACCGATCACTTTGTAGTTTCCTGACCAACTGCCTCTTGCCAACCTTTGATAGATATTACTAAATAAGTTTTTATAGATTTATTTATTAAATGGACCAACTTCTAAAACTAAATAAACTAAAAAACTATTAAAATAAAATATAATAACCTAACCTAACTAAAACTATTAACAAACTGAAAATAATATATCATCAAAATATCCTACTTTTGATTAGTTTACATCTCATCTTACATCGCCCTGACAATGTTCAAGCATTAAGGCTCTTGCAAACAGGCGCGACGGGCGACGCGAATCGCGCGCGACACAAAGGCACCGCTCGTTGAGCGACTTGCGGTGCCTTTGTGTCGCGTGTCGCGTCGCGCCTGTGTGTACGAGCCTTTAGATATAGAAATCTGTTTCAAAGTCAAAGTACAGACGCCAGCACATCAAGCTACTACAATCTGTCAATTTTTTTTAATAGATTTTCAACTTTATCGCTACAGCATAAGGTTCAAATTTGATTGGGAAAATTTGACAGTTTCGGGTAGCTTGATGTGCTGGCGTCTGTACAATCATTTCTTTCAATTAGAACAATTAAAAGGCACTTTTGTAAGTCAGGAATTTCAGAAAAAAAGAAACGGCCTATTAGGCAATTAGGCCATCCTATGTTGAACGTTGTACCCCGTTTCTCCATCCTTAAAACAGAAGCCACATTAAAAACTACAGATATTTCAATAATAAACGAATAAACTACTTCGCTGCATGTACAATGAGTGGTTTACGATCAATTTTTTACTCTCTCCGTCGTAACTCAACAACTGGAAGTCGCAGTCCCCTGCAAATTGTTACCGACTCCTGAGCAACAAAAACATACTTTATTTCGACGCCTCCTACATTCAAACCTCAGAGTATGAAGTGAAGATATAGAAGAACCGTGGAGTTTCAAGCTTGACTAAGATAATAAAATCCTACATTTCTGGTGGGTTCCGAAAGAAGATTCTGACGGAACCCACCGGAAAATCATGTAGACACATGTCAAGTTTGGTCAATAGCAACATCAGTAATGCTGTTCCTGCTGTTCCACAAACGACGGCACACTTAATAAAAAGTCCTGCGTGTCCTGCCGGTCGATTCTTTAAAAATCTCACCGTGAAAACTTAGGTGAAGTGAGTTTGTTTTTGCTAGGAATTGACACTATTGACAGCTCACTCCATGCTCACTTCACCTAAGTTTTCACGGTGAGATGGTTACAGAATCGCACTGCTGTTCTCTGCCTGTTATAGGAACTGATGGACACTACTAAAGATGACAAACTCGTTGCCAAATTCTGGGCCGACCCAATATTGCCATCGACACGATATGAAGAAACTACTAATTTCATAAGTGATGAAACAACACACTGCAATCAACAACAATTCTTTTGCGCTATTAGTATTAAGGCTCCTACAAACAGGCGCGACACGCGATATAATCGCGCGCGACACATAGGCACCGCTCGTTGCGCGACTTGCGGTGCCTTTGTGTCGCGTGTCGTGTCGCGCCTGCTTGAAGGAGCCTTTATTCATAACATTTATTGTATTGGACTTTTGGGTACCTAACCCTATGATCAGTTAGTAGTTGACAATGATGAAGGCTCCATTTTTCTTTATTATTTCAGAGCAGAACTGTTATTATCCTATGCATTACGTGCACCTACGTTATTATACTATGGCTAATATTCATTGTCCTACTGCCTCGTTGGTCTAGTAGTCGCAAGCGCTACTGCATGAGCATAAGGACCTGGGTTTGATTACGGAGTCGGGCAGTGTCATTGGGTTATTCCATCTGATTTGCCTGGTTTATGACAATAGGCTCACCTATTGTCATGGGACGCGAAATGTGATCTGCCAAAACCTCGCCAACACAGGCTTGATGCTATATTTCAGTGTCCCAATCGTTCAAATTTTAGCAACATAATACAAATAAGGACTTTTTTTTCAGGATGGGAAATCATCAAATGACCCCTCCCGCTCTGGGTGGAGCGGAAGGGAGTGTCAGACTCTTACTGACTAAAACCCACCCGTGTTCCTTCCTTAGCCCTTTATGTTCCGGGCCAGCGGTAACCCTTTCGGACAATCCCGCTGACCCGGCAGGCGTACAAATAAGGATTAAGGATCACTCAATCTTCTCATGCACTACTGACTCGCGCTCTACAACTTGTTCATACTTTAAGAATGTAGTTTCCCTCGCCTGCTGTGCAATGTTTAGGTAAAATTTATTCATGCTAACATACTAGGAAAACATAAATATAATACGAGCGTGAAATGAGGCAAGATCATAAATAGGGAACTGTGTTGCCAATTAATGTAAATTTCTCAATGTCCTCTTGTAACACAGTTAGGCGAGGTCTTCACTGATAAGTAATAATTTAGTCCCTTCTTACTCGAAATAATGGTGGTACGCATTCCTGCAAATGTCTAAATTAAGTAGGAATACAGTAGGAAGCTGTTGTTCTGCTTTGTACTGTTAGGTTTACCATGCGGAGTTTCTAACAACTGGTCCGAGATTTGAGATATTATTTGGTGTGTTTGTAATTTTGTGTCCAGTTTTTGCATTGAAATCTCGAACAGCTGTCTCAGGTTCTCAACCCTCTTCCATTCTAAACCCAGCAGATAGCAGCAATTGATTTACTGCTTGTGTCCGATGACGATTTTTTTCGTCTGTCTTTAAATTATTAGATTTTTCCCGGTGGTGGTTAAAATTTTATGGGAATCCAGTATCGATAATGGAATTCATGATAGTAGGAAGTGGTGAAAGAAAAGCTTTTTAGGCTGTGTTCAATTGCAACTCTTATTATTGAAATAAATGCTTTGAGTTTGAGTTTGAAAAAGTGCGAATTCTCAGCCAAATTTCTACAAAAATGTAATATTTCGGTCATTCCTAAGTTTCTAAAAGTTTGCCCGCTAGTTTCCTCAAGAATATTTTCATAGCCGTTTAGACCACCATCGACGTCCATTCAAACTATGCTCAGCCAAATCTTTCCTGCTACGCTATTTACACAGATTTTCCTAATTCCTACCACCCAGCCCGCCACATCATGGCGGCCTACCGGCGCACGAACACCTGGCTGAACTAATAATTTCGCTCACACCACTATTTCATATTCCATTTCACCCGTCATTAGTCGTATTTCTGCACTTCCGTATTACAGACGTCTATTGTCTGGGCTTTCGTTGTAGTTTCGCTAATATCTTAGTATTGGTGTACAAGTCCTTTCTTCTTTTTGATATTTTACCTTTTTATACTTTTTGATTGACATATACATATACTACAATGACATATATACTTTGTTTTACTACCAGAACCAGCGCATTTTCATTTCGGTTGTTAGACGAAATATTAACTACAGAAATGCGCTGGTTCTTGGTATAAAAAGGTAAAATATCAAAAAGAAGCAAATACTTGGACAACTGGTATAGAGTTGTTTATGGCTTTCAAGGTAGATTATGTGGGGGAAAATCTGGATCGAATGGTCTAATTTCGTTGAAATGTTGTAGGGCATTAAATCTTTTATTTTCAAAAATAGGTACTTGCATTATAAACCGTCGTGTCTTCACCGTATTCTATGAGAGGAAGCACATTATTATGATTCACTTAGGTACGACCAGGACATCGCTCGGTTCAGCACCAAGAATTTAAAATTCAACAGTGTGCTTTTATTAGGCATTACTTTTAGGTGTCGCGTAGTGTTAATGTAAAGGGGCAATAGTCGCTGAGTTGCTACGACTAAACACCAGAACAGATTAAAACGATTGGAACAAAGATATGCTATTCTATACAGTTTACATGAGTTTTCAGAATTCCGTTTGTAACGTTCCCTATTCTTTTCTTACTGAAATCCAAACCCATTAAAAACACATTGCAGCATTGAATTTTATTGAGTTAATATGTAGATACTACACATGCAAATATTAAATTCATATACTGATCATTCTCATTGCATATCTAAATAACTTCGTAAACAAAACAGCGCGTCACACAGCTTACTCGTGCCGCCACTAATTAGTTAATCAATCCTTTTACATTAATTTTATTCAACACGTGGTACTTAACTTAGCTACTATGTTGTTCTTATAAGCACTTAATAGGTATAACAATAGTAGATATGTCGCAGCCAACTGGTTTGATTAGCCGTTTAGTTAACCGCCTAGCCTTTGAACTAAACGGCGGCCGTTTAACTAACGGCCTGAATGATATTCAATATTATAGTTTAGGTTGGAAATGCAACCAATCACGCGAGAGCCGATTTGGTCGCAGTAACTAAGCCAGGGTAACCCGACCAAATGGATAAGGTTAGGTTAGAACTGTGATCAACCGCGTGCGAGCAAAGAGAACGAAGCGAGGCGAGCACTACTTCAAAAGGCCAGGCGCGAGGCGGTTAACTAAACGGCTAATTTAACCAGTTGGCTGCGACAGATACATAGGTAATAGATGTTGCAAAGGGACTCTAATTCATTTTATTTTTAAAGATTTGTAAGATTAGGTAGACTAATCAGTATTTTCATAGGTAATGCTACGATTTCATACATAACATCACGTCTGTGTTGCTCAAGGGTAGAGCTGCCATCCGTCTGGGTTTCCCCGGATTTGTCCTAGTTTGGAGGGCGTCCGGGGAGCGTCCGGGTGGGGTTTTTAAATAGTGTCCGGATGAAACCCGAACACTTTCTGTGTTACCCCAAATCCGACTCGGAATGATAGGCAATAAATTAAAACATAAATAAATAGTTAAAAATTCGCTCATAATATACCTACCCAAAATATTTTTGCTTTTGAATTACATTTTTTTTTTCAATTTTCATTGATGGCAAAAAGAAGAGCGTTCCTAATTATTTTTGTCACCAGAATACCTCTCACATAGAGAAGAGTGTACCTATAATTGATTACTAAATTAAGCGTTGATTTTTGTAAATAAGGATATAGTTAATTAATAATAATTATGATACTTAGCGATGTTTTTATTTTATTGTGATTTTTTCGAGGCATTCCGGAGAAATATCTTTATTCCACCCAAATGATCCGGGCTTTTGAAGTTTTTATCCGGGGTCCGTAATAGAATAGAATAGAATAGAATAGAATAGAATAGAATAGAATAGAATAGAATAGAATAGAATAGAATAGAATACTCTTTATTATGTACACCATATAAATAATAATAATAATTAAATTAATTTAGTTAATGGCAGCCCTACTCAAGGGTAGGCAGAGTTGCACCTACAGTACCTACACCCACATTTGACCAGTTATGTGTAAGTCCCACGTAATAGGCGGCGAGCCTATAATATTACCATAAACCGGACATAAGCAGGCCGGCTCCGGGCAGCTACTGAAGAATTCTAGATGGAAAAACCCAATAACCCTTTACCCGGGAATCGAACCCAGGACCAGCCAGTGGCGCTTGCGACCACTAGACCGACGAGGAACGAATTTATTATTGTAAGATAGTCAAAAAAAGGACTAACTATGATCCGGCGTGTCGAAACTTGCCAAAGATGTAAACAACAATGGCCGCTCGAAATTGAATAAAATCGATACACAAAAACATTACTTACGACCTAAACGTAAAAAACGCAAGTTTTAGAAACAAAAAAGTATATGATCGACTACAGGAAACTTATTCTTTAGGATATAAGCTAGGAGTGTTGAAAACATAATACAACTAATTTGATACGATAGAAAAAATCATGATGATACCTCTAAAAACATTCTTTTTACAATTAAAACCATACTAATATACATACAATCATTACTCATACATGACCTTAGACTACCCAGTATTTTCACAAGTTTCGATTTCGTTGAATTAAAATGACTTCCAATAACACATAATCTCTTTATTTTTACCGACTATGATAAAATCCAAGTATCAAGGGGTAATAGAAAGTAAAATTTTACATAACAATAACATTGCGTCACTGAAAAAAGCTCGCATCGCTATCAACATCACATTAAAGAAAATTATGCCTTTACGATTAAGGATGTCAGTTTCTAAAGTCATGACAATAGTTTTATTAATTTTGAACTATAAACATAAAATAAGAATTAATTAACTGATTAATTCCTATAAAAGCAAGTCCTTATTTTAAGGAAATTAATTGTCAAGCAAATTGACACACTACGTCAATTTGCCATGTTAAATAAGAATTAATTAACTGATTAATTCCTATAAAAGCAAGTCCTTATTTTAAGGAAATTAATTGCTAAGCAAATTGACACACTACGTCAATTTGCCATGTTATAGCCATATCGTGACAGTTGTGATTTGAATATACGGACAATTTAAGTTGGTAGTCAATTTGCTTAACAATTTAATATCCCTTGCTTTACAATCAACAAATGAAATGCAGGCTGAACCTTTCTAGTTATGTTGAAGACGTGTCTGAAACTGGACGTATCTAGGAGTCACATTAAAAAAAAAACTGGGAAAAATTAGCTCTGTCGGTACCTACCTACTCAAATTGATATTTTTTCCTTTGAGAGGGAGGACCTTTCAAAACATCTGCATGAACTCTCACAAGACGTTGATGCAATATTTCCTTCAATCGCACCAGTGACCAGCACGGATAAGAAGCAGCTGTGCATGATTCTCAGTGTCAATTGAGGGTAACTGATTTAATGGTGACTCTGGCAGATGGCTCACGAATTCCATTCCTCATGGACTATTTTGATCTTTAATCTGTGTGACGTTGTTGCAGATGGACATGATTATGTTTCAATGTGACTTGTTTATGCATGCAGTTGACGACTTTGCACTTGAAAACCCACTTACATATGAATCAATTCTGCCATCGACAATTTTCATGACCATCTACGGTTGACCTTTAAATTAAAAGACAATACTTGAAAACTTCATAGCCTAAACATTCATGATATTTTATTAATCTGATAAAATTAAAATTTTAAATTCATATCTTATATTAATATTTTATTATACTAAATTAAATAACTAATTATACAAAAAACAAGGGACACTTAGACGTCGAAGTACAGACGCCAGCATCTACCCTAGGGGGTCTAGGGTCATGTGCGTGGATGTCCCTGCCCCCTGTACTTCCCCACTGCTGGGCAACACTCTCTCACATACTTCCACACTTTCCTGCCTTGCCCTTATCTACCAATCTTTCTTGCACACTTCACACTACAAGTTTTATCTTTCATAATTTTCAGCACAGCCCTACGCTGTTGGAATACAGTATTTATGTAAACAAGTATTCACTAGCTGTCGACCCCTGGTCAATGATAGGTTGAGATAAGCGATCATAATACCATGTCGGCTTGCAGGTGTGGGTCTAACACTATAGCTGCGCTTGCGACACCCAGGCTTTCTCTTTGGGAGATGTAGTCATTGTTTTGTTAGCTATACTTAGTTCGTGTATTATTTTTCCATATTTGTCCTTGTCGTTTCTTGCTCGTTCTTCTCCATAGGAACGTACTACTCTTTTGGGTAGACAACTAGCTTCATCTTTCTGAATAACCGTCTCCATTGACAATTCAAAAATGCCTGTTAGGGGCGTATGCGCTAAGGTAGCCCGCGAAATTCAATTTTTATTTCCGCCTGAATGGTTTAATTGAAATAAATGCTAAGACTTTGAGTTTTTATCAATTACCTATACCATGAATTATGGGAGAAGAGAATGGACCACTTTTTTGTTAATGTAATCCTTTCTGTATCAAATGTCATACAGTGTAGTTTTAATGGTTGTTCTTCAGGGTAGGAGACGATAATTGGTTGAGATAAGTTCTTAACACCATAATGTGCTTGCAAGTGTAGACCCAACACAAAACCTGCGTTTGCTACACTACATGTGACACTTCTTTATGTGAGAAGGGGGTGAAACGTAACGATTTAAAAAAAATGGTTTTAATAGCTGTTCTTTGGGATACAGGAGTTGGGTGCGGCGATTGTACAGACGCCAGCACATCAAGCTACCCGAAACTGTCAAATTTTCCCAATCAACTTTGAACCTAATGCTTAAGCGATAAAGTTGAAAATTTATTAAAGAAATTTCACAGATTGTAGTAGCTTGATGTGCTGGCGTCTGTACAAGCATCTCCCGGTGCCCCGACTCATGGTACTGGAAGGAACATTGGGGTTTTAGTCGGTAAGAGTTTGATGTATGTCCGTGAAAATTTCCCCAGGAAAAGAAAGGATCCTGCAGTTCGGGAAGACATCCAAATGAATAAATAGTACAAAACACATAACATAAACACGCTAAGGCATTTAGACAACATTTAGCTTCTTAGGAAATCGGAGAGCTGGCACGCAGTCATCAGCAAATGAAAATGATGAGTGGCATATCATCGTCATCATCATGAGCCTACAGCAGTCTACTGCTAGACATAAGCCTCTCCTGTTGCACGCCATTTAACTCGATTTTCGGCAACTCTCTTCCAGCTGCTACCAGCCATCCTGCGAAGATCGTCGCTCCACCTAGCCTCAGGGCGTCCCACCTTACGTTTACCGATTCGCGGTCTCCACTCAAGAAGACTCCTATAAATTAAACATTTCAAACGAATATTACAAATATGAATTACCGGCCATTAGGTACTAGTAACTTTCCCTTACATTATGAGTTACTAACTGCATATATTATTACTGACTAAGACCTTGTCATCCGTAATTTCAAAAGTAAAGAATCCTCTAGGCACGCCTTACCAAGAAAATCCAAAACCATTTATAACCTACCTGTGTGAGTGACGTCACGGATGTCAAACAGCCATAAGCTCTTTGTGTGTCTCTCGACTAAATAAAATAAAAAACTAGTTCGTACCATAAAATTTTATTAAAAAAATACTCAAGTCAGTGCAAGTTACGAGTAACATTGTTATCCAGTGTTTATGTGCTGTGTATATATTAAAAAAACGATAAAAATCGCTACAGTGAACCCCAGCAAATACATAAGTACCCGAATCCACAGTATATAATCGCTAATTACTTGGGCGACGGAAAACCAACTTGTGACTTAACGTTTTTTTGTGCAATCTCATACTCCTTTTACTGTGCTCTGCCCTATGGTGTTTTTCTGTGCCATAGACACCATAAAATCTGCCATAAACGTGTTCTTAAGATAGCGCCATCTATTGCCTAACCGGTGTACTGCGTGGCCTGACGAATTGTGCTGCGTTTGGTAAATACATAGATATGGCCAAGTGCGGTGCTTGCGGAAAATTTCTCTCGTCGGCAGAGGCTGTTAACTGCAGCAAATGTCGGCGCTGGTACCACCGAGTGTGCGTCAACATGCCGAGTGCAGGTCCCATAGCGACCCCCTGGCACTGCCCTGAGTGCGAGAAGAACCAGGTGAGGGATAACCGAGCTGAAACCCCGGTAGGGTCTCGGGCATCAACACCAGCTCCACATGAGGAAAGTCTTGTCAACCTTATGGATACCAGTCCCATAAACAGCACAGCCCTAGATGCCACTCAAGAGCTAAACTTAGATATTCTCAGGGCAGAGCTTAGTACTTTTAAGGATGAATTCCTGAAGCTCATGCGAAGCGAGTTCCAGCATCTACGTGAGGACTTGTCGGAGCTGAGGTCCTCCCTAAAGTTGACAAATGATAAAATGAACAACCTGGAGGAAAGAGTCGCTCAGATGGAGACCAAACAGGCTCAGCCCCAAGTGTCACAATCGCCGGACATGGACGAGGTAATTAACCAACTAAGAAGTGACATAAATGACCGGGACCAGGATTTGCTTGCCAACGATATCCAAATTTCAAATATCCCCGAGATAAGTGGAGAAAACCCAACCCACAGTGCTATGTTGGTGGCGGCAAAGGTCGGCGTCAAAGTCAAAGCACGCGATATTGTGAGCGCAGAGCGAGTCGGCGGCAGGCGTATCAACGCGACTCAGGCGACGGCGCCGGTGGAGACCCGCCCCCGCTTCCTCGTCGTGCGCCTCGCGCGCCGCGACCTAAGGGACGAGCTACTGGAGGGAGCGCGAGTGCGTCGCGGCATGACCACAGCGGATCTTGATCTGCCAGGCCCTGCGACGCGCTTCTACGTCAACGAGCGTCTCACTAAGCTCAACCGTGAGTTATTTCGGAGCACGCGTGAGGCGGCTAGTCGCCTCGGTTGGCAGTTCGTGTGGTCAAAGCGTGGCCGTATCCTTGCCCGGTACAAACCCGGTGATGCCACTTGCCACATCCGCTGTGAGGCTGACATACTACGTATCTTCGGCCTGCCCGCGCCACCGGGAACCAATGCAGCACTTTAGAGAAGCTGGCCTGTTTGTTTTTTTTTCTCAATATATTTATAGTTTTTTTCTATTAAAAGTAATTATTAGTTATAAATCATATTATGTAGTCACGCTGACTTTAAAAGTTAACTTAGTAAAAGCAAGTGTCAATTGTAAAAAGGTAATATTTATCACGTTGTTTTTATTGTACTTGATGCTATGTTTTATTTTATCAGGTGTGTGTCTCACGGCGCACCTCACTAAATTACGTACAAACCAGTTTTATAACACTACACAAATACTAAACTTACTTACCACACAACTACTTTCCTATTTTACAAACCTATTTATTACATACTATAGTTTAAAACTTTGTTTTCATTTAAAATATGCACTAACTACACTATCTATTATATTATATACACTATCTACATATTTACAACTCGGTTCAGACCACTACTATATGTATAGAATCACGATTAAATGCGCTCTGATGATAATATTAATTTTGCCTATGACGAATTTTACTATAAAATATTATAATGACGACTAAAGGTGAAAAATATTTAAAGGTTGGGTTTCTTAATGCCGGGTCACTAGGTACAGGTCATGATGACTTGATTGGTGCCCTCGACAGGCATTGTTTTGACATTATGGCCATTAACGAAACTTGGCTTAGGTCGGGCGAGGAGGGGCGCGCTCCGGTGGTGCCGGGCTATCGTCTGCGTCACACACCTCGTCCAGCGCATGTTCGCGCGGGCCGTGGTGGGGGCGTCGGCTTTTATATACGGCAGGGACTGAGCGCGCGTACTTCGACTAGCACGGTCGATCCCAGATTCGAATCAGTCGAACAAATGTGGTTGACACTCTCGTTGAACGGTAAAAAAGTTGCTATAGGAACGGCGTACCGTCCGCCATGGTTAAATCTTGTCCTCTTTCTCGATGCCATAACGGAGTCTATCAGTTCTTTGGGAAATTGCGATCAATACATTTTACTCGGTGACTTTAATGTTAATATGCAAGATACAAATGGGATAAAAACGAAAACTGTCAATGAATTTCTAGATTGTCTGAATCTTACACAGCTGGTCACAAGCCCTACTCACTACACTGCAACTAGTGAAACTCTCATCGATCTCGTATGTACTGACATGAAAGCAAGATACACAGCGGTTGAATCTTTCGGTTCACTCAATGGCCATTCTATTGTACTAAGTGAATTTAATATTAAGCGCGATAAATTCAAACCGTATTTGGTAAAATCTCGACCACTTAAAAATGTCTGCACGGAAATATTTAACACACACTTAGCGTCATTAAACATAGGTGTTATTTCAACGCTCGGCACCGTAAATGATATGGTAGATGTGTTCAATTCCCTTATAATTTCCTTGTTTGATATTCACGCACCTATCAAATCATATACAGTAAAAGAAAAATCGTATCCGTGGATAACAGACACAATCAAAATTATGATGCGTTTACGTGATGAGGCACTAAATAGTTATAGGAAAACAAAATCAGATTCCAAAAAGACATACTACAAAGACCTAAAGCTCTTGGTGAATAGTTCTTTATACAATGAAAAGGCTGCCTATTTCAAACATAACATTAATGCTAAAATTAAAAACCCTAAATTGCTATGGAAAAATTTAAAATCCACCTTATTGCCATTTAAATCTAGACAAGACCTTCCGTCGCATTTTTCAGATCCAGACCTAATTAATAGAAATTTTTTGATTGTTCCCGGTAGGCACATGGCAAGCGCTTCTCTATTAAACTTCTTTGACAACCACAGCCACGGGGAGGCAAATTTTAAAATCGTTCCAGTGGATAAGAGCAATGTCTCACGCATAATCGCTGGTCTCAAAAGTAACGCCGAAGGCTACGACAACATTAACCTGGATATGATTAATATGACTTTGCCGCACACGTTAAATGCTATAACGGACATAATAAACCTCTCCATCGTGACGTCAACATTCCCTGACAATTGGAAAACTGCCTCGATCAGGCCCTTGCCAAAAATCCCAAATCCATCCACCTTAAAAGACCTACGCCCTATTAGTATATTGCCATGTCTATCAAAAATATTAGAGAAAATCGTCAGCCGTCAACTTACGCTGTTCCTGGAACAAAATAACATATTACCCGATTTACAATCAGGTTTTCGGAAGCAGCGCAGTACATCTACTGCTTTACTGGATGTTACTGACAACATATTGTGTGCTCAGGATAAGGGGATGTGCACACTACTGGTTTTACTGGATTTTTCCAGGGCATTTGACGCCATTAACATTCCATTATTATTGTCAAAATTAAAATATTACGGTTTCGACCCAGAGGCTATACAATGGTTCCGTAGTTACCTATGTAATAGGAAACAATTTGTTGACCTGCATTTAAGTGACGGCACTACACTTAGATCGACACCTATACCCGTGGAGAGAGGAGTTCCTCAGGGCTCCATCTTGGGCCCCATTCTCTTCATTTTGTATTGTGCAGACATAATCAGATGCCTCCAGAGGTGCAAGTACCATATATACGCCGACGATGTACAACTGTATATTTCCTTCAGGCCAGACGAGTATGACAGAGCCATTAAGGATCTTAATGAAGATCTTCAGCGAATCGCCGTTTGGTCTGAGGAAAACTGCCTGTCCCTGAACCCTTCTAAAACTAAATATATGGTATTTGGCACCAGACAGCAGCAGGCCCGACTGCCTTCGTCTTTTGAAGTGGAACTGATGAGCGAACCAATCGAGCGAGTTAATGAGGCGCGTAACCTGGGTCTTGTGATGGACAAAGACCTTCGGTTTGAAAAGCACGTAGCAGACTCAGTAAGAAACTGCTTTTACCGCCTGAAGGTGTTATATAGAATGAGGTGTTATTTATCAGAGTCACTACGGGAACAGCTGGTGGAAACCTTAGTACTATCTAAGCTAAACTACGCCGACACAGTGTATGGCCCGCGCCTATTAGCCCGTACAGACCGTCTCATTCAGAGAGTACAGAACGCTTGCGCGCGATTTTGTTACACTATTCCTAGGCGAAGTCACGTAACACCTTTTCTGAATAAACATTTGTCATTAAAAATGAAGTCCAGACGGAAGCTACACCTAGCGTGCCTCCTGTTCGGTGTGGTTAAATATAAAAAACCCGACTATTTATACGATAAACTTAGCTGGTTAACTAGCAGACGCGAATGTGGGAGACGGCAATGCTCGCAACAACTCTCTTCTCAGACTCACAACACAGCGGCATTCAGGGGTAGCTTTCGCTATGCGGCTTCCAAAGTGTGGAATAACCTGCCACCACCGATAAGAATAATCAGCACAATAGACACTTTTAGAACACGTTTACGGCAGTATCTAATAGAATCGCAACGGAAGTTGGATATGGTAGCACTGAATTTCTCAATTATATAATTTACAAAAGGGCCGCGCGCCGCGCCGCCGCAACGTCATGTCGCATTTTGTGAGACCTGTGGTATGAAAAATAGCACACTAAAATAACCGCCTATATATATATTTATTCACATAATGTACCTTGTAGCAACGTAGGCGCACGTACTTACCCGAAATGACTGGCCCACTTGCACGCGACGAGGAGCGGCGTCAGGATGGCTTCCTCACCTATCCATCCAGGTCATTCAAGTAACAAATGTTATACCTTCTGTTACCCGCTTATGCATCGCTGAATCATGTTCGCTTGTCAACGTACTAAATGTTGCCTGGCCTATTTGCACATGAATGAGGCGTACAATGTCGGGATGGCGCCATTTTTTACCCATCTTTCACCAACAACCGGCACTGGGCGAACCTCTGTGCAGTTTGTGATTTGACATCCATGAGGCTGTGAAAGGGAGACGGAAATTAAAAGTGGGTAGTTTTCATATCTCACATTATGCCAGAATTCATTATTTTTTAATTAAGTACACCAAATATTTCTATTATCGACTAGCGCTTACCTTTCATCCTTTTATGTTTCGTTTGTTTGTTTTTTTAATTACTTTTCCACTTTCACAAATAGTGTTTTAACTGACTTATTTAAAGACGTCATATCCTTAGTATTTGGTTAATCCAAATGCAAACAACAGCTAAGACAAGTTCAAATCACACACAAGATGCAAACTGTCCGATAATAGTCCGCCGCGCTCGGCTGCTTGCAGCGTATTGTGCGATGACATTACAGTGCACGGATTAATAAATTATTATGACAATGTGTCGGTGCATGGCAAGTCAGGCATCGTTTAAATTAAAACAGGTTTCTGTTCTGATTCGTTTCGGAGAATTTCTTTATTTGCATAAGAAGGTCTATCATGCGGTCATGTCACTTATCTATTTATCAGTATTTTATTTATTTATTGTTTAGTTTTGCAATGTTACTCAATATCACGCTTTTTATACATAGGTCTACTACTAACATCTATTCGTTACTGTTTTTATGTGACACTAATTTATTTTTATTTATTTATACAATTATGCATACACATTACACACATCACGATGCAGTATAAAACTGATTTACATTCGTCACCTCACACACCAGGTCCAGTTGAAAACCAGCGTCAGGCACCAGTTGTCTGGCATTTTTGCTGAACTGGGCCTTTTTGGCGCAGCCGTGAGGCACACTTTCCTGCTAATTTCTTACATCGGATTTTGCACTTTTTATTTTTTATCTTATTTTTTCCTGATGTACGACTATAATATTATCTAACTATCTGGTGTATTGTGTGTCTCTTAGTCTGTGCTAAATAAATGTATTTTCTTTCTTTCTTTCTTTCTTCTTACCTACAACAAATGCCCTATTACCATATTAAAATAACTGCCTACAATGATATTATTTGCAAGCTACAACTTTGATATTTACTAAAGGTGTTTGTATATCAAAATGATTGAAGTCTTTACGCCCCATGACAGCGGCCCGACAGCCCTCGACCCTCACTCATTAAGCAACACCATGTACATAAATAAGTCTCGAGGTACACCGAGAGCAACAATGCTTCAATACTTAGTTATAGCCGTTATAAGCCGCAATCTAACCGCGCCCGAGCGACGTCAGTCGCGCGATTGTTATCTGTCATTTTCATAGAATCGAAGTGCTAATAATGGAATGCGTCAACTTCTACATAATTATGGTAGCCTGGTAGCCAGACAATTATTCCTCATTTATTATTACATATTTATTTCAAAAGTTCCATGGAATGATCGCTGTAATTGCGGTCATTTAAAAATATTAAAATTCCCAATAAATTGGTCACGTTTTCGAATGTAAAGAAGGTGTGTGCAAAGAAACATACATGCATGTGCATTGCAAACGGGCATCGCTTGAAACGATTTTCGATTAATAAATAATAATTTCCAAATGCAATTATTATTAAATGATAATACATCATTCAATATAAACACGGATGGTGACCTCACACCTTTGGCCTTTGACCTCTTAATGGATCATTTTCACAGCCAACATATAGCGTAAATAGAGTCCGATAAATCCATATAACCGGCACCTAGTGTACCTTGGGGGTTAATAGACAACTAACCTGTGACATTGAGTAGGGAGGCCGATGATTATCGCGCCGGCAACGCCCTGAGGACTATGGGCCGTGAGGCACCACGTAATAATGCAACTAAGATCATAGCTGCATCATCAAGATTGATGACCTCGCATCCAACGTCTATGTTCTGCATAATAATAAAGTTTTTCAATCGCTATTGACGCTGTCTGCGCCTTTTATGGTAACAACTAGTTGCATGTAAATTGTTCGACAATTATATTTGAGTATTTTTTCACCTAGGTGTGCCCTTGGCTTCGCGTCTTCAACTTTAGATGTACTCCGTAGTTTTAATTAAACTCTATTTGTAATTCGACCCAGAAACGTTGTAGTATGATAAATTGTATGGGAACTAAACGAAACATTCTTAATTGGAAAGAAACTAACTGCTTTCTCATTAGACAAAGGAATTGGATTCCACTAAATTAACATGTGATGGGCCCATTCATAAGCATCTCGCCGTAATAATGCAACAAAGTAACAAAACAAAAGAACACCGGTAGTTTACTTTCGTTGCTAACATAATCGCATCACAAATCACCAAAAAGGAGCATCGAATAAACGCAAAGGAAAACAATTTAGCATTCCGACTACCTAGAACGTTATTATCTCCGGTCATAAATCTTCACGGAGTCAAATTGTTCTCATTTCACACCAAATAAGTTACGGGGAAGAGCCCTGCGCGTACGCAGGCGGCGTGCAATTACCCATGGTAATAACGCCGGGGGCGAACGTTGAAATACAATAATTCATTGTAGCACCGTCCGGCCTGTGGTTACCACCGATTGGTTCAAACCTAACGATAATTGGGAGTACTAAGCTCCTTTGGTTCGCCTCAATATCTGTCAGTTTCCAATTTTGGGTGGAAGGTTCTGTTGGCTTTTTGGGGAGAATATGGAAATGGACGACGATAAAACTTCTTTACTTGCCATTGGCTTCGGCGTTATCTGGGAAAGAAGATAATAGATCCCTTGGGAGTTACAGGATTTGCATCATGTGTCCTGCAGTTTTTCAGAAGAGAACAATGTGTTTCATTGTGTTCTTAAAGGAATCATCATCATCTTCTTCCTGTCCTTGTCCCATGTTTCTTGGGGTAACACATTTTATTCTTCCACTATCCCCCCCCTATCAACCATCACGCTATCAGTCAGTCCCTTCTCTTAAATATCATTCCTCACATAATCCATTCAACTTTCCTTTGGCCTTTTCGCCCTCTCCGTCCATCCTCGTAAAGGAATACCATATTATAACTGTTTTAACTACTCACACAGAAGCCAGTCAGGTAATGTTTTTTTTTTTCTTAAGGTAGACTCTCTTTTATCAAGAAACCGTGAAGGAATGTACCAAAAACATATATGTATTTCAAAACCATAATTCGATCCACCAAATGATAGATTAACCAACCAGCTCGATATCTCCAACTGACCTTAAAGGCGAAATTTCTTCGCAGCCAAACTACAACTTTTAAATCTAAATGATAGTTAGATTTTAATCTTTAAATTCGTCTTGTTCATTTTAATTGAAACGCGAAAAGGTCACTTAAAAGTTTTGAGCTTTTGAGTTTAAACCGACCTAGGTTTAATGAATGTACAATTATGTAAAAAGAAAAAAATGGTAACACGTCACAGTTTTTTTATATTCTCCAGGTAATTATGTAACACTGACAACCGAGTATTATTTTGTAAGCCCGGCTGCCAACAAATTAATAAGGCTCATGAATAAAGATGGTCGGTCATGCGCAAGAGGTGCTTTCTTTGTCCAGTATATTACACCTCAGGACTCGTTCGGAATGGCATGCAAGGTGCATAGCGACCCACATATACATTTAACTGAATTTCGCGTTTATTTTCGCCTCTAGATGTGATATCAAACGATCAGGTCGCTTATCCGCACACGATCTTGTAAACGCGTGTCATATCCATTTATCTGTGTTCCGCGGGAAAAATATGGTCTTTAGACAGTAAGCAAGGCAGTTTTAATTGGGACTACCATTTAAAGTATTTCCAGTATAAAAAAGTAAAAAGTTTAAAAAGTTAAATTATATTTAATTATGTTTAACTCCCATGTAATAGGGGGACGAGCATTTTGCCAGTAAAATACGACCAATTTAATAAATAAATCATTTGTATAGAGATACAAGACTTGGTGTAAGATATTTATTTTTGTGTAAAATAGCGAACCGTTGACAAGCCCTCGTTACATAAAAATTCATTACCCACCACGATAAATAAAAGAACTTCAGCTTGCCCATCAGAAATTTAAAACTCGTTTTTGTTCGGAATATGAAACAAATACCAGTCGTATTTGTTTCATATTCCGAATATATACGAGTTTTAAATTTATCGAAATAAAACATCAAATGGCATCAAATAAGTAAATTAAAATATAGTCCGATTTTAAATGCAGCCGGTCAATAATAAGCGTGGCATAGGATTATTTCATCGTCCTATAAGTTTCCGCACGTAACCGCGATCAGTCAGCCTGAGCAGGTGCGCGCAGAACCGATCAAAACACATGATTTATACAAAACATCTTACATTCACCAACAATTCAATAAAATACAGACCTTACAAGCTACTAAACAAAGTTTAAGTTTAACTGTAGGAGGAACGGTCGTTGGATAATTTAAATTGCGAATTATATATTTTATCGACGTACGCGCACCAAGCAATTGCGGTAGCGACTACCGTCGGTATATGCGTGAAGAATGACAAACTAGTATAGTTTTATACTAGTGACACGCCCCACGGCTTCGCTGCGTATTTCAACGTTGACGTTATTTCATTTGGGAATTGAAAACAATGAGAACAACTTCCTTTTTTGATATCGACTAATTGACGGCTCGACGACAAATGTGTTGCTGGGGAAAAAATTGTTTTTACCACTTGCTGCGCGTGCGCTTGTCGATAGACTCGATTCAATTAACTTGAACTTCGTTTGCCAAGTTAGGATAGGGCAACACTCCTTTCAGATGTTGAAGCAGTCAGTAGCTATGTACGCATTCAGTACGCTGATGTTTTAAAGTTTGACAATGTTGAAGCTTGCTGCTAAGCTTAACTGGTTCTTGTGTTCGGTAATTTTGCTGGATGAGTTTATCCAACAAAATCAACGAACCTGTTGTAGAAACTGTAAGATAAATATTTTCGAAATTACGCTGATTGTCCCGATTCTTGCCTAATAAACTACACTTACCTAACCTATTGATTTTTCGTTTGTATAGAAAAAAACTAGTGAGCAAACTGTTACCATGAATTTAGCATATATTTATGATTCTAGACTAACGTAGAAATTATCCGTCGGTTATAAATAAAACAGCTGTTTCATAGAAAAGTGAATACCTACGCAGTCAAATTGTATAGAACAATTAATATATTTTATTATAACCTGAATTAAACAATCTCCGCACGGGTTTAAAAAAAATCCTGTATACCTACATATAACGGCACCATAGAAATTGGCATAGCATCTCAAGAAATACTCTAGATAGTTAATATTTTATGAACTGCCATAAAATTAGAAAACCAATCAATATCCCCTGCTAACTTCGACAAATATAGACATCATTCTCTAAATGGTATTTATTTATTTTTTAGATTTCATTTCAACACAACATTAAAATCCTATCAAATAATTATACCTACACAAAATCAAAAATAATTGCTACCAAGACATTTAAAATGGACGGACAAACTGATGTTTATACATATGTTAATAATGGTAGTGATCTTATTCGGTAAGAGTCGACAGCGTAGGTATAGCCACCGCATCCTGTATTTGCTATTTATTTTATTGGCAACACTCATGGCACGCACACATATCATAGACACCGTAAAAGTCTAGGATTAAACACGAACCTTCTTCGAAAACTGACTAAGGAACTGTGAAGGAAATTGTTCTTTGTGATTTGTGTTAAACAGTTTGGTTATAATGGCCTGTTGTTAGAACAGTACACTACCATAAAAAATGCTTTTTTCTACTACTTTAACTTTTTTTTTTCATGATTCGAAGGGCTGATTTTTCCAACGCCAGATAATTTTATACGAGGAATAATTTTGAATTTTTGACAGTTCTTTCATACAAAAACTGTCAGATGTCAATTTTATTCCACGAATAAAAAATATATAGGTACATATGGAAAAAGCGCGGGAAACTTCAAGATTGTTAGGCGCCTTTTTTAAAGTTAATTTGTAATAAATAAAATAACATCTCATTTCTTGCACAAATTTATTAGATATCATAGTAAAGATGACCCGGAGTCGTAAAAAACGTAAAAAGGAACATTCAGCTGTAGACGAAGAGGCGGAGTCGGTTGACGAGGGCTCAGCGTCCGACGTCGGCTCAGTTACATCCGAAGAGGAAACTGATAAGTATATTCCTTTTAGAATCCCAGATTACGTCCGATATTACCCCGAAGATGGTGGTAACTTCGAATATATCGTGTTTCTAGAAAGTATAGAAGAAAATAAACCCATTGGCTTGAGGGATATGATGTCCCTCGCGAATGCAATTAAACGTTACAACAAAGGTGTCAAACAATTGCAGCGGATTAACAAGAGCAAGGTGGGTGTCATATATGAGAGACCAGCACTAGCAAATGCTGCTCTAAGTAATAAAAAGTTTCTAGACGGTCACAAATTAAAAGCTTCAATCCCGGCTGCCGCTACGGAGGTCACTGGAGTCATCACACATGTCCCCACTGAACTCTCAAATAAACAAATTTATTCTGCACTAACAAGTACCAAGAACATTGTTTCTATAAGGCGTTTTATGAGGAAGTCAGTGGAGAATAAAACGGTAAAATATACACCAACCAAGACAGTATCAATTACTTTCTCATGTCCAGTTCTACCAGAGAGTGTCGACCTCAACAGCTGGCGTTTTGAGGTAAGACAGTATATTCCTCCAGTGAAACAATGCCTGAAGTGCTTGAGATATGACCATATAGCCAAATTCTGCAAAAACTCTGAGAGATGTTCCATTTGTGGTGAAGCACATAACTACAAAGTGTGTATAGTGCCTGCCTCGAGTGCAAAATGCTGTCACTGCTCGGGCAATCACATTGCTATATCATCTTTATGTCCTGTTAAAAAAGAGAAGATCCAGTTACACAAACAAAAATTTGAGAAAAAAAGAAGTTACTCTGATATTCTCAATGACACAAACTTCCCGAAACTAAATAAAACTGATCAATTTCTGTCACTCTTAAATTCAGAACTGATTTTAAAAACTATTTCAGAATCAATAGTTAAATTAATAACACAAAATAAAATGAATGAAAAATCAATTTGTAGTGCTAGCATTAAAGATGTCCTGCAAGAATCATTTAAAAATATAAAGTATTAAAAAAAAAAAAAAAAAAAATGGATTATTTAAATATAGTGCAATGGAATGCTCAGAGCTTATTACACAATCAACATAATTTCAATCACTTTTTGTTGGACAATTCTATTCATATAGCTTTAGTTTGTGAAACTTGGCTTAAGCCCCGTCACTCTATCAAATTTCGTGGTTATGATGTAGTCAGACTTGATTCAGGGAATACTCATAATGGCGTTGCCATTATTTTACACAAATCTATTACATATACTAAAATAGACACAATTTATGATGATTCCTTACAAAATATAGCAGTTCGTATTAAATATGCCTACAATAAAGAACTTACTATTGTAAGTTTTTACAGTCCAACAAATTGCAACCCTCCTTTCTCTCAAAGGAAATTAGATAGACTAATCCAATCCTTACCATGTCCAATTTTTTTAGCTGGCGATTTTAATGGTTTGCATACAACTTGGGGATGTTCGACTTCTAATTGCAGAGGTAGGGATATTTTGGACTCCATTAATAAAAACAATCTTGTTCTTTTAAATGATGGTCAAATGACAACTGTTGGTTCTCACATTTGGAGGCAAAATGCTCTTGATTTGACCATTGTCTCTCCTTTGCTAGCTTTGGAGTGCGAATGGTCAGTTCATGATGACCCTTTGGGCAGTTACCACCTTCCTGTAATTACAAAATTCTTAGTGAATAACAACAATTCTTCTAGCTTTCATATACCTGATAGTATTCCTCTTCCATTTTCTTATAATTTCAATACTGTTGATTGGAAAACATATTCATCCTCTATTGATTCTCTTTTGTGTAACTTTTCTATAGACAGTCACAATCCTTTGCTTAGCTATAATAATTTTATTAAACTCTTACATTTGTCACTGTTAAATTCAATTCCTTCCCCAAGACGCCACTCCTCTGATGGGGAGCAAGCTCGGCCTCTTTCAACCTCCAACAGAAAGAAAAGAATTCCACTCCCCTGGTGGAATGCTAACTGCACCAAAGCTGTGGAAGATAGTAAAAATGCTTATTTAACTTTTAAACACAATCCCTCTGAAACAAATTACCTAGCTTTTAAGAGACTCCAAGCAAAGAAAAAATTCATTATCAAGCACGAAAGAAAGATGAGTTGGATGAAATTGTGTGAATCTTTCAACAGAACTACACCTATGTCTGTGGTCTGGTCGTATATGCGTAGATTTAATAAAAGTTCTGCATCATTTCAAAATAATAATATACATTCTTGGATCCCCAAATTCCTTAAAAAATTTACACCAGATACAGTAGAGCCAGCTTTTATTTTCAACCCATCTCATCCTGTTTCTCCTAGTAACTTTTATTTAATTAAACCTTTCACATTTGTTGAATTCACTACAGCAATTCATTCTCGTAGAGATACTGCAGCTGGCCTCGATCATATTTCTTATAAAATGCTAAAACATCTTCACAATCAATCTAAATTAATTTTGCTTGAAATCTTCAATCTTCTTTGGCAGCATTCTCTAATTCCTGAAGATTGGAAAACTGATTGCCTTGTTCCCATTCTTAAACCCAACAAAGATAAAAATAGTTATGACTCCTACAGACCTATAGCTTTAACTTCATGTATGGGTAAAATCTTCGAGCAGCTTATCAAACAAAGGTTAGAACATTTTATTGAGAAGTACCATATATTACCTTCAAATCAATTTGGGTTTAGGAGGGGCAAGTCTTCAAGGGAAAGCATTGCTCATTTACATCTTGATATCTTTGAAGCCTTCAAAGCAAAGAATGCTCTTGTCAGTGTTTTCTTTGATGTGGTAGGTGCATTTAATAATGTCAATCATCATATACTCTCTTCAGAATTGGCTGCTGTTGGCTTGCCTGTAAAGGTGATAGAATGGATATTTAACTTTTTGAATGGTAGAAAAGTATTTGTCAAGTGTAAAAATAGGCTTATAGGTCCTAGGTATTCTTATAAAGGTACTTGTCAGGGCAGCATATTGAGTCCTTTAATATTTATTTTATACATCCACAAACTTAATATCATTCTGGGTACTGAAGTATCCAACCTACAGTTTGCGGACGACCTGGTAGTGTACTGTGTTGGTAATAATACCAGCACAGTATGTTCCAAGCTTAACACCGCCTTGTATAAATTAAATTGTTACTTTAATTACCTTGCATTAGATATTAGCACAGATAAATCTAAGGTTGTAGTCTTTAGCAATATCGGGCCTTTTAAAGTCAATATTAAATATAACAACACTGAATTGCCTGTGGAGAATAGTGCAAGATTTTTAGGTATTATTTTTACAAACAACCTCTCTTGGGGAAAATATGTTGATTGTGTTTCTGACAGAGCTCAAAAAGCCCTTAACGTTCTGAGGTCTCTTGCAGGGACATACTGGGGTTCAGACCCTAAAATTCTTTTAATTTTATACAAATCCCTTGTACGAAGCCTCTTTGATTATGGTTTTCTCTGTTTTTCTTCAGATAGTCAATTGGTAAATAAACTAGATATTCTTCAAAATCATAATCTTAGACTTATTACAGGTGCCATGAGAACTACTCCCACCAATTCTTTACAAGTAGAATGTAATACTCCTCCCTTAATCTTACGCTTTAAGTATCTCAAATTCTGTTTTTTACTTAAACTTTTCTCTGTAAATAATCATCCTCTGATTAAAAAAATATTTTCACTTCACAATAAGTATCCTGCTAACACTCATTTGACCAAAAATATTCCATTTATACTTTTTGAATTTTCATTCATGATCAAGTTAGATAGTCATTTTAAATTTCGCAAATCTAATGTTTGGGTGTGTTATGAGAAAGAGTTTGAATGTTTATTTCATGAGCTGGATATAGTAATTGACAACAAATTAAGAGACCGGCAAGAAGTCTATAACCTCATAAATCAGTACCCTAACTATCACCACATATATACAGATGGCTCCAAAAGCAGTGAAAAGGTTTCTATGGCTTATGTCATTCCTCATAAGGAATTTGGACTGGGTGTAAAACTGAAGAAGGAATCAAGCATATTTACCGCTGAAGCTTTTGCTATACTCGCCGCACTTAAATACATTCAAAACCAATCTGAAAATCGTTGGCTCATTATCACTGACAGCATGAGCGTATTGTATGCTTTGAAAAACTATCAATTCAATGCTCACACAAACTGCATTATAATAGAAATCAGGCATCTAATTCATAACCTTTCAACAAGAAACTATAGTATTACTTTTTTATGGACTCCATCACATATTGGCGTATCGGGTAACGAGCAAGCTGATTTTTTGGCACGTGCGATTGTTGACATTGTTGACAGTGACAGCGGCAGCCCCGTCGACGATGTCGCTATTCCGTTTAACGATATAATACCTGTAATCAAGTCCAAACTTAAAGAGGATTGGCAGAACTCATGGACAGAATCACTTGCTAGAAAAGGTACTTGGTATGCTCAAATTAATCAAAATATTGGTAAAAGCCCTTGGTTCACCAATTGCCGTTACTTCAGAAGCAGACAATATTATTCTATACTTTGCCGTTTGAGATTTGGACATTGCCGTTTCAACGCTCATCTACATCGCATGCGCATAATTCAGTCGCCCTCTTGCACTTATTGCTCAGCAAATGATGAACAGACTCTTGATCATATTTTCTTTCAATGCTCAAGTTTTAATATTCAAAGACTGTCTTTAACAGCCAATTTATTGAATTTATATGAAAAACCAGAGAACATACCGCGCTGCATTGAGGACATTTTGAAAAATAAAGACACCTACGTATATATTTACGATTTTATTAAAAACACGATCAAGGACTTATGAAACAAGGACTTTAACAATTAAAGAAATATAAATATATCGGACTCGACCTAGAAATAAATATAAGGGACATTAATTAACTGGATAAATAATTTACAATTTTGATAAAAGGAAAATGCATCGGATGTAACAATGAAGACTTGGCTCCGGCCTTACAATAACTGGATAAGTAAATAACAACTGGATAAGAAAATGTACTATCGGATATAACATTGAAGACTTGGCTCCGGCCTTACAATAACTGGATAAAAGCTAAATTAATATTACAGACATGGCTGTATGGGCTTGACCCTTTGCCTGTCCTCAAGGACAAAGACGAAAAAAAAAAAAAAAAATATAGGTACATATGTCCATTGAAAAATCAGCCGTAAGTGAAATTAAATAATACTTCACTTCTCTTCACTTATGATGTTCTTTTCTTGTATGATATTATACAAAGTGATACATCGACGCACAACCTATTACCATGGATTTAGTACATAATTCTGAACCCCCTGTGTTGTCCCGCCCTTCCGGCTGAAATACCAGTAACCAACTTAGACGAACATGTAAACAACATCACACACATACTTATATCTAGCTATGAACAGTCTTGTCCCCTCACGACACCTAGGCAGGGAGCTCGCCATTCCTGGTGGAGTCCTGAGCTGGAAAGACACCGACGCAAGCTGAGAAGACTGTTCAACAGAGCTAGGAACACACGGTCGCCAGTAGATTGGGACCGATATACAACAGCCCGTAAAATATATAAAAAACTGATACGCCTCAGAGGAAGGAATAGTTGGAGGCGTTTCTGTACTAACATTGAAAGTAACAACCAGGCAATGAGGGTCAAAACTTGTCTTGCCCAAGAGACAAACCATTCAATAGGATGCCTAAAAAAACCAGATAACACATACACAACAAACGACGCTGAGACAAGTGAACTACTTCTAACCACCCACTTCCCAGGATGCCAAATTGCTGCCCAGCAAAGCTGGGAAATGCAAAGGGATAGGGCCACGTGTAGCCTGGATTGGGAAGTGGCGTTGGAAGTGATTGATAAAGACAAAATAACATGGGCAATCAACACCTTCCTACCTTTCAAGGCAGCAGGACTGGACGGTATTTTCCCGGCTCTGCTCAGGTGGAGTCAGGATATATTGGCCGATCACCTTGTTAAGGTGTTCCGATCCTGCCTGGCCCACCGCTACATTCCTTTGAAATGGCGGGAAGTAAAAATAATCTTTATACCGAAACCTGGTAGGGGCGACTACACCCAGCCCAAATCTTTTAGACCTATAAGCCTCTCCTCGTTCTTCTTGAAGACACTGGAGAGGCTGGGGGATAGGAAGATTAGATCCCAGGTTTCGTTACAACGACCTCTACATCCTAATCAACACGCCTACTGTGCAGGCAAATCAACTGAATCAGCACTTCATAGCGTAGTCTCACGCATAGGTAATGCTCTTAAAGCCAAAAACCCAACCCTAGGCGCCTTCATTGATATAGAAGGTGCTTTCGACAAAACTAACTTCGTCAGCATCGAACAGGCACTTGCTACACACGGTGTTGCGCGAACACTCATAGAATGGATTAATAACATGTTAAAACACCGAGCTATTCAATTTACCGTGAACACCACCACACGAGGTATCGTGAGTAGAGGCTGCCCACAAGGTGGGGTGCTGTCACCACTGCTGTGGAATTTAGTCGTAAATGAGCTCATTTTAGAGCTCAACGCCAGCAGTCTGTACTCAGTGGGATACGCGGATGACATAGCAATTCTGATTTCAGGTAAATTTGAGGGCATCTTATGTGATCTCATGAGAAAGGCCTTCAAAATAGTCGAGAGTTGGTGCACGAAGCACGAACTATCGGTTAACCCCTCGAAGTCAGAACTAATAATGTTCACCAACAAGAGAACTCTTGGACCTCATAGGCTCCCAAAACTTTTCAACACGGAACTAACATTGAAAGACGAAGTCAAGTACTTGGGGGTGATTCTAGATAGCAAACTGCTCTGGAACAAGCATCTTGACTACAAACTTAATAAAAGCACAATTGCACTCTACCAATGTAAAAAAATGTTAGGAAAATCATGGGGGCTCTCTCCGAAGATTACCTTGTGGGTTTACAAAGCGCTGATCAGGCCAATGTTGGCTTATGGCGCTCTGGTTTGGTGGACGAGGACAGAACTCTCGACCACCATTACCAGACTACAACGCTTCCAACGACTGGCCTGCTCAGCTACCACTGGCTGCATGAGAACCACCCCAACAGCAGCTATGGAGATAGCCCTTCAATTAACTCCCCTTGACCTGTACATACAGCAGGAAGCGGCGCTAGCTGCCATCAGGCTAATGCATCTGGGCATATATATGGGGCAAAAACATTACTAGTCCACACGCTAAAATCCTGGACCGGGCGATTGAGTACCAGCCTCTCATCGCTGCCCCGTGTGATAGAACACCAAACCAACCGATGTTTAATAAGAACTACATTATACAAACAGTTCAGGAAGAAAGGGATCAGTCAGGAGTCAACGAAGTGCGCATTTATACAGATGGCTCTAAAACACAAAACGGTTCAGGTGCTGGCGTACACTCCCTTGACCTCAATATTAACTTTCACATACCACTAGGCACACATAGTTCGATCTTTCAATGCGAATGTGTTGCCTTAACACAAGCTGCAATAGCAGTAAAGCGCTTAGGCATCCGGAACTACGGCATTAAATTCCTATCCGACAGCCTATCTGTGCTTAAAGCTTTAGGTAGCAAACAAACTAACAACAAACTAATTTTTGAGTGCCATCTAGCTCTGGAGAGTTTATCGACGTCCAATCGTATTACTCTCCAGTGGATCAAAGGGCACAGTGAATCTCTGGGCAATGATGCTGCAGATGAACTTGCGAAGAGTGGCTCTGATATGAGGGTGTTAGGCCCGTACCCACTTCTCCCTTTGCCTTTCTCACAATTTCGTGCATGGATTCGCCAAAGATCGACCGAACTCCATAACAACAGATGGTCACGGGCAACAGACTGTAGACAGTCAAAATTGGCATTACCAATGATACACCCGCGATTAACCAAAAAACTTCTCAGCCTGAGTAGAAATAACCTTAGAATAATAATAGGCACAATTACGGGCCATAACCTCCTTAACAAACATCTTTTCAACATAGGCGCCACGGACAGCCCCCTCTGCAGGGGCTGCCTTGATGCCGAGGAATCAGCCGCCCACGTCATCCTGGATTGCGAGGCCGTGGCTTCTCAACGTGCAGAAATCCTCGGAACAATGAGGTCGCTCCGCGAAGCCTGTGAAGCTCCCAGGAAGCTTCTGTGCTTTTGGGCGGAGCTAGGCTGGCTCGGTTAGCCAGAATCCCCACGCACAACGGACCGAATGGGAGTCTAAGTGCGGAAAAGGGAGTCCCATCATCATCATCATCATCATCATCACCCCCTGTGTTACAATTTTAGTGGGTTATTTAAAAAAAATCTATTCCAACTGTTTAAAAAAAAACTAGCTGTTCTTCTATTCATTTTGACCGCATAGATATTGCACTTTTGTAGGACACAGCTCATTTTTTTTGTTACCCATGTATAAATAAGTAAGTAAGTGTATGACGCATCAAAGTTTAAAATAAGACAGTTATACTTACAAATATGTGTGACGCAAACAATGCTTCACAAAGCTGTACTTTACTAGCATAATTAGCCTAGTACGTTACCACTGCTAGGACACAAGCCTCCTGTCTTACTTAAACTAAGGGCAGATTTTTCCAACGCCAGATAATTTTATCGAAGGAATAATTTAGAATTTTTGAAAATTTGACCATACAATAAATAGTCAGACGTCAATTTTATTCCACGAATAAAAAATATCTGTCGATTGGAAAATCAGCCCTAACTTTACAAAACAAGTAGGTACTGTATTATGTGTGACAAGGCGATACTGCTACAAATTGGATGGATCATTAATTTTATGCAAAAACCACAGGGAGCACTCTTCAACGTTCATCAAATAAGAAGATTGAGATAAAGTTCCCACACAAAAAAAGTTTACAAAATAGGAACGTTTCAAAAAAGAAAATTAAAAATAGTATGAAGCCTCACAATTGAAATGTGGAACGTTTCAAGAAAGAAAATTAAAAATAGTATGAAACCTCCACAACTGAAATGTGGATGTTACAACTATCGAATAACAGATCATCTGCCTAGCCTTTTTCCAACTATGTTGGGGTCGGCTTCCAGTCTAACCGGATGCAACTGAAACTATCGAATATAAAAATAAAAAAACTATCGAAATCAGATAATAAAAAAAAACATTATATAAATGGAATTTAGTATTCCTCATAGACTTTAATTGGTGGTCCTGAACCCACCATTCGCCAAAGAAAGCTTCTAAGGAAATGACAGTCTTCACAGAGTCCATACGTTCAAGTCATTTCAAGTGAATGTCTAGTTAATCACAAAGATAGTTCCGTAAATATTTATTTAATAAGCTGTAGGACCTGCTCCCGGTTCGCTGTGAATTATCACCAACATAACATTAAACCTGCCAACTGCCCACGCGTAAAACAGGGTTCTGTACAAATAAATAAGCTAACTAAAGAAAGAGAAATATTTTATTTGGGACCCGCATAGCAAATACAAATAGTAAAACAGGAGCATTGAAAGAAATAAATTGAGAATGATAAGACATTTGTTTAGTAATAGACAAGGAAAGGCAGGTGTCAATACAGTAGAGCAATTGAAGTGAAAGATAACTTAGCCAAACCATCTTCTATACCTATAATTTTATAAATTAAGAAGGCCGCAGGAACCCGTTGGATGCGAGAAGCACAGAACCGGTCGAAGTGGAGGTGCTTGGGGGAGGCCAATAGCAGTGGACGTCTTTCGGCTGATGATATATGTATATATATGTATATAAAGAAACCTCGAAGTTTTATCAAGTCGTAAAAAACGAGCGAAGCAGGGGCGTGTCGCTGGTTTACAAACAAGGCAGTTATATGTGCAGTAGCATAATTGGACTTAAATTCAGACATACATCACTTTCTGATAGTAAATGGTCATGATCACAAATGCCCCAAAACCACCAGAAACGCCGTGGAAGAGGCAAAGTTTTCGGAAACCAAAATTTTAATAACTGTCTTGCCAAGGACACAAAGAAGACTTGTACAGACCACCGGCACATCAAGCTACCCGAAACTGTCAAATTTTCCCAATCAACTTTGAACCTTATGCTTTAACGATAAAGTTGAAAAATCTAATAAAGAAATGTTGAATTGTAGTAACTTGATGTGCTGGCGTCTGTACATACTTGTACATAGAAATTCCTAATAGAATCCCCAATAGGGGCGAGCCTATTACCAATCAAACATAAATCCGGGCCGCTACTGAGGATTTCCAATTGTACAATTCCTGAAACATAAATCCTGTATTACATGTGAAGCTAAACAAATAATGTGGCTACACCGGGGGTTTCGTTAGCGACGGGTCAAAGGGCAGTGTTACACAAGATCGTTACTGTACAGTCGGTGGCAAACAGAATCTAGGAACGAACGGTTCAAAATGATCTCTATGACTCTTAAAGCAGACCCATTTGAGACAAGAAATGAAAGGTCAATCGATTTTGTACCATGTGTGGTACATCTATTGTCATATTGACTGCCCTATCTTGGGCCTAAACGAGTGGCAATCGCATTAAAAACATTTCGTATTTCAACAACAATTTTCACTACAATACATTTTTTTACTTTCCCGTCATCGTTTATAGAATTCTGGGCCGTCTGAAGTCAAAGTCAGAGCATTTATTTCAAATAGCAAGCATTTATTTTGATAAAAGGTTCTTTTGAACGACAAAGTTTACAATAAAATAGAATTGATTCTAGTCGCCTCCGCCAAAAGGTATGGAAAAGAATGGACAAGAAACTCCACAGTTACACTTTTAAAATGTTTTACAATATTTTGTATACATATTTATATAATTATATGTGAAGACGATGCCCGACGTTTGATAACGCCCTGTAGTAGAAAATTAAACTATGTCTTAGTGACTTCGAGAAAAAGTAGTATTGTCTCATCGGTCGTAACTCCCTGAATCTTACTTATTGGTATCATCATTTCAACCGAAAGACGTAGCGTTGGAAGGCCTCCCACAAAGTGGTCCGACGACCTTGTGAAGGCCGAAGGAACCCGCTGGATGCTAAAAACACAGAACCGGTTGAAGTGGAGGTGCTTGGGGGAGGCCTATGTCCAGCAGTGGACGTCTTTCGACTTAAAGGTATAGCAGGTCAATATTAGGCAAAAAATAAAGGATCAAGTTTTTCCGAGTGCGCCTGCAGCTGCTATTAATAATTTCAAAATGTCCGTTCGTCTGTGTTTTGACCGCTGTATGTGCCTGTACCGTCTCTATTCACCGCACTAATGTCCTCCTTAAGGAGCCACCGAGATTTACTACGTGTTGCTACAGTAACCGCTTTGTATTGAGTTAAGTTAAGGCGTAGTGCTAACAGTATTGTAATGTGATGCTGCTGTTAATTATGTGTGTCCCACGGCCTTGTTGTGGAGTTTGGAGAGTGGTCGTGTTCTCATTAGTAGGTCTGTACTTAAATGCGGAAATGATAATAATGTAGATCGTGAAAGGACATGTCGCCTAACAATAATTCAACCCTCAGGCAAGTCGGGGCTAACTTACTTGCCACGAAAATCCGGCTAAGGGCTAGGAAATTCACGTAATTGACAAGTTGCTAAAGTTATCACCAGCCCTTATACCCAGCTTTATCAAAACGATATCAAAATTTTCCACACGATGAAACACCGGTTGCCAAATTTTCAGGTTATGTTGCCTTTGACTGCAAATTGGTATACGCATGACAACAAGCAAAAGCGATTTCCCATTGCACAAGTTGTCAAGTATAGTGCAAAGGTTAGCATTTCCATCATTCCATACAGCCACACATAAATAACTAATTCAAATTAGAAAACTCGTAACAGACAACGGTAGATTCTCAGCTAAGACAGCCATTTTATTTAAGGAGCTTACATGACCTAAAGCGCGGTCACTGTCGGACTGCATAGAAAAGAAAGAGAAGCGCGATGACACAACGCTGGTAATTTATTGCAAAATATGAATTATTATAAAAAGAAAGTTTTTAGAGGTATCTTCATGATTTTTTTTCTATCGTATCAAATTAGTTGTATTATGTTTTCAACACACTATCTACCTAGCATATATCCTGAAGAATATCATATATTATTCTGATTTTGTTTACTGTAGTCGATCATATACTTTTAATGTTTCTAAAACTTGCGTTTTTTTGTGTTTGTTTAGGTCCTGTAAGCCCCATAATAATCCATAGCAGACTAACTTCACTTTCATCATCCATCCTATTCACTAGCAACTAGCACCTACATGTAACATCCACGTTTCCTTCACGTATGAACAAATCTATCCCATTACTTTATTTGTAAGCGTTTTTGCGTCGGATTACAACACAGTTTGAATGGCGACTACGTGTGAACAAGCCCTAAGTATCTGCGAAACGATCCGTTACTGTTATAACGTAACGTAGCTATATTAAATAACCGTTATTTCGGACTTTAACACATAAATAATAACGCGCGTAGGGTTACCAGTGTAACTATAGTTGTGGGAACAAAAAACAAATTCTCCACAGTTTAAGCTTATAAAGTGCTGACTGACTACCTAAGCCCCATTTAATATAACTAACAATGCGACATATTTTTCAATCTTTACAAAATTGTCACATCTATATACATAAAACAAAGTCGGGTTAGTTAAACCATTTATAACTAAAGAACAACTGGAATAATTTATAGGATCTTAGATTAGTTAGATTTGTCTCCGCCCCGAATAGCAGGATAACTATTAAAACATGGGAAAAATCCACGAATAAAATAATGAAGATAAAATTTCATTTTCTCATACAATGAAAGATACTATAGTGGTATGAGGAACAGGGTGTAAAGTACACTCATACTCTATAAAAAAGGGAGGGTCCTCCGACCAGATGGGTCTTGTGTCTGGCGGCAACTGCCCGATGATTCCTGTCGGGCCGTTGGCTAGTTGCGCGGAAAACTCTGCTTACGAGATGCAGGATGTTGCGTGACGTCTCGTCTGTATGACGTTGTTCGCATGTGGCGTTGTAGATACCGCTGTCCGCTACAATACTAACAAACTTCTCCGATTGCCAGATTGTCGTCTTTCACCTGTCGGCTGTCATTTTTATTATAGGCTGTGTCCGCAAGCGCGACTACCTACTTACTAATCCTGGATTCGATCCTAGGTAATATGTTATGGTAATAGGGTTTTCCTCGAGGTATTTCTCAGAAGTACCTAGTCCGGAGGGGCCTCCAAATGGGTCTTAACGAAACTAGTGACACCTCTGCGTAAACTTTCGGGGAATACAGACATCACCCTATTTGTGACCATCAGAATGACTGGCCAAAATGACCGATCAGCTTTAAAATATTACTAAAATCTAATACCTATTTGCTACTATTTGATAGCTTTGTTTAAATAATTGGTACCTAATTAATAACTGAGAAAATTAATTTAAAAAATGGCTAGTCATTCTGACATCAGGGTGACTGCCCACATTTAGAATCTTCACGTAAGAGGCTTTAAACAAAGGCATCAAATAGTATCAAATAGGAATTAGATTTTAGTAATATTTTAAAGCTGATCGGTCATTTTGGCCAGTCATTCTGATGCACACCTTATTTTATGACATCCATAAACCCATTCAATTATACTCGCTTGTACCCAAAGGCTGAGACTGAGACTGTAAGTTAATTCCCTTGTTCATAATAAAGTTCTAACTTGTAAGACTGACAAAGGTAATATTGTACAGCCTGAACAAGTGTGACATGAAACAGCTTGAAAGCAAATCGTAAAATGTCAAAAGATTGTTCAAGACGGGAAATTGTAGAATGAACTTACCTATAAACTGTGTAAAACGTGCGTATTGGGATTCGAAAACGTGGAATCTTTTGGCCAAGCTCACTTTTAAAAGAAACACTAGCAAAGACCTGTCATATTGAACTGAATACAAATATGTCGGAAGTACCTACGTCAGTTATTCGTTTGATTGATTATTCGGGACGCCAGCACCAGGTGGCGCTTGACAGCCTAGCCTGAGTTAGTGGGAGTCGACGAGAGCGTTACAGAGCGATGTGAAGCTTCTCTTGGACATTGGACATCGTACGGACAACATGTGCTCAGAAACTAGACAAAATCAAACTGGTTGCTAATTTAATTGTAAATTTATACTTTTTTTGACATTGATTTACATTCTGTAACTACTTCAACTCACACCCTGACTTATTACTTGTAATTTTTTTTTTTTAATGAAAATCGTTTACTTTTACCATGTTTGTAAATATGTGAGCACCATGTATATATATCAGATAATTAATTTATATGTCATGGTTTCATTTTTAAGTCTTTTACCTATTGTGGTATAGTAATTTTATTTTAGGTGCATCGTGTTCACATATTATTATTATATAATTAATGTATGCAAATTTTTGTAAAATATTTTAAAAGAGTAACGGTGGAGTTTCTTGCCCGTTCTTCTCCATACGAAAACTACCTTTTGGAATGGGCGACTAGAATCAATTCTATTTTTTGTAATTTCTGACGTTCAAAAGTGCCTTTTATGTGCCTATTTGAAATAAATGCTTTGACTTTGACTTTGACTATCTCGCGTTCCGTATCCAGTTGTGTCGTGTACCTAAAGCGTATGATTCGCTAGTGTGATTAATTTGTTCGTAAAATTATAATCTGATTTGAACTGCAAACGGTTTTTATATTGCGCAATAACCAACACTACCCATAGTACGCCCACAGTAATTAAAATAATGCCTGATGATAACGAGACACACGTGCCTTACTATACACAGTTTCAGAAAGGCGTATCTCTTCCCAGTATCTGCGTTGTCAAATCTCAATCATATTACAGTAAGTTGATAGATGACGACTAATAGAAAAGTATCGAAGAAGACACGCTGCGCCGCCAAATAAATTGGGATGGTGGTAAGAGAATGGTGATTACTAGAAATAGTTTGACAGAAATCAACAACCAATCAAATACCTGCACAAGAGGTTTTAGTCACAAGTTTAGGTTTTTCACAATTGAACAGACTTTCAGAAGAAGAAAAAAGTTTAAAAACTAAAACCCGACTACTGAAAAGGATGAAACAAGAAAGTACAGACGCCAGCACATCAAGCTACTACAATCTGTTAAATTTCTTTAACAGATTTTCAACTTTATCGCTAAAGCATAAGATTCCAAGTTCATTAGGAAAATTTTACAGTTTCGGGTAGCTTGACATATACTGGATTACTGGCGTCTGTACCTTCCCATGGTCGCATATCGCTGTACTAACATAATTATAAGCTATTGTAGCATGTGAGTTGTGACCACAGGAAGGTATTTTCTTGTTTCATCCTTTGGAGTAGTCAAGTTTTAGTTTTTAAACTTTGTTTTTATTAATTATTTTGGGGATTATTTCAGTAATATTTATATTTTTGAAATTTGCTATTTAAGCCCTTTCATTTGATACCCCACAAGGCACCATCCCAAAATATTTTTAAATTCATTACTTTATGTCCTTTATATTGAATTTAGTGTGACGTCACATAGCCTATAACCAGCGGACGGTCAAGACGCTTCTAACGATACCTCATTTTTCAAATTATTATTATAAGTACTTTTGAAGTTATGAGGGAACAGATGAACATACATGTATATAGTACATACCGGTCAAAATCATAACCCTCCTTTTTGCTTCTCCGTAGTCACGTATTTAGGTGTCAGTCGAGACTCAAGAAACACAGTTGCACATTGGAACCCATTTTCCAAACGACACCCCTAAACCTAATACACACTTATCTTGCTGCGTTGCAACTTATCGATTCGCAACGGTAAGTACACTGGTGGCCGAGAAATTAACTGCATCTAAGACAATAAATTAATAATGGTTCGAAATTATCGTTCGCAATGTTGCCAACGCTGTTGCGTCCAGTGTGCCCCGCATCTAAGTCAAGCCAAAGAAGTACCTAGATAGGAAAATTAGCCTATATTTTGACTTTCACCATCGATAGTTTATCTTAGAACAATAATTTTATGATCAGTGTAATAATTTCTTGTACCTATCTGTTTTTACTTCTATTTGTTGTAGAATCTTATTATAATAATTCATGTTTATTTGCAATATATTTACTACGAAAGGCTGTTATTTAAACTTAGATGTCATCTAAATGGTTTCTCTTTGTAGAGGTACATTCAAATGTGAAATAAGTACAAGAAACACCTGTGCCATTTGTGCTTCTTAAATTTATGTTACCTGAAGATATTATGTAACATTAGGAGGCAGACGTAATGAATAAATTATGGAAATAGCTAGCCAGATGATAATTATAATTATTGTAGATATAAAGTAAGGTTCTTATTAATTGGAACTTTTACATAGAGGCATCTACAGTGTAGTGGGTCCTGGATATGTGAGAAACCTCGACTACTGGTAATTACAATGAAGTCCCAACACTTGCATTGATACACTTCTGTCACGAGGAATAACCAAACCTTTATAACTGACAATGGATATGTTAGATTTTCTCTATTGTTACCTCTATAGTTGGGACTTTGTAGTTCAATATCCTATTGGTAAGTCAAGTAATAATAATTTCTCATTTTGATTATTGATCTAGACAGGTCGCGAAACGTGTTTGAAAAAAAAATTCGAATGTTTGAAAAAAAATTCGAATGTTTGTAATATTCGAATTTTTAATGCACATTTTCACCTCCATACATTAAAAACTGTACATTTCAACCTGTCTTAGTGGATGCTTCTGTAAATCAGACAACTGTCGTGAAACCTGACTATATAGGAAATGGGTAAATAAATAGCCTCTTTAAGTGATAAATAATAGGTCTGAGGTCCCACGAGATCCCACTTATCCAGGTTACACTGTATTAGGTATTTGTATGTATATACATTTTAACCAGAGGGGCAATTCTCTTAATTTTAAGAATGTTCACAGTCTGATCTCAGTCTCAATCTGTCAAAAATGCCTCTAATTTCCCTACATTTTTGACATTTGTTTGTCGCCAAGACGAGACCGGGACTCGATTTTGAACGTTTTAAATTACGAATATTGGCCTTCTGATTAAAATCACCTTAACTACTATGTCTGAAACACTTTATCTTAAGTAAGGTCATAACGATCTAACTGAATGTTATCTTAAGTAAAGTCCCAACAATCTAACTGTAAAAAAAAACAGTTGCACTCCAGGAGGGCCGACAGAAGTGAAAACTTGAAAGAGCATAGTAATTTTATAAATATGTTTGAAGGTCATTCTTCCCAAAGAAAATGTACCGCGCGTTGATGTCTTTATAATGGCCAAAACTTAAAACAGAGGTAACGGTAACAGTATCGCGAGTTCAATGGTTTTTTCCCATCTCAAAAAATTCCCAACGCGCCTAAAGAAGCTGTCACTTCAAAAATCAATATTACAGCTACAATAACTTAACATTCCAGAAAGATGTTTCCAACTCCCATCAAATACCTCACGCTTAATCTTTAAAAATATTCTAGCGAAAATTCTTTATTTTCCAGCTTCCCTATTCCTTTATACTGCGGTGACACCTAGGCTTTAACTCATGAAGATTTCCGCTACGAACTTAATTGAATGTCAAAGTCGCTGAATTTATGTCAAACTTGCAAACCATAAAAGCATTCAGACTCTCAGAAACGACGGAACAATAGGCATAATACTGCAGTTACAACTTAGGGGCTATCCATTAATTACCTTACATTTTAAGGGGGAAGGCGGTAGTCAAAAAAGTATGAAAAAGGGGGAAGAGTCATAAGCTTCGTGACGTCACATGCGTCACGTTCACTGCTGGACATAGGTCTCTCCCAGGCTTGCTACAACACCCTGTCCTCCGCCTTCCGCATCCAGTCTGTCCCAGCCACCACACATGTATAAATCCAAAAAAATAAAACTCTTAACTCCAACTCTAACGAAACTCAATATAACCCTATCAATATAATTCTGAGATTTTATTTTAAATGGTAAAATATGTGAAATTAACACCTAAAAATACATAAAAATTACCACCTGTGACAAGGACAGGGGGGTTTTCAAAAATCATGAAATTCGTGTGCCGTAATTTATAGATGACCCCCTTACGATGTTCGTGCTTTGTGCGGCGGAGAAGAGAACCCACAACCTCGCGGTCAGAGGTCGAATCTTTATGAGTCGTGGCCAGTAGGATGAGTTATATTCCCCCATAGACGTGAGCGAGACTCGCTTGATAGATATTTATTGTTTCTCCTTTATAATGGCGTCATTAACTTCGCTAATTTATTTTAGCTTCGAGAAAGCTCGTTCAAAGAGTTTTCTAGTTGTACTTAATAGTGAGAAAGTGTTAGTGTTAGTTTACAAGTAGTGATAATTTAATTGTGTAGCTTAAACTTAAAAGCAACAATAACTAAGTCCTCTTATAGTAGTGGCTCTCACCATAAAACTGCTTATCAAAAACTTTATTGGTATTACTTTAAAGCCTGGTTTACACTGTCTCTTTACACTAAGTTGCTCTAAGTGACGCGCTACGAGTATAATGATCCCGTTATATCGGAGTTATAAAATGAACATATTTTGACCTGACTGCGCGACAGCAAAGACGGTTATGTTTTTCTGTCTTCTATATATCTTTGTGTGAAGGAATCTTAATACTCTCGAAGCTTCCTAATAACGGCTGGGTGGATTTTAATATTTAAGGTGTCTATCGATCCGTCTGGGTCACGCGATGGTTATAGTTTTTTTTTTTAGAAAATCAAAATGGCGGACTTTAAAGGTCAATAACAAATGGCTGAAAAAAATTTATTATGACCCATGTGGGGGTTATCAAAATGGGCGGACTTTAGGAGACGATAAAAAAATAACACACTAAAGGGTTTAAAATCTCGGATGCAATTGGTCGCGTCAAATCTAAAACTGAACAAAAATAACTGCCACCAACTGCATCAGACTAAAAAGTGAGCTTGCTTTGAACTTTTTAGTTGCAGTCGGGTTTTTAGTTTTTTTTAATATTTTTGTTCTGTGGCATGCATGATATCCTGCCTTTTTCCATGCTAGTTTTTAAAAATGGATTCGTAGATCGTATATTTCGGTTTTAGTAACATGTTTTTTCGTCTTAGAGCATCGATGGCAAAAAGTCCAAACATCTCAGGCCAAAAATTTAACTGCGTGAACTCCGCTCAATGACGCAATCATAAGATTATCAAGTGCACAGGTGACAGGGCACAGGATGGAAAGTGGGCCACTGTCCTACCTAGCACCTAGCCTAGCTATGTAGTTACATTAAGACAACACCATATAAAAATTCATCACCATTCACCATCATTAGATCAATGTTACCCATCGATTGATCAATGAGCACCAGAAAATGTATGACTCTCCCACAGCTAGAGTTACCAGATGAAAAATTTAAAAGTCCCGCGAAAAAGCCTGATTGCATGAAAAATCCTGAGAATTTGTCACAATTACAGATTATTTTGTCAAACGTAATGTAAATTTTAAAAAGTCATATTATTTATAATTTTGTGCACTGAGGATCACGATTCTCGGGGGTGATGCCCACACGTTGGGCGCGAATGCAATCCGGGGTGGATCCCGTAATACCTTACCTCATCGCAAAACAAATATAAAAAAACTGATTAAAGGCTCCATCAAACAGGCGCGCACGCGATGAGATCGCGCGCGACACAAAGGCACCGCAAGTCGCGTCTTGTTGTAGCCTTAAGTAGTTGAAAGTTTCATAGATAAATAAGTGTTGATTTTTTTTACCTATGCAATTAACATGACTAATTTGATTTTTTAATTAGTCACTACTTATGTATAAAGAAGATTATTTCCTGATTTGTACCTTTTTAATACCTAAAAAGATCTAAAAATTCTGCTCTAATTTATAGAAAATTCTGAAATTTCCCGAGACTACAAAATCCGGTCGTATTCCTGAAAAGAGTTTAAAAATCCTGAGATATGGTAACCCTACCCACAGCCACAGCCGAATTTAACGTGTTTTTTTACGTGGGAACATAAGTAACTACCAAACATAATCTATTTATCTTTCCCTTCTAATCTGGAAAGCCTGTGGGACATCCAAATTACTTAGATAACTATAAATCAATGTGTCATCAACTATAAATCCAAGTGTCCGCGCGTGATTGGAATACCACCAAAGGTCGTCACTTCATCAAGTCCACGTGTAAAGGCTCGTACACACAGGCGCGACGCGACATGCGACACAAAGGCACCGCTCGTCGTGCGACTTGCGGTGCCTTTGTGTCGTGTGTCGCGTCGCGCCTGTGTGTACGAGCCGTAACATAAAAATACTACTCATAATGCGAAGCAATAAGGCTCCTTCCAACAGGTGCGACACGACACGCGACACAAAGGCAAGTCGCGCAACGAGCGGTGCCTTTGTGTCGCCTTTAGGGAGTGCTTTTCGATCGAAAAAAATTGTTTGCCTCTTTTCTGCAACTATTTCTATTGTTATACTCCTGTTAGTACACAGAACCTACTTCATTTATATACCATTGTATAGATAATTTAATGGAAATTAATTCTGTACTGTTCAAAAATTGTTATAATGCAGTAGAAACGAATAAACATCAACATATTTCTAAAAAAAATCCCGTCTATCAAGTGAAAACATTGTCACAATTTTTTTTATATATTCGTTTCAACCGTTGGTGAAACTCTATTGAAAATGGCTCTTTTATTCAAAGTAGTTTAATTTTAATTAATAAAACAAACAGACGCGACACGCGATATAATCGCGCGCGACACAAAGGCACCGCTCGTTGCGCGACTTGCGGTGCCTTTGTGTCGCGTGTCATGTGGAGCCTTTAAGGCTCCTGCAAACAGGCGCGACGTGCGACGCGAATCGCGCGCGACACAAAGGCACCGCTCGTTGCGCGACTTGCGGTGCCTTTGTGTCGCATGACGCGTCGCACCTGTGTGTACGAGCCTTTATGTGGGTATTCAAGCTAACTTAGTATTTTTATATGCACGTGTTGATTAAATAAACATTATTTCTTTCTCTCTATCTGTCTTCTATCTTTTTACTTTCCTCAGTGTGATAGATTTACAGTTCCAAACTGTAATGCCTGTAATTTTATTACACCCCAGTTAAAAGTATGAAAAATTGAACTGTTTCTTTGTTCACCAACTTCAAGCCCATTAATGAATAGTGCAATTAGAAAGAATTGATATAACTTCAATAACATGTTATCAAAGGTAATAATTATAGTAAACAACTTTCTTGGCCGACCGTACTTAAGTACTGGCAACAAAAAAACATAAGTGATGATGTGTAAGCGATAGGTCACCACGTATTATTACACAGTTAATATACCTACATACGTGTTATTTCTACCGGCTTCGCTCGTTGCAATTATTTTAATTGAACTACTTACCAGTAACCTACTTAGAAAGTTTATTTTTACTTTAAGTGTCGGTCAGAACGCGATAACTACAAATGATACACCTCAAAACAAGCTAATATCTATATGTATCACTACATAGTATAAAACAAAGTCGCTTTCTCTGTCCCTATGTCCCTTTGTATGCTTAAATCTTTGAAACTACGCAACGGATTTTGATGCGGTTTTTTTAATAGATAGAGTGATTCAAGAGGAAGGTTTATATGTATAATAACATCCATTAAATAGTGGAGAAGTACTGTTATTTTTGAGGTTTCTAATGTGATGTCGTAAATAATTACATTTTTTCCGCTTACATTGCAAACGCAGGCTGAACCCTACGAGTTTTATCAAAATAATGTACTAAGTATTGTACACATTGAAAAGGTCTACAGAAAAGTCCGTAATGGTATATGTCTATCTCTTATGGATAACCCACAATAACTTTTTTTTGTCATTTACTTTTTACGACAAATAATGGCTAATTTTCGAAGCGATTTTAACCAATACAGCATTAATCCTTAACCAATTAAATACCTTGAATACATTGTTCATTTAATATAGATCTATATGGCCCTTTACACCGTATGATTTAAGTGAATATTTTCGAAGATATTACATTGCACCCGTGCGAAGCCGGGGCGGGTCGCTAGTACATATATAAAATTCAAAGTCCTGACTGACTGATAAATCAACGCACAGCCTAAACCGCTGGTCCTAGAGACATGAAATTTGGAGGGTGTGTTCTTTGTGAAGAGTAGATATCCACTAAGAAAGAGTTTTTCGTAATTCTACCCCTGAGAGGGTGAATGGGGGAGGGTAGAAAATACACGCGGACGAAGTCGCGGGCAGAAGCTAGTATTACATAAATGTCAAAATACACTGAAAACACTTTCGATCAATAACTTGACTATAGTTAGCAATTTTTTTTTTTCAATTAATCATTGTTATTTTTAATTGAAAAGAAACTCTGATCGTTCGAGAATTACAGACGTGATACTCATTTCGCCATTTATGTTTAAAGGCTCCTTCAAACAGGCGCGACACGACACGCGACACAAAGGCACCGCAAGTCGCGCATCGAGCGGTGCCTTTGTGTCGCACGCGATTCGCATCGCGCGTCGTGCCTGTTTGCAGGAGCCTTAAGTCCCTTGTAAGAGTGAGCGAGTGGGCCATCAACCGGTCACACACTAGCGTGTCCTAGAAACGGTAAGAGAAAACATCATGAGGAAACCATTCCTCACGATGTTTTCCTTTACCGTTTTGAGAGCAGTGGTGATGAAATTATTTACACAAAGTAAAGCGCCTAGCCGGTTTCGAACCTACGGCCTACCGTAGGTATCAATTAAGTATATCGAATCTAAAATATCTGTAAAAGTTACTGAAGCTGACAGACCCCTAAATCTTTTTAAATCCATAATCTGTAAGGGTGTGTCCCTTACTAAAGGCTCGTACACACAGACGCGACACGCGACACAAAGGCACCGCTCGTTGCGCGACTTGCGGTGCCTTTGTGTCGCATGTCGCGTCGCGCCTGTGTCTACGAGCCTTAATTTCAAAATTTCACAGTAATACATCCCGTCCCACACAAAATGACTAAACAGACAAACTCCAAGTACTTTGTATGAAGCAGCCATTACAGTTATTGCTTGCGCCCATAAGCTGAAACTATAAGTGCTTGAAACATTAATATAATAACTCGCAGCATGTAATTGCATTAGCTTCTAATCTATAATTATTTATTGTGGATCCGGATGTACAGACCTGTTCGCCCTTAGGCGGTGTGCACATGATACGGTTAATCGTAATCGACGGCAGCGACTGCGATCTTATTTATTTATTTATTGGATCTTATTTATTTATTTATTGGATCTTATTTATTCATTTATTGGGTTTTAGTTTTTAAGCTTATGTTTTATTTAATTTTATTTTGGGACTTATTTCAGCAATATTCATATTTTTTAAATGTGCTAATTAAGCCGTTTCGTTTGATACTCAACAAGGCTCAATTCCAAAATATTTATTTCTAAATTCATTACTTTATGTCCTCTAGAGGGCGCCATATTGAATTTAGTGTGACGCCACATAGCCTATAACCAGCGGATGGTCAAGACGCTTCTAATGATACCTCATTTGTCAAATTTATTAATATAGGTACTTTTGAAGTTATGAGGGAACAGATGAACATACATACATACCGATTAAAATCATATACCGGAGGGTATATGATTTTAATCGGTATGTATTCGGGTAAATATGATTCGCGAGCTACCCTGGCGCTTCTCATTTAAAGGAACATCAGTAGTCTCAGCTATTCATTCCTATGATTTATTGCTATATACCTAAACCTAATGCTAGAAGGACGTTAACAAAATATGAAGAAAACAGAAGCTCCGCTACTCAAGAACCTTCGAAACATCGACGACTTCGCACAGTCGCAAATAACCGACGCAAGTATGTAACACGCTTATAAAATTACACGACTAGCCGTTGCTCGCGGCTTTGCCCGCTTCAATTAGTCCATGCACTTAATTTAGAGCCGTGCATCGATTTGTAATACGTTTCCTTAATTATGCACGAAATAATTGCTTCATTCGCCGACATTTCATGCAAATCTAAGGAATTACAAGAAAAATTCAATATTGACTTTTACGTTAACCGCTTAGACCATAAACTTTGTGATTTTAAAGCATTAATTAGATAGTTGATCGTTTGCTTAGAAGAAATACACTGGTTTTACGATTAGAAGGTAAATGATTAGCTTAATGACTCAACAATTATTTATAGGTAAGACAACAATTTATTTTCTGTAGAATAAATGTGTTCACGTGGCTTGGACATTAATTTGTGTTTATTTCTGTCTAATTGACTGATAATTTGTATAAGAAGGGAAGAAGTAAATAAATGCCGTGTCTAGTTTGGGACCAACGAGAGGTACCTCCATATTGTAATTTTGAATTAAGAAATAAACGATTATTGTAGAAACAAACGATTATAAATAAAGAAAAAGAGGTTCTGTATTTATAAAAAAACTAAACGTATTTACTTGTCTTACAGTACACGGTTCTTTGATTTTATTGTATACAGGGTTATTTTAATTCAGATCTAAATCTATCTGTGGTCTAAACTCCGCAGACGCGGTAGAGACAACTAAAAAATGAGAAAACAAAAAATGAATTAAGAATTTGATTTTTTTTATTTTATTTATTTTATTTTATTTTACAGTTTTTGGAAAACTTACAGCTAAAAACATTTGCATGATTAAGAATAACAACAAAAAGGCCAATTACAAGTTTTCACAGATAGAAGAGAGAATATAAACAAAAAAAACATTTTTGAAGGTAGACAGCATTTTGAGTGAATACACTATTATAAGTACAAATGCGTCAAACAGCGTAAATTGTTATTAATTAGGTTACGTGATCAAAAAAGAAATTACAAACAGTCTTTTTTAATTTTGAAATACTGGTATTGAAAACATCGATGTCGACGTCCCGGTTGACCGCATTATACGTATGACTCGCTCTGATTAAGTATGAATTTCGTCTGTAATTCGTTCCCACCATAGGAGTATGCAACACATGAGGATTGCGCAGAAAAGCAGAAGGAACCCGCAGTCCGATTTTGTTCAGCAATTCGGGAAGCTCGGTTGAACCGTTAGCGATTCTAAGTAAAAAAGCCAAGTCTGCAATTTTTCTACGTTCATAAAGAGGAAGTAGATGGAATCTTTTACAGCGTAGGAGATAAGTGGGAGAATAAGTTTTAGACCGGAATTGAATGTACCTCAAAAATTTTCTTTGTATGCCTTCCAAACGATTGATGTATATGTTGTAATTGGGATCATTGTGGATCTTTTGTGGGATCATTGACGAAAACTACCAAGTCTGTTCCCAAGTTCAATCAAAACCGAACAAATCTACTCACAAGAACCGTAATCCAAAAGTTCGATAACATTTCTATCTCTAATTGGTATTATTACGGTTATCATCGCCATCTGGGGATGGCGATGATAACCATACTTAAATTGTATAACTCTACGGCATTAAACGGAGCCTCTATAATAAACCCCAGCCAAGCATTACGCGATAGCACTATGCTTACCAGTGAGCGCTTCGATTGGAGGTAACAACTGGACATCACCACACCTTCGTTGCGTAGCATCACGCTATAGGAAAATGCAGAAGGATCACAGGTTCAGGGGTAATTGCGTAACACACTAACAGTGGCAATAGCTTTTATCTTGACAGTTCAATAACATTCACTGCGTTATTTACGTTGTTGAGCAGACAAATTTTACGAACATATGAAGCAATATGATTCTGATTGTGATTGAAAGTGTGTTACACAATTAGGACGCTGATCGATATAAATTATCAAGCAACGGAGAATGATCAACTCTTCGTGAGAAGCTCAAATCCAGTTTTCATGCGAAAACTAATACAATAATGTCGTCGTAGTTTTATTAAAAGAAAATTACAGATACAAATAAAATAATCTGTGTAGAAAATGGAAAAGGAAAACATCGGGAGGAAAACGGCATGTCCTAGAATAAAAAAAATTAAGACATGTGATATCTACCAACCCGCACTGGGCCCGCGTGGTAGATTACAGCCCACTCCTTCTTGAAGAGGGGAGGCCTGTGTCCCAGCAGTGGGAATATTATAGAATAATTATGTCGATTGGAAATAGGAAGTTATACAAAACGAGCACAAAGACTACGAGGATTAGTATCCTTGTAGCCTTTGTGCTCGTTTTGTATAACTTAACTTACTTTACTTTCCTTTTTTTGTTAGTTTTCGGTTGAAAATGCTTCCTTTGTTCTTACAAATCTTTGTTCTTACTTGTTATTTTTACAAAGGAAGCATTTTCAACCGAAAACTAAGAAAATACTTCTCTAGTACACTTTTAACAAAGTCAACCTTCTGTACAAAAGTATTTAGTGTGATTATACTATGCAGTAAGATGTTCTAGATAAACATGGGCGTAAACGCGGCCCGTTAATTTAAACATAACTGTGTGTAGAACAATACGAGTAACGTGGAAATATGCGAGACGAGTGATAGTGGGACTTTGTCGAGCCGGCCTATACGGACGCGAGTGCAGTTTGTAGGTTAGTTAAAAACTGCCGAGTTCTTAGGAAATGTTCGGGTTGATGACTTAATAATACTCGTAGATGTGTTCCTCATCTGTAGAGATGTAAAGATGGAGGAGAGGTAGAGAGTTAGAATTCTCAATAGTCAAGAGCCACAGATATAGATAGACCTAGATAACCCAAGTATCACGATCTCTGTATGAAAACTAAGCGTGCCATTTTTTGACTACCTACTATGACGTCACAAGAACTATTTAGTGATGGGGAACTCAAATCGATTCAAAGGCTGCCATCCCACTGGCGTTTTACGAGCGTTGGCGCTTCTCCAACGTCTGCGCAGCGCCAACGTTGCGCAGACGCGAGGATCACGTCGCGAATTTCTTGCAAATCGCAGCATGTGTGCGACGTTAACGTCGCGTCGCGTCTAATACATAAACACGCAAATCTTTTTTTACCTAGTAACATAGTTGGGAAAAGGCTAGGCAGATGAGGAATCGTCTGCCTAGCCTTTTCCCAACGATGTTGGGGTCGGCTTCCAGTCTAAATGGATGCAGCTGAATATTTTACATGGAGCGACTGCCTATCTGACCTCCACAACCCAGTTACTGGGTAATACGATACCCCTTGGTAAGACTGTTTGTCAAACTTTCGGGCTTCTGACGACCCGTAACGACGAACGAATGACAGCCGGGACCAACAGCTTAACATGCTTTCCGAGGCACGGAGAGGTCTTGGTATGTAAAGATGGTCACCCACCCACCGACCAACCGCGGCAAGTTTAGCTTAACCTGATCGATCGACCTGTGCGGCTGTTGTTACTTGCACACAAGCCCCTTTTACCTAACTTCCTATCACACCAAAAGTGTACAAGTCAAATACCAAGCTTTACAGCAAATGTAGTTCCCATAGAATCACAACAAAGTGCTTTTAACACGTCCCATTACGAATAATACACAGTTTATTAAACAAACACTCATTGAAAGGTCGCAGTGCCACTCGGCACTCGGCAGTGATTGCATTAAAACCATGATTTCCTTCACCACTCGACTAACAGATGACATTGACTCTAAATTCCTTCGAAACCCCATTTATTCCAATTAGCAGCTGTAAATGCTGCTTACTAAATACTCGGACATAGATCAAATACTTCCATTTAAATTATTATCTATACCTACAATATACAATTATACATGGCCCTTTCTGTGGCTTGCAATGAAAAGTGCATGTTTGTTCATTTTGTTAAGTTTAGATTTTGACTTTCGTTTTGTCTTATTTTCTTGTATTTTCTACATATTTCTCGAGTTGTCGACTCGATCACAAATAAATAATAAACTTCAAGCGAGTAGTCTATATAAAAGAAAAAAACAGTGGCACTCCGGGAGTGCCGACAGAAGTGAAAACAAAACACAAATAGAATACTTTGCCATCACTCACTGAAGTCACTGACATATCGGATATACATTAAAACTGAGTACATCCCGAGGACAGCCGAACACTTCCGAAGCGGGTATTTTCAGAATCGTCTTATAAACAAAACACGCGCGGTATCGCTTACGGTAACAGTGGCACGACTTCAATAGTTTTTTACCATCTCAAAAAATGCCCAGCGCGCCTAAAGAAGTTTCCACTTCAAAAAACTATTATTAAAGTGACGATTCGCCCGTTTCAGGCGATTAAATTCGTGCGAATCGACTAATAACCCTTCGTGTCTAGTATTTTGTTAATAGAAATCTCTAAATTATTGAAAAAGTGTTGATTAACTAAAACATGTGCTACGCCGACCCAGACAAATTCGGAAAAAGACAGGAAACCACTAGGAAACGCTGCGCCACCTGCTGAGGTACATTTTCTGGGACGAAAGGCCTTCCCAACTAGCAAAAGATATCGTAAAAATGCCAGCAGCACGTTACTATTTCAGCTATTGGTGGTGAGAAAATGTCGAGTAAATGATCTGTGCACGTTCTCTCAACGCGATTTGGGCGCACTTCTCTCTGCTTTAAGTGATGTAAATATCGTAAGATTATCGTCTGAATAGCCAAAATAGTCGAAAGAATATAGAGTAATCGCAACTCGAAAGTTACTAGTATTATATTAATCATCAGTATGCCATTTTTCAACACATTAGCTTTTCCCAAGTCGGTAGAAGCTCTTTCATTCGACAAATTTATTGTAATATAGCAGTGCGGTTGCAATCACTCGACTCTTTGATCGTGTGAATGCAACCAAGCAGCATTCATAGACTATATAGTTTGTGAAAAGAAATAAAATAGTTAAATTTAATATAAGTATTAAATTTTGCCATATTATTTGTGCCATATACAATTTTACAATCATATTGACAATTCGTGAACTAAAGTTAGCTCAAAGGTGTTTACTTTCCTATGCGGGGTTAAATTTTTCGTCTATATTCCTTACATTTTAGTTAATATTTTCATGGGCCGTAAGATTTCTTAGTAAATAATGAATTACAAATAATATTAATTTAATTGTTTATTTAATTCGCCATTAATAGCAATTCACTTATCATCACAAAGCATTCACTCGGCTTTTAGCTGAGAAATAGAAATGAGGTTTCAACTTTACGACTTCTAGGACCGCCATTGCATTTAGTTTGGGGTTCCTTAGCGCAAAATGTTAAATCCTTAATATTAGATCAAAATACTGTTATTAATACTCCAGAGGAATTTAAAAGAAAATTAAACACAAACAAAATATTTTAGTGATTTTTATTATATGAGTAACTTTTTCAAATTATTTTAGTGGCAATTTTTGTTTTAATTCTGAGACCATTTTCAAGATCTTTCATTTCCCTCACACAATGTTCTAAATATTTATCTAAGTCCGATGGTTTTTCTTGACCTGCATATATTCCGACAACTAGTAGCGACAGTGTCGGTATTTCTAGTATTTTCACTATCCCCGGACTCTGAACTATAATTGTCATTATCACTACTATAAGAATCAGAGTCTTGATCAACGGAGATATTTTCAAAATTAGAACACACTTCACTAGCTGACGGTTCACAAATTTCATAATCAGTAGAAGTGTAAATATTTCCTACAGAACCCGCACTTGTATTCTTTGATCGCTCTTCATCTGTGGTTACTGCTAATGTAGATGTTGATTGTTTCAATCGTGTATAAATCTTGTTAACTTTCCGTCGGAACCCTCCGCTTCTTTTAATATTTTCCACCGATTATAATCGATTTTCACAAAATAAAAACAATACGGTTGTTGTTGTAACAAAATGGCGTTTACAGTGCTGTAAAAGATTTTATTCAACTTTCATACCACAATTATGCTGTAAGACGGCTTTCAAATGATGTTTAGAGCACCTTTGGGGCTGTAATAGATAATTTCAAAGCGTTTTCTCAACTTCAAAAACTAAGGGGAATGAAAGCCTTGTAAAAAGCTATTATATGACATTAAGTGCCGGTATAGTAACTGAGATGCTATTTTGTCGAATAAACAGCGTTTACTCTATAATTATGCTGTAATAAATACATGTCGAAAGATAGTGCTGTAAAAGCTAGTTTTACGACAAATTAGCAATTCAGTTGCTTTCAAAGAGCTGTCATAGGACTTACGGTTGCATGAAGGTGATCGAGAGATATCTTTATATAATTATCGAGTAAGTGCAATATGAATTCGTCGAGTACACGTTTACTAGACATGTTTATAGAGTCAAAAAGCACTGAAGGCTAAAATATCTAGACAGCTGCTTTTAAACGGCTTTTTGAAATAATAGGATCTTTCATACGAGTGTTTTTCGATTCATAGTCGTGAGAGTAATTGCTTATACGATCTCTTTGCTAGTTGGGTTAATATATTTTATAATTTTGTTCTTTAACCTACCAGGCAACATATCAGCCAATATTCTCAAAATTAGCAAAGAAGTTAGCAAAAAAACGATCGATAGGTGTCGCGTAACACACCTTCAATCACAATCTGAATAAATTTGAAGGATATGGCTAATCAATTGCTTCATAAATTCATAATAATATGTTTGAATTTGTCTGTTTAACACTTTGCGGAACGAGTGAAAAGTGATTTTATGTTATGACAAATTGACAAGTTATGATGGATGGATGTCAGACGGTACAGATTATCTACAGTTTTTACTTTTTTATTGAGTAGGCTAAGAAAATTTAATAAAAATCCGTGGGTTACTGTCGATGGCCGCCTCTAACAGAATTTAATTTATTTCTCTGGAAATACTAATCAGATAAATCTGATACTTTTTTTGTAGATAGTATTAGCTTATTCATAAGTGCAGAAAAAAAATCGAGACAATTTAATATTTTCATACATGACCCATTACCCCGCCGCCATTGGAACGAAGTTCCATTCGCTTTTGTTCACTTGGCGAATAAGTTTGCAGAGTAAACGTGCGTGGAACTTTGTTCCTAAAAAAACTTACAAAAGACAGAAACACTCCTTTTCTCTCTCATGTAATCATCGAACCGTATCCCAATTCTTTCCTCGCGCAAAACCGACTCAACCCCACCAAACTCGGTGGGTTACCCTGACCACACCTTGCGATGTCTCACAGCTAGATACGCGAATACTTCAATGAATACATTACATGTACGGTCCTTATACGTGCATTATTCACTAACGGGCTGTAATAAAGCCTTATCTTCGATCTGCGCATACACATACACAATGGTTGGTGCGCGTTGCTTGACGGAAAAACTCGATGGCCACTTGTGCCGGCGATAATGGCGCAGTTATGGCCTTGTGGTGATAATAATGATGATTAATGAAGGGAGAGGCTAGGGCTAGGATTCATTTGATAGCGGAAATGGTACATGGGACTTAGGTGCGTTCTCAGCAAGTGTGCCTAACGGAATCTTGGCAGATTTTCTAACGGGTCGGCGATAATGTGCTAAACGCACAAAAGAATAATGAGTAGGCAATTTCTATTTATTTATAATCACCATCACGATAATAGATTATAATTGCCCACTCATTATTTGCGCATGAATACTTGAGAATAATTTAAAGTCTTAGGTTTATTCTTAAGAAAACAGCTAAGAAGCCTTAGGCCGTGGACAAAATTATATTCTATCAGCGATGACGATTATAGAAAAGCCAAAAAATTATTGGATTGACGTCATCATCATCATTCTACACCACCAACCACCAAAAACCACCACCACCACCACCACCCACCACCTCCACCTTACCAATCCCACCCATCACCCACCGCCACCACCCACCACCACCACCACCAACTAGCACCACCAACCACCACAACCACCACCAACCACCACCAGCAACCAACCACCCACCACCAATACCACCACCACCAACCACCACCACCACCACCACCACCACCACCTTATCCCAATTTATTTGGGGGCAGCGCAACATGTCCTTTTCTTCCATACTTCTCTATCAGTCGTCATCTCAGTAGTCGCCTCCTTTCTAACCATATCATCATTCAAACAGTCCATCCATCGTTTTTTTGATCTTCCCGTATTCTTATAGCTATCGACATTCATACTCAAAACTTAACTTAAGCTACCGAAAAGCTTATGTTAATCCTCTTGAAGGTCGTTGTGAAAAATCGCTCGTGTAAGCCCTCTTCTCCCCGTCTTCTCTTCGAGAGAGCCCTTTTTTATGAAGAAACCCTCGTATTATCCACCCAGTATAGGAAGGCAGACAATATTTTTTTTCGAAGAGATCAAAGAACAGTTGGATGAAACGCAATCTGTTTTGTTGCGACTTGCAATTAATAAAGCAATGCTAAGCTAGTCCTAAGATTAGTCGCTACTTCGCTAGTTCTCTCAAGATAGGCGTAGTAAACGTCTCCTTTGACTAATTGTAGTCATTAATAAAGTGTGTAGCGATCTGTGCAAGTACACAATGGGCCATTGTGTGACGATGCTGGAATTCGATGGTCATTTGTGCCTGTAGCACGTAACGGGTTGATCGCAATTTTGCGATTAAACGAATGCCGAAGTAATAACCATAGGATGCTTAGTTTACTTTTAGATTCAGAAGAAGATATAAAATATATAAAAAGACAACAACGAATTTTAAGCAAGGAAATTTGTTTTTGTCATAAATTATGAAATTGTGTAAAAAATGTTGTTTCTTGAGGACCGTTAGCAGTTGGTTTATTAAATTCAAACTTTTCCAATATAAGTATCATATTCCAATTTAAAATCTGAATTCTACTTCTGAATTGACGAGAATTAACAAAAAGTCCCAAGAATATGAGAAAATTGTGTCTTTCATCGATTATTTTCCAGAACGGAGCTCCATGGTCAGGTACCTAACACTATGGTCGAAAATTATAAACGTTACTTAGCACGTGCTTTGACAGTTGTGTGACAGTGACAGGAATCATGTACAGATGCCAGCACATCAGTCTACCCGAAACTGTAAAATTTTCCCAATAAACTTTAAACCTTATGCTTTAGCCGGTAAAGTTGAGAAATCTATAAAACAAATTTGACAGATCGTAGTAGCTTGATGTGCTGGCGTCTGTACAGTCAAGGTAACGTAATATCAACGGCTCGGTTCGGCTTTGTAACGTTCATCAATCTCGTCTAAAGTTCTTACTTGAGAGATAAGTACCACCAACCACCAACCAACCAACCATCTCTTGCTTCATCAATTAGTAAAACACACAAACCTCTCACTGCCATCATAGTCGAAGTCGTGCCCAGAGGCCATTTACCGTATCGAAAAAGTTCAGTACCTAGTCGCAATCTCATCTTAGCGATAATCAATGTCAAAAACTTATCAAACATGTGAGGAAATTAGAGGTATTTTTGAAAGATTAAGACTGAGATCAGACTGTGAACGTACCTAAAATTACGAGAATTAATGACATCAGAGGGCTGATGTCATTGTTTGTATTTGTAGTTTGACAGTTGTGTGACAGTGACAGGAATATTGCACAGACAAAGCATGTGCTTCGTAACGTTTATCAGAGTCTAACTTTTTCTAAAAAAAAAAAGAAACCATCTCCTGCCTCGTCTATTACTAGCACAAACAAAACCCTCATTACCATTGCTACCCACCTGTACGTACTCATTACACTATCAGCCAATCAGAGCCTATCAGGCCACCGACACACGTCGAAGGTTCGTGCCCTGATGTCATCACCACGCGTGACTTCCTGGCCGGTCCATGGAAATGGACGCGACCTAGTGGGTGGATCTGATAGGCCGAGATAGTTGTATCTACTATTAGAGCTTGGTAAGCTTTGACTTGTTAATATTATCTGTGGTGGAATTTTATTTCAAATAATTAGTTCTTTTGGGTCAATGATTTCAAAGTTTTGGGTTATATCTCACTGGTGTGAGTTGGATACATTGAAAGGTCAAAATAAATGATTCACCTATTTATTTATTGAGCTGTGGTAGCGCAATGGAAGCGGCCGTGACTTACGAGTAGGTTTTTCAAGAAGACAGGCACTTTACTTTATGTATATAATTTCATCACCACTGCTCTCGAAACGGTGAAAGAAAACATCGTGAGGAAACCGGCATGTCCTAGAACCAACTATTCGAAGACAAGTGACATCCACCAATCTGAGCCTGCGTCGTGGATTACGGCCCACTCTCTCACACAGAAAGATCTGGGCCAGGGTCCCAGCAGAGGGATCTTAGTATATACATTTATTAGAATCTATGTGTGTGATTAAATAGGAGTTCTAAAGGGATGGAGCCATTTACATGAACTTGCAGATGGAAAATATACCAAGTGTTTGTCCAAGATGCTATAGAAACACTGACTTGCACTAACTTCACTTCGCCACATTTTTTTTGTGTACTGGCGGGCGTCTTGTATTTTCTTTAATACGTGTAATTTTTTATCTTTTCTTTGGGATTTTGTTTGTTGTCCTTTTTTTTTTTGTGTGCCCTAAATAAATGACTATACTAGTTTTTCGGATACAAGGATGCACAGTATAAATGAAAATACAATTTTATTGGGCATTTCAAAATAAACGATCACAATTCGCTCATTTTCGTTTTTCTCACCCAACGAGGGGATCGCCATTACACTTAACAAACAAACACGCTACCTACATCGAGTAAATTTTTAAACAAAGTCCAACACTTCAGTCAGCTATCAAACGTAACTGCATTAGCTTCGGAGCATAATTACAGCAATGGCGTTACAAACACTGCTAATTGAACATTGAAAAAGCAAGAGTGGCAGTCGCGATCAACCCTCAAACGCCGCCACGCCCGCGCCGGCAGGCCACGGGTTGGTCCGTCAGACCTTCGTCAAATGAACAATTACATCGGTCGAACGTACCCAACATTGTGACCTTAAAAAGTTAAAATACTCCAGTAATTGTCACCGATGCGATGGAACAATTTATATGACATAGCGAAATTACCGGGTTATACATATTTTATAGGTGTTAACGCTTAGGCGACAAAGGGTTAATTGTAGGACGTCAAAGGTTTTCCAACCCTTCGATCAATAATGTTCCAACCTGTCAAAGTGCATTGTCATGTTACGATCGATTAAAAAAACCCTGGTGATTCAACGGATTCTACCTATGACGAACCCAATTATTGACAATCAGCTCGAGAATCGATGACTGATCTGAATTGGGTTACGGATGGGCCTAAAAAGGCCACTTTGGCAGAATCATAAAAGGATAACATTATGAATCATAATTTGGCGAAGACAGTCGGTGTGTTTCTTTTTTTCCTGCACTAGGTAGGTATAATCAAAGAGATTAGGTTTGGATTTGGATTGGATTGATTGGTATTTTAGCACAGACAAAAAAAAATAACTGAAAAATCAGTCACCAATGCGATTTCATACGATTAACTTAAAAGTTAACTGTCCATTATGATTCATAATGTTATCCTATTATTTATTAAATTCATAACCCGATATCAGCCCCCTGCTAGACATACCTACTTCTTCTTTAAAGGCTCCTTCAAACAGGCGCGACACGACACGCGACACAAAAGCACCGCAAGTCGCGCAACGAGCGGTGCCTAGCCTAAGTCGCCGACACGATTCTTTTGAAATAAAAGCCGCCGACATCAAGCCGGCTGTGTCGGCGGGTCGGCGGGTTTGGTGTGTAGACTGCTTAATAGTTACAATAGTAAAGTTAATTACTAAAAACCAAACTACGACAACAACGCCACCTAAAAAGATATAAACGAGACATCGTAGCAAAATAACATCGGTTTTCATATAACCGGAGTCAGCCAGAGTAGTTTAGGAGTTATAATGGAACAGATGAACACACAAACATACTTACATAGACTAATAAAATCATAACCCTGCTTTGGTTTTGCCGTAGTCGGGTAAAAATTGACAGAATCCGCAAAGCTTGAGCAGCACCTCACAGTTTCCAAGGTACTAGAGTTAAATTTAACTTCGCTAGGTTTAAGCAAAACGCATGGAACCAACAATTACGAAATCCTGTATCTGACAAGTATCTGCATGGAGTGTCGACAACCATTTTATGTCTCACTATAACTCAGAGATACTCGTACAATCCATGCAGTAAAATGTTTTGCACGTAATTCAATACAACGGTGTAATTCATTACTACGCCATCACTATTGTAAAATATACGTTTCTAAGCTTTGCCTACATGTAAATATTATCTTAGCTTTGCAGATTAAACACCCTGTGTCATTGTCTAAGTAGAATCTAAGCCATTTCTGTGCTAAGTTTCATGACATTAGGAGTAGTAGTTTAGACATCGAAGCTTACCCAACAAACTGGTAGAGGCCTTTTTTATCTGTGGGAAAACCATCATAGATATCCTCTATCTATTTTAGGGGGGAGTATGGAGAGTGATATTGGAGTTCTACTGCCTAGTAGGCCCTATGGTTCCTCTTGCTATCATAGGTCGGGGGCCCAGGAGCAATCCGTAGTTTTTGTTCTGCCATTTTACCTTTATCCATCACTATCTGGTTCCCTCCGCTACCCGCCCCTTTCTCAAAAAACAAAAATAATGTCAGCTACAATTAGTGAGCATATTCCATACTTTTTTTAAAACAAAACAAATATCTCCCTTCCCTGACCTGATTAGCTTCCTTGCCCCTCGACCCGCGCCCGCGCCGCCATCCATCGGTTTAATTTATATTTCCCCGTTAGGTACGCACGTAATTTACTTTGATAAGCTCTAACCATTACGTCTTCGCCGCCATTACACAATATTACCTATTATTATTATTTACATTTAACGTTCAATAGATATTATAGGCACTTTGACCTAGCTTGTAAGTATTTTAAGCTAGCTAACAAAAACACACAAAAACAAAAATTGGGTGCCCTTTTTTTGTAATATGAAATAACTTTGGGCATACTTACCTAAAAAGCTTGCTTGATTTACATTTTGAAAAGCGAAGACTGAAACAAGCTAAAAGATTACTTAGTTACTATGAAGTGCAATAAACACCAAATCAAACTGGCAGTAAAACGTTTAATTGTCATTTTGAAGTGACATTTAGATAAAGATAAAACAATAATGATTTGACGACGCGTGTAATGTCAGCGGGTAATTATTTGTCGGACTTCACTGTTAACAGTAATAAAAACTTAAATCGACGACATCTTAAAGTAAAATTACATTATTGCTTTCTCTATCTTCAATCGATAAAGTCCCAAAGTTGGCTTGCAACAATAGCGTTCAGTCGTGCAGTAAATAAATTGATAGATCCGAACCGATTGAAATATCGTGTTCCATAACCTTTGAACAAATATGGTCAAAAAGCCATACAATGCATCGATCACTAAACCCGTAGATAATATTCATTTTACAGTCGTTCTGTCAATGTTTAACCTTTTGAACGACGGAGTCATGTCTTTATGACTAAACGTAATCACGACACCAACTCCGCTTTAAACGTCAAAAATATCACGACATAAGTTTTGTACCGAGAAATTCTGCCCTCGGTCATTGTTACTAGGTTATACAGCTGTTATAAGCTGATGATCGATTGTAGGACGTACACGCTGACACGCCCGATGTTTCCCAACAGCGCATTCTCGAAGGGCTCAAAATCACAAGTCGTAAAGGTCACGCCCACCAGTCGTAACCTTTCTATTTGATCAGTCTATCGACTCGGAACTTGGACCGCAAACAAATGATACCAACTCTAACGCTTAACACACTATTCTCGACTTTGTGCATTAGAAACTTTGATGTAAGTACAAGAAAAACTAAGTTTGTACACGTTGAGAAGTTAATGTCCGTGACGCGAGCAGGCCCGTTCATTAAACTGACAAACGAACAAGCATACAGACACGCAACAAACGCTACGTGTGTGTTTATAGCACAGTTTTAAACAAGCTTTAGAAAGCTCTATTGTCTGGTCGAAAGGGAAATGCAAACTTCATAAGTTTTAAGCAAATAATAAATGCAGCCAAGAAGTGACGCCGTAAAGTAGAGGGCGATTGCATCAGCCGCTGAGAGGCAACGACCGAGGTGAGAATGCATAAGATCACACTAAATGGAGAGGTAATCATTAACGAGTAATAATTTGGGAACCGGTCGCTGGTTACCGCTGCACGTGTTACCGCGACAATGTCCAAAGGGAGGTAATTATCGTGATCCATGTGCGAAAAGGAAGTGTGGGGAATCCGTTATTGAGTGAACGGTACGCGAAGAATTTCCGCTAAATAAATTACAAAAAGTACCTACTACTGATTACTTGAGAAGCTTCGATTTATGCTCGTGACGGACGCCGTGTGATGCGTCCGTCGCAATTACGGGAAAATCTACTGCTACCAGCCTAATGGATCCAAACTAACTTCTTTTTCTCGAGAAAATTGTCGGATAAGTATGTCGATTAAAGACGTGCCCGAACATGGATGGATGAAACGGCTCCATCGACACGTGAGAACACAGAATCTCCTTGAATTCCATTAGATACTTATTTTTAAATTTCACACTAGTTTTCTCGTGGATTGCTTTCCCGTTTGAGCAATAAAAGCACTTTCTTTAGTTGTAGAATCCAATTAGTGAAAACGGGTATTCAAGTAATGTAACGCGATGACCGTGTGAATATCATATAAGTATGTAAATTAAAAGTACGGTGAAGTCTCACGAGGTTTGCAGAAAAGGTGATATCGCCGTGCATACACTGATTTTTATCATAACCATTTTTTTTTTTTTGCTATATTATTATTAGCTATTCCTCCTCAAAAAGGTCATAAAGTTTCAAAGCTACATTGTGAAATAAAATAAACCGTTTTACCAACGACAAAATCAGAAACAACAACGGCCAACAAAGATCAAAATAAAAACGACCTCGACAAAACACAATCGCAGTCAATCACCGCAATCAATCTTCACAACGATTTCATAACTGACAATCGAACTACCCGCAAGCCTAACAGTACGGCTCTCGATCGGCAACCGGCGCGAGCGCAACTAATCTTCCTAGTGTAGGAGCCAGTCAGAAAGCGACAAATAACTGTGCCAGCGGCTATCTGTTCTTAATCGCAGGCCGTAAGGAAGCTGTTCAGTCCATTTAGAATAGTCTGGAGCATTTAGTTTACTTCATAGCAAGCTCGGTTTGTGTCACTTCTGGACAATTTAGACCGTAATTCTTGTATATAGTTCATAGGACCAGCCAGAACTTTTGAACAACGAAGTGCACACCTTCTACAGACGGCTTAGATATCCGTGATAGACGGTGTTTACTCAGTTTTCGTCGAATAAATATATCACCATCAAACGTAAACTTTCACTGTCCAACAAGACCCTCGGGTAGATTGACAGACAAGACCTTGACGACTGACAAAACGTAGGATTACTGTCGAAACTACAGGTCAGACAGGCAACTACAGGTCAGACAGGCAGCTGGACACCGTCCGTGAGATTTGTCATACTGTTAATTAGATTAGCTATTCACTTTCCTTTACCAAAATCGTCATAACAACATGAATCACCAAAATTGTGGTCATCACAATCTTCTACACGATCATCACATGTAAAAACAAAACAGCATCGCTCATCGCTTTTTCCAGACCATGGAGCATACGCGTCTAGCCGTCAGTTCCACGACAAATAGCTTCGCTGCCGGCTATCAGTATTTAATCGCAGCCTGTAAGGAAGCTGTCGGAGCCATTTAGAAACGTTTTCCGATGATTGCGAAAGTGACTAGCTAATTATTCCGTGGAGCCGTGATGGATGGCCCGCGTCGAGGGTTCGCTTATGCAAATACATGTTGCATTAGATTGATGTATGCGTTTGTGTGCTGCAGGCTTTATTTATTGGTTAAAGCTTTTAAAGGAAGATTTATTAGCAATTTGTCATATTGTGATATGAATCTAATAGCTACTGTGTGCTGTTCTGAACCCTGAGGAAGCATTAACTTAATGTGTAATTAAATTAAATACGTCTATGGTTAATTGGAGCCAGGTTTTGAACATTAGAATGAATATAACTAAAGTTAGTAGATAGTTATAATTGTTTATAAGAGTTATAGACTCATCGTTAACTGAAAAGATAATTACAAATTATGAATAACCTATTTCGTAGTTCGTTTAGCGAAAATATATAAAAGTAGCAGTCATCGTTGCACCCTTCACTCAATGGCCGAGTTAAAATGGCTGTGGTGCCTGTTTTTTTTTAATGTTTATTAATGTAAATAAGTCTTTTAAGACACTTTGACACGTCTATATTTTAAACTAGGTGGTACCGGCACTTCCTTGCTAACTGACCCATGAAAAGAAATGCTGAAACAAACTCAGAGGTCATCGTCTCTTTTTTTAAAGTACAAAAATTATATTATTAAGATTTTATGTGAGTCTTACAATGTAAGGCCATGACTGGAAGGGTATTTTGAAGAAAGTGCCATTGCAGCTTTAAGTTGAACTGTTCCAATAGACGGCATACATGCATCAGTCAGCGTGTAGCTCAACCCTATTTTAGTGAGCTCAACGACCCGTCACACGACATTTGCGTAGGCCATATACAAAATACTCAAAACTCTTTCCAAACAGAAACAAGGGGCCCATACGGTATAAGGCGAGAGGAAACGCCTGGGTGTCGCCATTGTGTGGATCGCCTGGAGGACATGGTAGAGCATACGGTAGAGATCTGCCCAGCTTGGGCAGAGTACCGCCGCGTCCTCACGGTGGCAATCGGCGGCTGCGATCTTTCGCGTCCGGCCTTAGTCCAGGCCATGGTACGGAGCGAGAGTGCATAGAAGGCCGTCGCCTCTTTCTGCGAAGCAGTAATGCTCGCGAATGAGGAGGCGGAGCGCGTGAGGGAGAGGCAATCTTTGCGCCCTCACGCTCCTAGTCGCCAAAAGACGCCCTGGACGTCGGGAATCGATAGCCGATTCCCGACCACCGTAGGCGCGGGCTTGCGGACGGCGAGCAATGGGCAGCTCGCCGCCCAGTAAGGACCAGGCCCGGGTCGATGGCGCATTGTGTTCCGCGCGCGCCTCAAAGATATTTCAGCACTAACTGACGGGGCCCGCTAGGGCCAATGCCTGCTAGGGTCGCAGGTTCTTTGAAAGAGATATCGTGGCCCCCAGCACAGGCAACTGAAGGAACATGGGTGGGTTTTAGCCAGTAAAAGTCTGACACGCCCTCCCGCTCCGCCCAGAGCGGGAGAAGTTATAATATGATAATTTCCCACCCAAATAAAAAAAAATAAAAAAGGGTTCCCTACGGTAAAATATAGCAGATAGGAGATACTTGTTTCACCTCTCGCACCCTTCGATAATTACAAAATGATTTACTACTTTATTAACTTAAAACATGACAGCACTATGTTAATAAACAGGTTTTGTTCATCGCGTACAATCGCTAACGTAACCTATTTTGAGAGATAAATAGCTGATGCAATCTACCAATCAATATGCCAATTATCGTAAACATCGAATTAGGTGCAGCTTTAGGCTGTTAAATACCAGCACGTTATTGATTTACCTATAATAGAAGACCATCAGTCACTCGTGTTTATGGTTGGTTAAAGTTTTTTGCGAAAGCACAACCCAGTTAAGTAGATACTATCGTACATCGTCATGTATACAGAATCCCATTAAAATAGATGGACAAATTTTAACACAGCGCTCGTACGTCTAACTAAAGATATCCAAGCAAAAAAAAAAATTATTTTAACTTCAATTATATTTCTTCGCTTCATTCTTCAGATATATTATAACCAGGTAGTCCTTTTAATCTACAAGATAACATGCACACTTTAAGAGATTTATGAAAATCGATATAAGTATCGACTTTTTTCAATTAAGTCGATTCTGTATTGACCATAACCACACCACTAGTCAAGCTGTCATTCTTTTTTCGTGCATGATAGCAAGCACACGCGCGCTCACTAGTTTAAAAAATGCCGAAAAAACGGGAATATTCTCAAGAAATTGAAGACTATCGACGAAAAATCAAGAAGCTGGAAGATGAACGAAGACGTAAACGTCGTAGAATCATAATTGAATCTTCATCTGATTCCGGTATGTATTGTAGTCTTATAACTACCCTCAATTATAAATTATTTTATGGTGCCACCTAATCCGGCGAGGATTACAGGCGCATTGTTATATTGTTATACCTATTATGTTTATGGTGCTTTGTGCTATCCATTAGCACGGATTTTTGCCCGGCGGTTAACCGTAAGTTAACACGAAGGCTATGATTTTTCAAACACATGTGAGATTGTCTCGCCTGGCGGTTAACCGAGCGTTAACACGATGGCTGGTACTATGAGATATTATGTAGGTACATGATTATTACAATCCAAAGGATGATCCATATGTATGGATACCTAGCTGTTTTATCCATGATTCTAGCGGTTAACCGCGAGTTAACACAAAGAACAAAATATGGAATTCAAAGTTACGTCTTATACATTTCAGACGATAACGAATCCTTACGTTCCGCCCCCGGCGCCAACGTAGAAGGAAATATGACGGCGATTGAAGATGCACCTAATGAAACCCCTGACGACGCTCCCATGTCGACCGCGGAAGCATCAACTCCTAGCCAGGAAGATAGTATCTGCCCAGAGCTCGACCCAGAGCTATTAATCGCACTCGGAGAGGAAACAGATACTACTCCAAAGTTCGGTGATAAAATTCATCACAGCTTAGCTCAGCGGTGGGAACCCATCCTCAAGAAGGGATTATCAAAGGAAGCAAAAGATAAGTTGTTCAAAGATTATCTTGTGCCTGAAAACTGCACTCTGCTTCAAGCTCCCAAACTGAATAACGAAGTTTCCGCGGCTATTTCTGAAGCATCTCGTCATAGAGATAAGAGGAAGGAAGCTGAGCAGCAGCAATTGGGTGCTGGCGTCTCAGCCATCAATAAAGCTTTGACAATAATGCTTACGAGCGACAACAAAATCGAAGCAATAAGAATTATGAGCGATGGATGTCGTATCCTGAGTGATCTTCATTATCAGGAAACACAATCGAGAATTAGCGTCATCAATTACGCATTAGCCAAACCCTTTCTAAACGTCGTTCAGGATTGTGAAAGAGACGAAACTTTATATGGCAACAAATTAGGGGAAAAAATAAAAGCTTCCAAAACAATCGAGAAGCAAGGCATGTCGATTAAAAAAGGTCCAAAATGTCAGAAAGGTACCCCCACAATGGAACCAACGACATCTAATTCACGTCCCCAGTATCAATATCGACAACCAGGTGCCTATCAGGGAAACTGGACAGGCCCCTCGCGGTTCCTACAGAACAGGGGGGGGCGGAGAGGTCCGAACAGGGCGAACAACATCACGAGCCGTCGGCTTCCACCTCAGCAGACGTCGAGCTCGGTCACTGCGAACAAGTCGCGGGCACCTGCGACGCGCCAATAGCTCAGGTACAACACGCTGGTAGAATATCTATGTTTTATGATTGTTGGCTCAACATAACATCTAATCCTGTAATTTTAAACTGGATACGTAATGGTTTTCCTATACCGTTTGATTCTAACGTGACACAAACTCATGTACCTTACGTTTCAATGTCAGCGACTGAAAAAGTCGACATGTTTTTAGCTGTACAAAAATTATTAAAATTAGGTGCGGTAAGCCCCTGCAAATCTACTAAAGATCAGTTTATTTCAAAAACATTTTTAGCTTTGAAGTCTAATGGCGATAAAAGATTTATTTTAAATTTAAAAAACTTGAACCAGTATGTTTCAAAATTACACTTCAAAATGGAAGACTACCGAACGGTCTCAAAATTATTACCTATTCATGGCTTCATGGCCACAATTGATTTAAAAGAAGCATATTTCCTTATACCAATTCGTAAATCTGATCGCAAATTTTTAAGATTCCAATTCGAAAATGAGAACTCAAACATCATTACCTACGAGTTCAATTGTATGCCATATGGCCTTTCGGTAGCTCCGAGAGCATTTACTAAGATCATGAAGGAAGTGGTTTCTCATTTACGATATCAAGGCTTCAAAAACATTGTTTATCTTGACGATATCATGTGTATCGGTGATGATTATCAAGAATGCCTAAAAAATGTTAAAGCTACGTTAAACCTTTTAGAATGTCTCGGATTCGTAGTAAACTATGAAAAGAGCTCCCTTGTACCTAAACAGACCTGTACATTTCTGGGATTTATGTTCGATTCAGTAAATCAATCAATTTCTTTGCCATCCGACAAAAAACAAAAAATTATGAACCTTGTTGACAAATTCTCAGAACTGTCTCAGTGCTCAGTTAGAGAATTCGCTCAGTTAATAGGAGTTTTGATAGCCGCGTGCCCCGCGGTCAAATATGGTTGGTCGTATACAAAAATTTTAGAAAGGCAAAAATTTCTAGCCTTACAAAAATGTCCTAACTTTGACAGACAGTTCAAACCTCACCCTGTAATTCTAGACGATTTAAATTGGTGGCAAAGAAATGTGTTAAATTCCAAAAACACTATGAAAACACCTAACTTTGAATTAGAGGTTTATACAGACGCTTCACGCACCGGCTGGGGAGCTGTGTGTAACAACGAACGAGCTCATGGAGCCTGGAAAAATAGTGAACTTGAACAACACATTAACTACTTAGAGTTGTTAGCCGTTTTCTTAGCTTTAAAGTATTTCGCAAGCAAAAAATCTGATTGTTCTGTTTTACTGCGTGTTGATAACACAACAGCCATCAGCTACGTTAATAGGATGGGTGGGATACAATTCCCACATTTGAATAAGCTTTCTAGACAAATTTGGCAGTGGTCTGAAGAGAGAAACATCTGGTTATTTGCCTCGTACATTAATACTAAGGCAAATTACGAAGCAGACGAAGAATCTCGAAGGCTAAACCCTGACACGGAATGTGAACTTTCAGATTTAGCCTTCGAACGAATATTAAAAAGTCTCGGTAAACCTGAAATCGATCTATTTGCCTCTCGGGCCAATGCCAAATGTCAGGATTATATGTCATGGAGAAAGGACCCTGACGCCCTTTCCATAGATGCCTTTACAGCGATCTGGAACAATAGGTTCTTCTATGCTTTTCCCCCTTTTCCACTTATTCTTAAGTGTCTTCATAAAATCATACAGGAAAAGGCCACTGGTATTCTAGTCTTTCCTTTTTGGCCATCCCAAGCCTGGTATCCACAATTAATGGAAACAATAGTTTCCGATATCATTTGGATATACCCTAACGAACATCATATCGTATCATGTTACAGGAATCCCCTTATCCTGGGTGCCGCAGTACTCTCAGGCAGGCGTTCTCGCTGAGCGGCGCCCCCGAATCAGCCCTGGACCTAATGCTGGCGTCATTATCAAAGAACACGATGCAGCAATATAACGTTTCGTTCAAACTGTGGTGGCAATATTGCGTTAATAATAATCATCACCTTTTTGATGGCTCTGTCCCGATAGTACTACGCTTTCTAAGTGAACAGTTTGATAGGGGAAGTTCGTACGGAACGCTAAATAGTCACAGATCTGCGTTATCCCTGTTATTAGGCAGTAATATCGGATCTGATGACCGAATTAAACGGCTGCTCAAAGGAGCGTTTAAATTAAAACCAAGCTTCCCCAAGTACTGCACTACATGGGACCCACAGATTGTTCTAAATTATGTTTCTAATTTGTACCCCAATAGAACCCTTAGTAAGGAGAAAATTACGAAAAAACTGGTAATTTTATTAGCTTTAAGTACTGCCCAACGCGTTCAAACATTATCTTTGATAAAGCTTGAAAATATAACTGTAGGATCTAACGGTATAAGCATAGCCATCAAAGATATTATAAAAACATCCGTGGCAGGTCGTGATCAGCCTACCTTATTCCTGCCGTACTTTAGGAAAAACCTTCGCATCTGCCCCGCGACTGCCCTCGAAGATTATCTCCACGTCACAGACAAAGACCGACCTGCTAATGTATCCAATCTCTTAATCACTGTGAAGCGCCCTTACAAGGGCGCGACAGCACAGTCAATAAGTAGATGGATAAAGCAGATATTGGCCGACAGCGGCGTGGACGTGGCGGCGTTCAGCGCGCACAGCACGCGGCATGCCGCCACGTCTGCGGCTGCTGCGGCCGGGGTCTCCGTCGACACTATAAGGAAAGCCGCGGGATGGACAAACGCGTCTAAGGTTTTTGCCCAATTTTATCATCGTCCAATTATAAACGACAATAACTTTGCTCAAGCGATCTTCCATGATCAAGTTAACGATAACTAATTTAGTAGGTACTATAATCGAGATTATAATATTATAGTTTTGAGACTTTTACCTGGAAATTATTATTAAGTATTCGAAATAAATACTTGTTACGTTAGATACTTACCTGTTCTTAACTATTATATTAAATATTGATTAAAACCATTCTATTTTTACAAAATATTTGTTTTCTTTAATTAAGTATCAAACACAAAACTTTTCTCTGAACATCTACCTGGTTATAATATATCTGAAGAATGAAGCGAAGAAATATAATATATGATCAAACGAACTTCTTAAGCGAAGTTCGATCAATATTATATGAGTCGCTTCATTCGAAGATATAGGTTCCCTCCCAACCCAATCCCGGTGATAAAGTTTTGTATTCGTCTTATTTATCTCTAAAAGAATGACAGCTTGACTAGTGGTGTGGTTATGGTCAATACAGAATCGACTTAATTGAAAAAAGTCGATACTTATATCGATTTTCATAAATCTCTTAAAGTGTGCATGTTATCTTGTAGATTAAAAGGACTACCTGGTTATAATATATCTTCGAATGAAGCGACTCATATAATATTGATCGAACTTCGCTTAAGAAGTTCGTTTGATCATATATAATATTAGTGTATTTTCGTTAAGTAGCTGATTATTCTTTTTTCGTCTAAGTATCTATGCCTTTTTCTTATATATTTTTTTCCATCGTCCTTATTTTGGTGGTCTGAATGATTTCAAACAGTTTGTCCATCTATTTTAATGGGACCTTATATGTAGGTACTTATGTTGATAAACACATTCAATAATTAGTCATGGCCGAATGAATGCGTGAAATATATTAGGTAACTTTTCAAGGACTCCAGATGATGCTCAAGGAATACGGCACTCAACTTATCTCTACGAAGTAGCCTTAATTTCTAATCCTTTTTTATTAGAAGATTTTGCAAGGCAATTTACACAGAATTTTCAAATGCAGCATAAAAACCTATTTAACCTAATGAAAATTTAACAAGGTTTATCCAAATTATTCACTTTGATTGAAATACGCAGAAATTGCCGGCATTGAATGAAACAATTTTAAGTTTTCTTACCTAAACTAAGTGCTATTAGATATTCTGTGCCTAAACGAATCAATTTGTTTGCTTCATCCAACATAAAACAAATTGAAAGGCACAAGTGAACCATGTGCCTAATATTGCCATAAGCATAAGTACTCCATAATCTCATACATAAGAAGCTAATGATATCGTCCTCTACAACACAGGTAACCACTTCGACGATCGACGTAAGCGTGATTATGTTATTGATACTATCACGAAATATTACTATTGCGATCTTTGACATGACTAATGCGATAGTTCTCAGCTTACTCGCAGCTTGAAACTGATAAGGGTATACCTAGATATTCAGACATCCGTCATTTGTTTTAACGGAGTTGTTCCTTCTTGGGTTAGGTTGCATCTGGATGGCGCATAGGTACTGCCTTTCAGGTATTAACTGCTTCTTATGGTTTTATGAATTCGGCTTCTAGAATTGAGGTTTCTCTCAAAATATTGTCTACGATTCGGTTCTATCGGCCGCGACTTACGAGTTATAGATTATAGGTTCGAACCCAGAAGAATTATTTCATCACGGCTGCTCTCAAAACGGTGAAGGAAAACATCGTGAGGAAACCAGTATGTCTTAGTACCAATAATTCGAAGATATGTGACATCTACCAAACCGCACTGGGCCGGTATGGTGGATCACGGCCCACTCCCTCTCACTGAGAGGAGGCCTGTATCACAGCAGTGGAAATATCATAAGCCGATTATGCGGTTCCATCGCGTGTCGAGCTCCCTTACATTTCGGTACAGAGCGCGCATCTTTTTTTTTTATAAATGGCATCTCGCAGTTGAACCTATGGGGTAGTCGTCTGCTTAACCGGGCTTGCCTGTGGATGCCTCAATAAATGAAGGCCTCCAGACAAGGCGAGCGCGCATCGCCGGAAACTAAGCTAAACAATGCCTTATCAGTGATTGGCGAGATTTTTATGAATAAGGCTGCAATTGCTTAGCGACCTTTTAGCGTTTATAAATAACAATTTTGCTAGTTGTATCTTAAATAAAGATAATCTTATCTTATTTTGCTAAGCTTATCCATTGATTACCTATTTATTGCCTCCGACTACTACTTTTAGAAATAGTTCATCTTGTTTCCATCTTTTTAAAGTTCTCTATTTACGCAGTCGGGTTTTTTGTTTTTATTTTTTATTTTACACTTGTTATTTATTATTTCTTTGTATATTATTAAGTAACGCTTTAGGTAACGGTCGTTACGATTATCTTTCAAAGCAGTAAAATTCTGAGTTTGTCACTCGATTTTAATAATTATAGTATAATAAATTATTATTTTTTACTTAAGTATACGATTATTTTCTTGTTCACAATAAGGTTGATTGTCTGGTTGTCGCCATATTGAATTATGATTACTATCATGTCTTTAATGACACTCACAAGATTTAAGACAAATCGATTGACGTTCGTATCATCAATTTCGGGCTTTGGCCTACGCGTTTGGTCTATAGAGCGCCTCAAAGGAACAAACATACATCAATATTACCCTCCTTAGCATCGCGCAGCCGGGTAATTACCTGCACACCTCAAACAGGAAAGTAGATGACGATATAATCTACTTTTGCGGATAGATTTCAATTTCTTCGTCTTCCATTCCAAACATGATAATTATACCTACCCCACACATATTCATTTTATGTAAAAAAAAACACTTTTCAATAGAAATCAATTTACTTATTCCCGTGGAGTATCCATAACGTATTATTATAACCTTTTTTGTTTTAAACAGCTTTCAACACTGCTACCTTTTTCAATCGTTTTCATCGCAGACGCAACCACATATTACATCTGTAATTACTTGTTTCCAGTTATTTGCACTAAGAATAATATTACGGACCTAAATCCATTTGGCAGGAGGCGGCCTCGGTGGTAATTCTGCCGATATATCAGCGTAATTCTAAGACTTAACCATAAAACAGTTTATACATATTAGTCTATGCATAAAACTGTTTTTAGATTGGTAATATTTACACCGAAAGTACTAACAATAGCGAGGTACTTGCGGAACACACTAACAATAGCAATAATTTCATTATGACAGTTCAACTTAGTTCATTACGCTTTTAAGTTGTTGAGCAGACAAATTTTTCCAACATATAAATAATAATTAATATTATTTTATTCAAAACTAAAATTGGTGAAATATTAACAGTAAAATCTTATAAATAATTTACAAAGGCATATGAAGCAGTGGATTAGCAATATCCTTCATAATGGTTCAGATTGTAGGTACAATGCCTGCCACGAAAGATGAGACTTGACCCCGCCTCCCCCGCTCTTTCCGCCGCCCCTATGACGTCCGGTCCCGTCCCGCACTCAGACCTCATACCGCTAAAGATACCTAAAATCGTGTACTGCGCAAGTCAAACCACGTTGTGTGTCAAGTCTCATCTTTCGTGGCACGCATTGTAATTCAAAGTGCGAAAACGCAATTAGGAGTGCAGGATATATTTTGCTTATATTAGGTACAAACAGCAGTCTTAACGCTGAAAGCCTTGGAAGGCTTTATTTATATTTTTCATTCAAACTTCTTCCGAAAAATATATCTCGGACTCATACGAAAGACAGCATATAATTATATCGGGCCTAAACACGATTATATTTATTCTATCACTAGCTTCCGCTTGCGACTCCACCCGCGTGGTATATCGAAAAAAGTCTATGTCGCTTTCCAGGGCTTAAAGTATACCCATACCAAATTTCATCAAAATCGGTGCAGCCGTTTCGGAGATTAGCCGGTACAAACAGACAGACAATAAATTTTTTAAATGTTTTTTGTTATAAGTACCGTATATCATCGTACATATCATTTGCATTTAGAAAAATGCTGTTATTTTGCCATTAGAAACACACACTTCAATTTTATTTATTTAGATAATAAATAATGATATTGAAGTGTTTGTAATGTATAGTTTTTCGGATATTTTGTTAAGAAGTTCTTGCCTCTACATTTACATGGACGTCTGTGCAGGTTTACACATAGAGTCATACATATATTACATATTGGCCTAAGCTTCGTCTTCAAATTACATCAATATACATACCGTGCCATTTCCAGTACCACAAACATCTTCAAAGTAAGCAAAACACGTCGCAGTTAAAATCTCAACAGATATAATATGTTCATCTGTAATGACAAGTTATTCATTTGCTTACGTCCTATCCTATAATTTAAGAGGGACGTATTCCTAGCCCCAAGTCTTACGTATAAAACATGGTCATTTGCGAAGTCTCGAGGGGACACTGAGCGATCTGCGGGTTAGTTATCACTTATTTTAATTTATGTTTGGACGTCCATCTTTACTTACATCCTAGGTATTATGTGTCTAAGTAGTACTGTTGGTATCTGCATAGAGTAGCTTCTTTTTAGAAAGATTACAAATATTTATACACTTCTAGCATGTGACCGCGGCTTCGACCGCGTGGATGTCAGAAATTATTCTACTTGAACCTGCTACCGAGACAAAAATATGCCTATGTCCTTCCCCAGGATGCCATCTCCTTGCCAAATTATCGAAATCCATTCAGTGGTTTAGACGTGAAAAGGTAGCATACAGACAGTTACTTTCGAATTTGTAATATTAGTATAGATTACATGGGATTTAAGCATAACTAACTACATATATAATAATATGTAGGCTAGCTGTGTATGTTAAGCACCAAATTAAAGGCAGGTAAGATGCAATTGGTTATAATAAGTATAGATATAGTGGCTAAATAATAACAGCCGCACAGGCCGATCGATCAGGTTAAGCTACGCTTGCTGCGGTTGGTCTGTGGATGGGTGACGGGTAGTCAGAAGCCCGAAAGTCTGACAACCAGTCTTACCAAGGGGTATCGTATTACTTAGTAACTGGGTTATGGAGGTCAGATAGGCAGTCGCTCCATGTAAAATACTGGTATTCAGCTGCATCCGGTTAGACTGGAAGCCGACCCCAACATACTTGGGAAAAGGCTAGGCAGATGATGACGATCACAAGAGTCTTATAATTAACAATGTTAAGAAAAAGGTAAAAATCAAATCAAAACAACACGCCCCCGACGAGGCTGCCAGACCTGTCGCCAACATCTCATTTGTACTCGTACTACTTAACTCTAATCTCCATGCAATATTTTTTATAAAACTGCTAAATAGTGGCTTTTCTACAAAAAGGTTACAGAGATAATTGTCGAGCTAAGAGATTTTGAATGGTCCAATTTCTCATAATATATAAGGTCCCATTAAAATATATGGACAAACTTTTAGAAATCATTCAGACCACCAAAATAAGGACGATGGTAAAAAAATATATAAGAAAAACGCATAGATACAAGAAAAATAATCAGCTAACGAAAATACACTAATGTGCCAGGCAATGTATTATTTTAGGTCAAAATAAAATCTCTTTAGTCGGTGTTTTTTTTTGCTTGGATATCTTTGGTTAGACGAACTGAGCACTGTGTTAAAATTTGTCCATCTATTTTAATGGGATCCTGTATATCATTTCCCATACCTTCAAGTGGGGAACATTGCAATGGAGTTCTTTAAGTTCGCCAGACGTCATTTAAAACTATAATCAGCAGGACTTCCTAGTTAAGAATAAGTTAAACCTTGCGAATATTCCTGAGAAGCAGGGATAAGTTAGCTATAACAATAATTATATATTTAATCCTCAAGTAACAGTATTCCTTACCCCTATCCCATGCTAGTATTCCTATACCTACCACCGGCAAAACCGAAGAATTACAAGACGGTTGAAAAGATTAATATCTAGCCAACGAAGTAGAGATACGTACAGATAAAATAATACATATTCATGTTGAAATTACACAATAAAGTAAAGTGTTAAGTGAGCAACGTACTAAATCATTCTCATCAAGCGTTCGCGGCAAAAGTAAATACAAGTAGATTGCTTATATGTGTACTACTGCCGTTACTCGCAGCTGGATTCTGACTTTAAACTACTTCAGACCATAAACGGTTATCTTTCAAAATCTCCTTTGGTAAAATACCCGGTTAATGAAAGCGCATAGCTACGTCTTTTCAACGCCATTCTGATATTTTTACGGTACAACTTTCAAGAGATATTGCCATTTTATTTTTGGTCTCTATTTAGCTGGTAAATTGTTTTATTTTTATTGCCTTTTACGATAAACGTAAACGCTAATACATAGCATGATTTTTTTTTAACTTATTTCTTTAATTCGCGCATTATTTTTAATCTTTGTGACAGCATTTACCTAACTGCAAGGACAGTTATGTAATTGCTGTCACTTTTCAAGATTCCAATCATTATTAGCCCATTATCAGTCCACTACTGGATATAGGCCTATCCAATCTCACACCTTTGCAACTCGATCCTCGGCCATTCTCAACCAGCTGCTACTCCCCACCATACGAAGATCGTCACTCCACAAAGCCTACCTTACCCTCCATATACCGATACACAGGTCACACCACTTTATTGTCTCTGCTCAACACAGTCATATTTATGGCTCGAATGTTTGCATCGCTCGATACCCAAACTATTTTTGGGGACACAAAAATAGAATCGTCGACAATAAAATCAGTAAAATATTAGAAATAGAATAATTTATGAGCTGTGAAAATGGACGTCTGTAAATAAGACGTAGAACTCACTATAAATTAGTCACAGCGAGCTCTTATAAAAGGTATTTTATGTCCCTTTTATTTTATCTTGACAAGGTGCTAAATTTTGAAAATAACTCCAGGCTTCAGGTATTATTTGTATCACATGGATTCCCCCGGAAAGAAACGATGTAGGTACCTACCTATCTATTGTTGCAAGAGCTAAATTATGTAGGAAAATCTATTATTATGATCAGGTCAACCCAAACACATAAAATTGATGGTAGAATACCCAAGTGGATAGAGAGATATCCAAAACCTTGAAGAGAGACATACAGTCTTTAATTTATTACTGCCTAAATAAAAACTAAACTTGAAATAACGTAAGTAAGACAACTTTGAACACATAAAATCATGTTATGTTTCTTATTCTTCACTTTACCGAAACGTGGCCAGAGTCCGCATTCAATGAAACTGTTCTGCGCACTATCAATATCTGTGATCAACTATTACAACAAGTTATGCAAATCAACATTTCTCAGCTCACACATACCTAATCGTACGGGAAACCTGACATGCACCTTCATGAGGTCATAATAGCCCACAACATATCCTTAATTCCTTACCCAGTCACAGACGAGTAGTTTCTCTCTATCATACTAATTTAATGTTATCACTTCATAGTAAAGCTCACGTTCCAGAACACCGCAATAAATATCCAGCTGACCTTTCAGCCAAGGTATTTATAGTACAACTCTAATCGCATTGAAATATTGATATTGGACAGTAAATTTCATGCTAATGAGGCTGGCAACACCGTCTAGAGGTGCGACCAGCAACTAGTGGGTATTAATAAGATGGCCCGTTTAGAATAATAGCACAGATAATATTTATTGGAGCATAGAGAATGAATGAGTGGTTCGACGGACTGTTATGTTTAATCTATGCATTCGATCAACGATTACTGAATAATTGACGATTTTGAGCTTGGAATAACGGTACAGCTTTGCTATGGTGGCTATGCTGCTACTATCACTGCACAGTTACGGGCAGTAGGTATTCGAGACAGAAGATGTTACCCAGGCTGGCTTATAATGTAGGCTAGTAAAACAATACCTGCTGCCGCATACATACAGCATGAAATTGAAAAGTTACGACAAATCGAAATAGGAGGTGCAGTAACTGTTACATCTCTACAAAGTATAAAACAAGGTCGCTTCTGCTCCGTGTTAACTTAGATCTTTTAAATTACGCAATGGATGTTAATGCAGGTTTCAGCAATAGATATAGTGATTCAAGAGGAAGGTTTATATGTATAATACATGCAAATTAATGTAAGTACTACGGAATTATACATCTTAAAAAGATCGATAAAAAAGTCCGCGATGATAACATGTTTATCTCCTAAGGATAACCCACAGTAACCATTTTTAACTTTTACATATTACAAAAAAATTATGGATTATTTACCAAGCTATTTTAAACAATACAGTATTATTCCTTATCCAATTAAATACATTAAATACGTTGTGCATTTCTTGGAAATCAAAATTGCCTTGTACAGCATATCATTAAAATGAATATCTTAGAAGATATCAGAGATTTAAAAAGCCGGGGCAGAGCGGCTGGCGGGGCGGTACGATATTCGCCGGGTCAGCTAGTAATCTTTATAAATAGTAATTTTACAAACCTAAATTCTTGAAAAAAATCTTGGCCTCAGATAGTGCAAACTAAGTTATTGCCTTCGAGTAGACACGAATTATCGTCGTTCCAGTTTTTTTTTTTTTAAGAAATTTAAAGTAAGTACTTATCAGTCTTAGCGCGCGCTTGATAAGCAATCCATTCAACGCTGATTTCAGCGGTATTTAGTTATTTACCTAATTTTGAACGTTCCTACGAAAAAAAGGTCGCGCGACAACGTTGCCAAATCACTGGCTAGGGCACGTTGCGTATTCCTTTCCTTAATGATGTGCTCTAAATTTACTTTATAACACATTGAATTGGATATTTTAATTTGTCGCACCTATTCAAGTTCAGCCTGTATAAATCCGATTCAAAAACCAAAATCAACAGCAACAACATATTTGATATTCATATGCAATGCTGCTGCATTATGTTCATATAGCTGTAAATTGATGTCACACAGTCGGATTCCATTTGAATATCTGTCAAAAACACAGATTATAGTAAAGTTGTTAGTCATAATTCATTTCTAAGTCAATTAGCTACAGAGAATACCCATCCCAGAATAAAAATAACAAAATTGCTACTATTTTGTAACCATAGCCGAGCTTCAGTTTAGCTGCCATATTTTAGCTGTAGATAAAGCCCAACAGTTTAAAACAATTTACAGATTCTAAATAACATTCGCACAATAATAGTATCGTCTAAAATACTACTACTGCATTAGAGAGCCAAGGTTGAAATGTTAATATTATCATAAGGACTCCTACACAATGCCAGATATTATCCCTTAACAGAGTTAACAGATTGTGCCGTGTGTGATAGCCGAAAATGGCTACCGTATTATTTTTAGTCATTTAATTTAGTATCTAGTGTAAATAGTTTGTAATAAAATAAGTTAATTGTATATTTATAAAAGTATATGATAAATAAATGAAAAAAAAAACTTAATTATTATATTAATTTACCAAACTGTTCGATTAAGCAGCTATCAACAATGTATAAATCTACGGACGAAATTCTCGAATGGCCGACCCTTTGTAAATTAAATTGCATTATAATAGAAACCAGAATGGAATATGAAGAGCTTCAAGGATGAAAGGGCTGGTTAAGGACGTGTTAATCAACATGTATGTTAACTATTGTATAGGTAGGTACGGTAAGCAGGAAATATTCTCAAAAATAATGACCAATGTATCAATCAAAAAACTACCACACTGAAGCAGGTCTGATGATTTTTCGTTTTGGTTAACCAAGATTGAATTTTTCGTACATATCTTCATTATATTTCGTCCTTAAATTAAATCAGTGAAAGTGTGTGAAAGAATTTGGTTTATGTGCCATACGATTTGTGAGTTGTCTGTTACTGCTAAGAATTATCTGCTTGATTTTCTTTTTTCTTTCATCACCACCATCTCGGCCACCATTGGCAAGAAAGTACGTACCAACAGGGGAATTGCAGTAGCTATAGTACCTCCCAACAATGCAACGTCCACAGTATCCATGGAATTTCTTGTCCTTTCTTCTCCATAAGATCCTACTACGCTTTGGAATGGGCAACTAGCTTCATCTTTTTGACTGGCCGACTCTTTGCCAATTCAAAAGTGCCTGTCATTGATTTAATTGAAATAAATGCTTTGAGTTGTGAGTTTTGATCAGCTATAACAAATCACTAATCAGCCCAAACCCTAACGGAGCAGCGTACAAATTATAACCGACCCAGTTCTCAAGCCCATCCCACGAACACATTCTACGGGCTCATTATTGGAGAATAACTATTGCATTTACTATTAATAGCATCGTTTATGTATGATTGATACTGCACAGTATAACCTAAATACCGGTTGCTACGTCTGAAGGGATTTGTATATTGTTACTTGGCTACCACGTCGGTTCATTTGTTTATTAATTGAGATGCCTCAACTTGTGATGAGGAGGAATGAGGAAAATGTCGTGACGAAAGTTCTGAGTATGTATATGGATGGTTATTATGACTAGAGGAAGACCAAAGAAACTATAGATGGACTGTGTGAAGGATGATCTGGCTAGAAAGAAGTTGACTACCCAGATGACGACTAATAGAGAATTATCGAAGAAAAAGACATGTGGCGCCGACCCCATATAAATTGGGTTAAGAACAGGAGAATGAGGCTGCGTTTCCACCAGAGGATGCGAGGATGCGTAGCGAGGGATGTGTGTGAAACAAACCAATAACATCGCTTCATTTTCATAGCTTGAGAAGTTAGCGTTGTTATTGGTTAGTTTACACACATTCCTCGCTACGCATCCTCACTCATCTCTGGTGGAAACGCAGCCTGATGATGCTTCTCGTGGCTAAGTTCTCCGACTACAAGACATACAATACTCTCCCCTAGAGGCATTGAAACAACTCAGACTAATAGACTGTCCGCGATTATGTCAGGAAGATGACAAATAAGACCATCATGTTTATGCCAACCGTTGCTTCAACCGCCAAACGAACATTCGGGAAACAAGTAAACTTCGGGCAATCGTGACGCACTCTCAGCTGGTCATTGGACTCTCCCAAGTTGAACCACGACACCCGTTTCTCCGTCTTCCGCATCGAACCTCTTCCGTCCACCTCATTAAGGTCATTAGTTACGTTAGTCACGCTACATGCTGTGGATTACTGTCAAGAATTCTGTTTTTTAATATTTTGAGATCTTCTTTCAAAATCAAAGTCATTAATTTATTTGTCAAAAACATAGGATGTTCATACATTACGAAAAGGTCTTCTCTTGAGAGTAATAATATCACTTAGTTGCCTATATCGACACAGCTGAAAAAGAGTGCGACCTTGATACAAACAATCACAATGATGATGAAATTCATGACCAACCTATTATAGTTATACCTAAAATTACACCTGCGTTAATGGTACTAAAGGAACCGGTAACATAAACACAACATAATAATCATGTAATATTAAGGACTGTCGGCATCATTGCAACTGACGTTCTCTTTATCTTAAATGTTAAACAATTCCAATTATCATCGAAATTACATGATTAGAATGTTAGTTATTGGCACAGAACTTTAATAGTTAAATATTGATAAGTGGGAAGGTTTCGGTTAGGCATTTGTGTGTTCTAAGTAAATAATATTATTAATAATGGAAGGATGGTTTATTATTATATACCCTTGTACATAAAGGAAGGCTAGGCTTGTACTTTAAAACATACTTAACTATAATTGGTGTGGTGTCTCACAAGGATTTCAATTAGCTTTATTTCTGTTATTAAATACTTCATTATAATCGGTCCAGTAGTTTAACCATTGCCAATGTACCAACTAAACATACGTGCCTACAGAAAAACTTACTTTCGCATTGAGTTATATCCGTTATAACTTTAACAACAAACGGACTAGGGCATAATTAAAGAGACATGATCAAGAATTAAATAAAAGCCATTAAACCAAGCCGTCACCTGTTTTATATTTTTAATCAATTAGTAATTTATCAAGTTACATCACTATTAATAACGATATACAACGTTACTTATTTATTAAAACTTTATGCACGAGTAAAAACTGTACAAAGGTGGACTTAATGCCTTGGGCATTATTTCTGCTCATACCTATGATTTTACAACGATACTATCTGCTACGGCTAAATAAAGTTATTAATCGATTTCTCTGACCTTTACCAAACTAGCACTTAACTTTTACTATTGTATTTCAATTAAAACAAAAGCAATAAATTGTTCGAAAGCAAATATTTGTTCACAACTACCTTTTATTGTTTTAATAGTGTTGTTTTAATCCGCGGGTATGCTTGTTCTGTTTTAAAAGACATGACACACATAAACTTTAATTAATATTAAAAAGAAATACCTATGCTTTTATAAATTATAAAATAAATAAAGGTCTATTTATCATTTTACAGCACTTTAAAATTCAATTTATAAAGCATTTAATTTATTAACTTCCCGTGAAACAAATGCTGTAATTGACAGCCAGAGCCAACTTAATTTGATTAACTAACAAAGCCAGGTGTCCTTAATTGCCTTAAGTGTTTTTTTCTGTGTCACTAAGAGCATGTAAATTCGCCCTTAACTATTCACCGAACAACCAATCTTTGCATCTAATGCATGTGCATGCTGAGACAATCTTCTGTTAATCATTCCAATACAGTTTATCCAATTCCATTAAGTTTTCAGATGCGAAAATGGCACCAAATTCGAACCAGCAACTTTTAAATTATACCAGAAGGCTAATTCTCGTAATTTAAAAGGTTCAAAATCTAGTCGCAGTCTTAACTCGGCGACAATCACATGTCAAAAACCTGTCAACAAAAACTTAGGGAAATTAGAGGTGTTTTTGACAGATTGAAACTGAGATCACACTGTAAATGTTCTTAAAATTACGAGAGTTGCCCCTCAGATTATACAGACATACACACAAATCGGTAGCTTTGTGTTATAGTCTAGAGAAGATCTAAAGGTGCTGGTCGATTTGCAATGTCAATTCTGTTAATCGAAAATTATATTTTATTTTGAATCGATAAGATCAGCAGTTTCGTGTCGAGGGGGTTTTAAAGCGCACAGCTATTAGTCAAACGCCTCTACGCGTCAAAACAAACATTCAAAATGAAATATTTTAAATTAGGTAAGTATCAATTATTACGAAACAATAAATATTCCATAGTTTTTATTAACGATGTCATTTCGTTTTGTTTGTTTACTTTTAATTATAGAATGTTTGTTTATAGTACATTACGATATTAGTGCGTAAAGATGGTTATAACATGCGAGGCGGAATTTCAGCCCGAGCCGAAGGCGAGGGCGTAATTAAGCCGAGCATGTTATAACCATACGCACGTATATCGTACGACGTTTTTTAACACATTTGCGAGGAAACAGAAAAAAAACATTTTATATTTTGTTCATTTTTAATTATTGAAACAGTTAGTGAAATTACAATTGTTAAAATGATACGTAGTTGTAGTTGGTTTTTTAATTATGTTTTTATTATTATTATTACTATTCATAATGTCATTGTTTTGTGTTAGGGTAAATGTTGGAGACGACGAAACTTCTTGAAAGGCGGCAGAAGAGCATTGTAATTCGTCATTAGTTTGTAAATAAAAAAGTATCATCAGTAGAAGAGGGGCGCGGCTCAGGGCAAAACTTCTTCGTTTGTGGCTCCAAATTTATTGTCTGAGTTATTTTGGCACTTATATTTGCTTTGTTTTGGATGGAATCTTTAAATTACCGAATAAACTGTTTTTTTTTTATTTTAAATAAACTCAATTTGTGAATGCACACTGTTGCTTTCCCGCCATTTTAACAGCGCACTAGCGCTGCCTACTGACTGGCGCCGCGCGGCGATTAGTTCGAAATTTGAATAGCAACAGCGCGCTGCTCACTAATTAGCTGGAGTCACAGCTGGAGTCGTGCGGCGGCGATCAGTTCCAAATTTGAAATGGCAAATAATGCTGTTATGGAATTTGTATTGACTATAACTTAACTATTTGCTTTGGTAACACACGCGTTTTTTATGACCCTCTTTACATATTTAAAACCGGTGGAATTACATCAGCTTTACGAGCAAGGGTGTTAAAAAAGCCGTTTATAGAGCTGTGTAATCGAACGTCGCATTTTATTTTCATTTGATAAAATCCTAGCAGATTTATTGTTCCTGATTATATGTTACGATTTAGAAATAAGTATTTATAGAAGTATTTTATCTATATGCTCGTGTGCAAGCGCAGTGTAAGTAGCACGCCTTGTAATGGAAATAATGAATAAATCGTGAATTTTGTTCTCATTTCTGGTTCGCTACCCATATTTGCATCCATGATTATGACAAAGCTTTTAGCGAAAAGACTTAATTTGGTTAAACATTTTCATTTGGCCGACATATCGGTATAATGATTCGAGTGTAACTGTCACGATTCGTGCATAAGTTGAGTACTTAATACCGTATTAGCGTTGTATTACAAAATCTCGACGATATTTAACGGTGGTTCAACACATGGTGGGCAAGGCAGATATTCAATTTATAATCTCATAAATGGAATAAGGTCGATGCGCCTGCGGCGGCGGCAAAGGTTAATCGGAACACGGCTGAACACGTCACATGGTATTGTGTCGTGGCGCCCTACTATTGAGAAACTGAAATCTGAACACGATTAGATTTATTGCGATATTTCGCTACGATTGATTGCTATCGATTTTCTGTGCTGTACTGTGTGTGACTAATCGCTTCGTATAGTTCGTGTATTATTGTTTCTCTTGATTGTGTGGACATTCTATACCACTTATAGTCAAAAGGGTAATGTGCAGGTGCCAGCTTTTAAATATAAATGGAATTCAACCATTCCGCGTAATCATTTTCATGTTTTTACCCAAGCTACCGCATTACTGTCAGCATATTGCCAACAAAAAGCATGAATTAGATGACAATAAATGAGTCGTAAAAGATAGTACGCTCTTACACCGAACATTTTTTAACATCCGCTCCAGACAGACTCCCCGCCGCGCGACGATCGATCATCCGTGGAACAGCGCTGTTTTACCAGAAAAAAAGACAATTGAATAAGCACTTTTCTATTGTATGAAGGCAGCATTAACGTTCCATTAAATGACATTAAATATATAGTTGTCGTTAAGAGTGTTGACCGCTGGGGGTCGTGCGCGTATAGAGCCGCGGCGCGTTGTATGCGGCGCTCGTCGCGGCCACATCGGCATTCTGCCAGTGATCACGCGCACAACTGCATTATTCAGCACAACTCACGCGCCGCTGTCGCATTATACCGTACGATCCTTAACGCCTCGCCTCCGACTCAACCCGCATATGGAGTACCGGAAAAACTAACAATGTCGTACCTATTACATGACAAATTGCGACTATTAGCGTCTCAGCCTCGACGCACCGGCTTTGGCATCGACTGCTCTAAGTCTCCGATGATTATGGAAACGTTGTTATGCAGTTCGCGGAAACCTTTTTACTGGATGTGCCGTTTATCGAAGTTGTGAGTAGTGCTGGTAAGGCTATCACAAGCGAGTCCGTCTCGCGATGCCATTTGTTGAGATGTTGCCACGGGAGCTGTGGACTAGATACTGTAACATCTAACAGCAACGTTTTAAGATCTAATCCGCCTACAGGCGTCCAATTGACGTTATTGTCTGCACTAACAATTCCTACATTATCGCAGAAATAGTAGGAATGAACGGCGAATTAACTTTGACATTAGAGACCGACAAACGCTAATACGACGGGCGATGATATTAGTATGCCATACTTACATGACATTTAACAATCATTAAAGTAATCGATGTTTCGTAGAACAATCAAGTAGAATTTTACCTTGAAGTCTTGACTCGTATAGATTGATCTTATGGAAGGTCAAGAACGTAATGATGAGGTGCAGCTTGAGCGAGGATTACCTGTCTACTTAGATCAATAAACAAAATTGGCTAAGTCAAACTAGCTGACCCGACAGACATTTGTCTTGTCCAAGATTCAATCATTCATTTTTTTTAAATCTATAGTAAAAGTACTTTAAGTTTTTCCCAAATGTTTCTATTTTCCGTGCAACTGTTCCCATTTTTCTGGAAGAAGATAGATAACTTTTACAGCCGCAATGTTTTGGCATCCGGACTCCCGACCTAACAGAACCCTTTCCGGCATACAACCAGATACATATTACCGGTGACAAAAACATGACTTTATCTTCTAAACCGATGTTCACCTGTCTATACCATGTTCGCAAACCCTTGCTAATGGCACAAAAGTATACATTCATTTTCATCAAAACTAACAATGGGCTGCTAAAGTCGCCTAATAGACCATTACACGTAGATTTATGCCGGTAACAACGTCTCAGGATTGAGGCATAGTTGACTAGCATTACCATATAAGAAGGGGGAATAAATAACATCGATTTCTGTAGGAAAATTATTCGTTAGATGTTGAAGCGAGTAATCATGAGCGGTGAGTAGGCTTCGATGCGAACACGCGTTTGAATTTAAATGGTTAATTTGTGTCCGCTGTAAAGTACCTGTTTTGTAAAGTAGGTATATGCTTTGTCGTGGATTTATATCTTTGTCTTGTGTGTGCTGGGCTTTAAGGGATCGTGTGACTGCTAGTTTTGAGAATAGTCGGGTGATTTAGGTTACCTCTTCTTTCCAAGGTTTGATCAACAGCAAGGTCGAAGAATGTTTCGATTTTCATCAGGTAAGGCACTTCGCAAGTTAGCCGAGTTCCATTACAAGTGTAATTCCTAAGAAGATCTGCACACTGATTGCGTAACACACTTTTAATGAGGGTTTTCGTGAAAATTTACGACACCAGTTGGCACCACTGTGACAAGAGGTCTTCCAATATAAAATATATGATGACGATCATAATTCGATTCATTCATTCGTTCATCATTCAGTCATGAGTGTCATGAATAAAGAAAATATAGGCTCTTTGACAGATGTCTGGACCTGACGTGTGCTGCCACCTGGCGAACGTCATTTCAGAAAACCCTCATTACAATCTGCATCATTTTGACGGATATTACTAATCCATTGCTTCATATCATATGTTCGAAAAATCTGTCTGTTAAACAACGTAAATAACGCAATGAATATTGTTGAACTGTCAAAATGAAAGTCATTGCTAGGTACTTTTAGTGTGTTACGCAATTACCCCGCAGAAGATGTACCTTCCTTACCTATGTTCAATGACAAAAGTGAAAATTAGCACTGCTTTATTACCCAATAATTTAGATCTATGCGTGGAATGCTGTGCTCTCGATCAAGCTAGATCGATCCGGAAAAGAATGTGACCTGCACTGCCTGTGATATTCACGCAATAAGATTTATTATTCAAGTTGATCTAATCGAACCTTAGCAAGAAACGCGAATTGACAGATTCAACAGAAAAAACCTATGCGAAACCCACCCAGTTCCATAGATCAACTAGGAATTTCAAACAAAAACTGTATCAAGTTCCAAGTTTAAAAAAAACGTTAAGTTTAAATTTTACAACTGCTATTAGGAAACGTCACGTGTAGTTTGTGCTGATACGGATCTTGAGAGTAACAGTAAGCACCCGGAGCACGGTTAACTGATTTTCTAATAAGCCATTAATAATTAATTAATCGTTTGAGTAGCATTGGCAGGTGTGTAATGAGTGTTGCGACTTGTGTGGCCATATTAACACTGTGGTAAGTACGTACCTACCTACCAACAGTACCGCAGAATTAGCTAAGTATTTCGTTGCTTATAGTTTTTTTTTTGTGTATAAAGTATGGAGGTACCTAGGTAAGTAGCCTACTGATCGATAAAAACTCACTGAAGTGCTAATCATTAATCGCTGGACATAGATGGAGCTCCACTTTTCATGTGAAAAACATTATGTAGGTACACAATAGTCATCACATTGACGTAGTTATCACGCTCACGTAGGTTACCTATGTTGCTATCGATGCACTTTAGGATGCATCAGCGTCCCATGATGTGGACATACCTAATCCCTGATTCGCATATTGCGACACGCGCTTTACTGGTACCAAGGGAAAGGGCAACATTGCTGTCCAAAATAAGGTTCCATTTGAATTTCTGAATATCAGCAGAAAGCAAACCTTATAGATAGCTCCTTTATGCCTTCTGCTTAGCATATCTAGAAAGCAACTCTCACGTTTCATATTGAATAAGCATAAGCAGCGTCAAAGATATCCAGCGATTTATATTCGGAATTACATACCTATTTATCGCACCGTCCTTTCCAATTCAGAAAATGTAGACGTGTAATTTGTCATCTATTCAATTAACATTGCGATGGTGAGTTGCCACTTTAATCAAAAGTGCTGGTACTTTAATTTACCCTGTCATAGTAAGTATTAAATTTCATCCAAGCTATAACCCCACGCGGCGCATGTAAATGAAACATAAATCACTCCTACACTTGGATACACGTATTTATATTAACTTCACTATAGCGGTATTATGCAAAGGTTTAACCTGGAGTTGAAGTAAAAAAATACAATGAAAGTGTGTAGGTACAAAATACAAATAGGTGTTTCGCCATTGAAAAGTTTGTTGTTGGTTAAAAATGGTGTAAGTAAATCAATGTATGTAGGTACCATCATGACTGTATTGAGAGATTTAGATTGCAATGATCGTGTGAACTACTTACCAGAATAAATAAGCAGTCGATCTGAGGATTATGAGGCTTAAGGCTTAAGTCTACTGCAATCGTTGCAACGGTCTCGCCAGCATCGTGAGTTTTTGATAGAGTTTAATATTTATGGCAAATCTGTCAAAAACTCACAATGGAGAGACCATTTGCAACGTTTATACATTAGTAGAATTTATTAGCCCCCTCATTTGTTCGCATGCAATTAGTTTACAGATAACTGTGTCGGTGATGAATGAAGATTAGTTTTCTGTAACAGGCATGCCCGGAGAATAATAATATGGCTATTGGTGCCTGACCATTGGATTGGAGCAGAACACGCTGGCACGCCTAAAAAAGATGGCTATTAGCGCCTGGTCTTTGGACCGGAGCACTCTGCGCTAAACGTTCTCCGACCACTATGAGGATTAGATTGTGGATGAGACTTCAGTCAGCTCAGTTCGTCAGTCTACTGCCCGAGTACATAATCAGCCTATAACGTTCCTATCACTACTTGGTACTCTTGTCAGCGAAAGGGAGTGGGCCGAACCGCCGAACGTAATCCACCACGCGTAGTGCGGGTTCATGGATGTCACATGTCTACTAATTTTTGGTTCTAGGACATGCCGGTTTCCTCACGATAATTTACCAAAATTGTCCGTGGGAAAACGGGCAATATAGATGGCCAGACTTTGGGGTATGTCCTGAGTCAAGTTTCCATAGGATGACGGGACCTGTCAAACGAAAAGACGAACAGTTAAACTTTTCATTCATGAGATAAATCCAAATCCTCGGCGTAACAAGGCAGCTAAAGAAACTAAGGTTTTCAATCTGTTCGAGTCTGACATAACCCTCAGCTCAGTCTTGTGAAGACAATGAGACCCAAAAAGGGCAAATTAGGTTACGCCATCAACACGTACGCACATCAACATACTCGTTTCGCAATTGATAAATAAAAACGATAACGCACCATACCCACGTATGTTATTTGACTCCGGAGAATAGAAAAAGCGACCTTGCTGTCTAAAATCATATAGTTGACCTAATGATTCATAAGCTTATAATAACGACCTTTGTTACTGGAACCGCTAGAGGTTAGGAACCTTCAATCAAGTTTATTTTATTTGTGAATGTATCTAATAACGTATTTTAGTGAATTATGAATGATGTGCGTTAATCAATAGATGTCACTCAAATTTTAATTTAATATCATGCTTATAGCTCGGGAAGGTAGAGCATAGAGCATGACTATAGATAACCAGTTTCAACAGCTTGGGATAGGTTCTGGTTAAATTATCTCTGCCAGATAATTTCATATAAATTGTTCTATTTTTTTATTTCAAAAAATCTAGTCGACAATTAAATATACGCTGGGTAATTGCATAACACGCTTAACTTAGCAATGCCATTCATTTGTCAATTCAACAACTTTTATTGCGTTATTCAACGAGCAAAGTTTTCAAACATAATTCCACTAAAAACATTTTCATGTAAAATTTTCAAAGTCAAAGTCAAAGCATTTATTTCAAATAGGCACATAAAAGGCACTTTTGAACGTCAATAAATAAAACCAAATAGAATTAATTCTATGTTGCCAAGACGAGACCATATGGCTGGCACTGTTAAAAAATTATCAGATCTCATGTAGAGCCTTGGCTCTACATGATATCTACATCTAACTCTATGCGCCCTAACTCTACAAGCCCTAACTTCACAAACTCTACACCTTAGTCAAAATGTGAGGCTTGGCCTTCGGTGGGGTGAGAGGTGTGGCTGAGATGAGTGCTGGATTTTGTGAAAAAATCCCTTAATATTTATACTTCTTCCTTCTTCTTTTAGTACCTAAAACTATGTACTCTTCCGCATGCCGCAAGTCGAGCATACCTACCATAAAACGCTAGTATTTTTCTTTATATCCTGTGCAACAACAAATTCTGCGACTTATCAAACCACACAACCCATACGTTAAAAACTGCATTCCTAACAACCAATCAATAAATAAAACAACAAATCAATTCGACGTCCGTATAATATAAGATATAATAAAATAAATCCATTAATAATGCGCTAGTCCTGCACTAGGTTTACGTCAACATTGAACTGTCCCTTCACAAGGTCGCAGGCTGCTTGGTATCGCCATTTGTAAGTATTACTCGCGTCGTGGGACTTTTTCTGTGGAGTAAAATAAGTATATTATTAGTTTTTTTTTTATGTTGGTATATAATTCCAGTATAAGTGACGAAATAGATAAGTATGTATGCAGGCAGATTAATCCAGATTTTTAAACAAGGTGCTGTTCAGGAGAAATGCTGTGGAAGACAAGAAAATTGCACAAAATTAAGGTCTGATCATTCATCATTTTAAAATAGACCTTAGCCCCATATGGTTCCGACCATAAGAGCAAAACGGAACCCTTATTAAATACTTTTTTTTATACAAATACGTTCTATAAGTTTTCAAAACCAGACAGCGATATCAGAGATTAAAATGATTTTTAACCGACGAAAAAACGGAGGAGGTTCTAAAGTCAACGCGTATATTTTTTTTTTCAGTTTGTAGTTGCTTTTTCAATATGTCTATTGAAGTTAAGTTTTATTATGTAAAAAAACTGCAGATTTTTTTTTTATGTAATTTGTTTTGGCGACTGTACTTGCATTGCAGTTGCAGCAGTACACACAATAATGAGTCAATTATTATGTGTACCGCATATATAAAACTGACTGTCTAGTAAAAACACAATCAGTTTTATTACCTGGCAACAGGGAAATAGGGTGCAGTAATTACTAATGCAAGCTAGATAGCTGGTCTAATAAATGAATGTAGGTTGTAATTGTTTTTATTATACCTCAGTTGCTGACTGGGTTTTGCAATGATAGATCTTTATAGAGCTGTAAAGGCATCACTGTCTAAGGACTATTCAAATGTATGTTTCCAATTGTGGTTATTTGAAACTAAACAAATATCAACTTTATTTTAGTGGTAATTAAGTTGATTTCAGAGTGACTAGCACTATTTAAAAAGTTATAAAAATGTTTAAAGGAGTAGCGTAAACTGACCTTTATTGTGTGGGCGTTAAAGTTATTTCTCCAAATACTCATATGTGTTTACATGTTTGGCAAATTAATCGCGAACGATGATTATATGGTATTATCCATCACACAGAATAAATCAGCAGTTATACAATGCTCATTTCAGTTTTAGTGGCTAATTGGATTATGGAGGTTGTCTATTTAGATCATATTTCTAAAGTGGATGCAGGTGTATTTTTAATACATGTTTTATTATGGAGGAAAGTTTCGAGTATGATTGTGGATGGCTTTAAGAAAGTTAAAAAGAAAAACAATCCATTGTTTTTTTTTTTTAAAGAAACAATTGATTGTTTTGACCATCTGTGTCTACTTGTGGCATTGTAGCTCCTAAATAGATTGCCCCCATTTCATTATAATTTTTGGGGTAATTCCGTTTATCCACCGCAAAAAATCCACCCGCGGAAACGCATGTCCGAGAATCCACCCTAGGCCTAGTTGGATAAACGGAATTTAAAGGCTTAGGGTGGATTCTCGGACATTCATTTCCGCGTATCCATCTTAGGATGGATATTTTAGTGTGGATAAACGGAATAACCGGATTTTTGTATTCGATTTTTTTTAATAGTTTGTTATGTATTTGATCGGACCAAAAATTACAAAGCCCACTCCAATTACACCATAAACCAATTAAAAGGATAACTAATGGATAATCTGCAGTTTAACTTGTGTAATTCAATCTAAGGTCGGGGCTACGGTTTTGATCCATTAATCTCTATAAGCCAAATGTAGTTCGCAGGCTTATATTAAAGAGGAAGCTATTCGTTACGGTTATATTACATTAAGAGCGTTTTCGCTGTACGGCATTTCATACAAACTTTCAAGCCCTTATTTTTCGAAATGAATGAACCGATCTTAATGAAACTTCATACGCATAAGCAGGATACAAAAGTCTAAAAAGATAGTTGAGAACATTTTCGAAAAATAGTGTTACAGCCAAATTAGACCGATTTTAAATTTTCCGTAGAAACAGAGATTTCCAGTTATCTTTTTTTAAATAAGACATTTCGAAAATGTTCTCAACTAACTTTTTAGACCTTTGTATCCTACTTATGCGTATAAAGTTTCATTAAAATCGGTTCATTCATTTCGAAAAATAAGGCCCTGAAAGTTTGTATGAAATGCCTTACGGCGTAAACGCTCTTAACTGCCATATAGTTGTCATGGTCGCAAGCGCGACTGCTAAGCTTGGGGTCCTAGGTTCGATTCCCAGGTAAGGCAAAGTGTTAATGGATTTTTCCATTCAGAATTTCTCAGTAACAGCCCGGCGCCGGAGTTTGGTAGTTGGCAGTGTCACCCCCGTGCCTCGAAAAGCACGTTAAGCCGTTGGCCCTGCCTCTGATCTCTCATCAGTCGTGTCGGATTGCCGTTCCATCGGACTCTGAGAGCGAGGGAAGAAAGAGTGCATCTGTGTTTGCGCATACACTCGTGCACTATAATATCTCCTACATTGATCTCCGTTCTCAGTCTCCGCTGAGATTGGCAGCCATGGCCGAAATTCGGTCTGGAGACTCACAAACCGAGATCCATCCGTGTGTAAGAAAGCACGTAAAGCTATTCTACAGGCTGTCATTCGTAGATCTTAAACAGTCGTTACGGATAATCAGAAGCCCGAGAGTCAACCAGTCTTACCAATGGGTATCGTATACAGTACGATAAATATTGCACATCGACCTTTGGAAAGAGACAATCGGCTAATTTCGGCTTCGTAGAGCGTTATCTCTGTCCCACGAAATACAAACAGTCCGGTATCTATTAGGAGCAGTTAAAACAATTGTGATTTGCTTCTTTTGATAATTATTTTTATTCTTTGTATAAAATACAAAAAAAGGTAAAGGTCGATGTGCAATATTTATCGCCGGGTACTGTAACTCTGTTGTCTATTAAACTTCCCCACTTGTTTATAGTTCATACTATTATGATGATGCTACTCACCAGTAACTTGACAGCTTGTCTGGTGTGAGGGTCCCATTCCACTCTCTCTCCCACAACTGGTGGTTGTATGGGCCCTGAACTCTGCTGCCCACCAACTTTCCACACCGTCCATAGTGCGAAGCCGTTTAATAGTTGTTGCTCTTCTGCCTTCGGTTGACTAGAAACATAAAAAAATATAGTTTTTGGGCTTATAAACATTTTATAAAATTGTTTTTGTTTTTAAAGAAATTATTCGCCTGCAAGTACTCCCGCTATTCTTTAACTAGCTGATCCGGCGAACTTCGTATCGCCTCCAAATCAATAAATACAAAATTTCCCGAGGCGAGCCGATTACGTTACGATTCCGATTAGTGTGCGTTGAAGTAGGGACTTTCATACCAAGAATACTGAATGGCTCGAGTTGATACGGTGCCGATCCCTTTCCGATTTGCTACGTGTGCTATGACCTTATGAGATGACAAGTCTCAAACGAGACAAAAGAAGTATGTAAAGGATCGTAGTTTCTGCCTAGAAGGTGTATGGTAGGTAGTACTGTAGTAGTAGGTAATAAATTATGCATGGTGTATGTATATGTTATGTATGGTGTATGTATATGTTATGTATGGTGTATGTATATGTTATGTATGGAGTATGTATACTATGTTATGTATGGTATATGTATATATTATGTATGGTGTACGTATATGTTATATATGGTGTATGTGGTGTATGGTGGTGTGTGTGGTGTCCTCATTGTAACTAGAATAAGTTATTTAAGTTGAAGCAATAAAACTTTTTATTTTTTTATTTTTTTTTGTATATGTTATGTATGGTGTATTATATGTTTTATATCACCATCATCATTTCAGCCGAAAGACGTCCACTGCTGGAAATAGGCCTCCCCCAAGCACCTCCACTTCGACTGGTTTTGTTATGTATGGTGTATGTATATTTTATGTATGTATTTTAAAACACCTGGATAACAGGGACCCCAAATCGCAGCCTAAAGGCTGACGCAGATTAGGGTGGGCCACACCGCATTGCAAAAATCCTAGATAGCTTTCGTACATTTGGTGTGAACCACAGCGCACTCTACAGGAGGGACGAGTCGTGCCGTTGTATCGAAATGCGATGCGCTGCGGCCCGATGTGATTAGATAGATAGAATAATTATATTCTCTTTATTATGTACGGTCGACAACAAAACTCCATCAACACTGTCATTTTTGCATGTTATTAAATTGACTACAATTTTATTTCAATAAACTGCTTTTTAGCTTTTTAAATAACAGCAAAGAGTTTATATTCTAAAAATTATGCTTCTGCTGCAATTTTGAGCAAATATTCTGCTCAATAACTAAGATTAAAAATACTCAAGTGTTAATCGACTTTTGTTGCTGACTGTACATCATAAAAAGAAGAGATAGAGAGTGTTGTAACTATATATACATTGACTTACAGCACTTCAATGACGCCGTCGACCGCGTACGACTGCTTTAGTTTGGTGAAGATGATCGACAGCAGTCGGACCGGCTCCCCGCGGCTCTTACAAGGATACTCCCATAATGGCTGCGCCTCTATCTCAGCGTCGCTAATTGTGCTCGATTTCTGAAGATAACAATAAATAATAATAATACCAGTCTATTATAGTCCCAGTCCAAGGTCCACCTCTCCTCATACACAGAAGGCACGAGCATTGATCCCCACGCCTGCTACAAGGCGGATTGGCGATTTTGGACTTATATAAATCATAGCTGTGCCCCGCGATTTCACCCGCCTGCTTTGTTCTCGTCCCACCGCGTCGCATCGCATCGCTTGCCCGCGCTTTTACTTAGCGTTCTTTCTGACTTTTATTCTTGACTTAGGGTCGTAGCGTGATGTTAAATAGCCTTCCTCAAAATTAGGCCTACAAATGCAAAAATATTTTTTTTCAATTCGAATGGTTGTTCTATAGATTAAAGGCTCGTACACACAGGCGCGACGCGACACGCGACACAAAGGCACCGCAAGTCGCGCAACGAGCGGTGCCTTTGTGTCGCGCGCGATTCGCGTCGCGCGTCGCGCCTGTTTGCAGGAGCCTTAACGCGTTCAGACGAAAAAACAACCAACCTCTTCAACTTTTTTATTAGAAGTAGGTATAGATTATTATTATACTAGCTGACCCGGCGAACTTCGTAACGCCCCGCCAGACGCTCTGCCCACGCTTTTTAAATCTCTGATAATTATCTTCTAAGATATTCATTTTAATGATACGCTGTAAAGGCTCCATGAAATGTATTTAATTGGATAAGGAATAATACTGCATCGTTTAAAACAGCTTGGTAAATAACCCATAATTTTTTTGTTATATGTAAAAGATAAAAATGGTTACTGTGGATTATTCTTAGGAGATAAACATATACCATCGCGGACTTTTTTATCGATATTTTTAAGATACATTAATTTGATCTATCTCGTAAGGTTTAGCCAGCGTTTGCAATGTAAGCGCACAAAAATATGTTTGTTACGACATCACATTACAAATCTTTGAATTTTTCGGCTTTTCTTTACTGTAATATGAGTGAATTATACATATAAACCTTCCTCTTGAATAGTGATTGAAGAGGAAGGTTTATATGTATTATTAACGGATTTTAATGCAGTTTTCAGCAATTTCAGCAATATAGAGTGCTATATATTGCTGAAAACTGCATTAAAATCCGTTGCGTAGTATAAAAGATCTAAGTTAACAGGGAGCGGGAGCGACTTTGTTTTATACTAAGTAAAAATATTAAAGTATTTCATATAAGTACTTAATTATATTAATGATGACAGCGATGTGGACCAATACTTCGATGCCTAAGTGTCCTTTGTTTTTGTATTTATTTGTATAGTTAGTCATTTATATAAAATCCACTCCAGATGTTGACATATATCATGACTCCTTAAAAAACTTTAAAACCCAAATTTCAAATTTTAAGGCCCCAAAGCACGCAACCCACACAATCTAAAGATTCGTTGTATTAGTATGTAGGTTTTTCTTGCAACCTCTGTATTAGGGATGTTACGGAGCTTCGGTTCCGATTCCGAAAAGTCGGAACTTCCGATTAATTTTACACCTCCGATTCCGATTTCGGTTCCGATAATTTTGAATCGGAGTTAGACCGAAGTTCGAAACGCAGCGATACACGTGACTAGAGCGCCTACAAAAAAGTTTTAACTTGTCACCAGGGTAATGTTTGTTTATTTTATACACGCTCGCGCTCACAAAGTCTCAGTTTATTGTTTTGTTTGTGGATGTTAGAAGAAATAGAAGAAAGATGTTTTAAGGGGAGGCCCCTTAACACATCTTTCTTCTACTCCGCCCCGGTTCCGGTTCCGATTCCGGTTCCGATTCCAGTTCCGATTCCGGTTCCGATTCCGATCAATCAAATTTAAAACCTCCGATTCCGGTTCCGGTTCCGGTAAAACGACATCCGTAACATCTCTGCTCTGTATCCCATAACTTATTTTATATTTCTGTTTACATAGTTAGTTTTTTAGTTATATTTTTCACTTAATTTTTATTAATTTCGTTTTTACCTTAGGTTATCACTGTATTTGAGAATGTTGGTTCACCTGTTATTGGCAACTGTATAAGCACATAACTGTTACCTACTGTTAATTGATATTTTGTATACAAAGCTGTTGGTGTACCTTTTATAAATAAATAAATAAATTTAATTTAGTATCTAGTGTGAATAGTTGGTAACATTTTCTATAAATAAATATTAAACCTATTATATTAATTATTAAACTTATTTCTGAAGATAAAGAATATTTATTTTGTATTTTTTTCCATCTTAAATAATGAATCTCCAGTGAAGTTTTTAGACCATCTTGATTCTGTTGCCAAAAAGAGACGATGCTATTCGTCCTGTATACCACCATCTCTTTCTCGCACTGCATGACTGATCATAGATGACTCTATTATCACGTCATGTCATAATATCTTATGTATATATGCAATAACATTGGAATTACTTTTTTGCTTTTCAGGTAGGCTATGCTTGTTCAGAACATTTGACAACACTGTGTCGAATTCGGTATATTCATAAGTAATACAATATTACTACCGCACTCGTGGCAACTAATATTTTTTCATATCTAGTAAAGCCTAGTAGTCTTAACGAATAGTAACTATATCGAAATAGGGCACTCTTTGTTGGTGTATGTTGACGTAAGAGGTCATGAAGCGATACTGTAAAAACCTAGCAAGTCGGGGGATTGCACAAAAATTATGGCAGGCGCTTAACACAAAGGTAAAATAGTAAGTAAATATACCTACACCCACCTCGACTAATCCGTCAAACACTGCCATATCAATTCCTTCACACTTCCCCAACGGTGTCGCGATCTTATGCAAGTCTTGAAACTCCACCGGCATGGCCCAGATCTCACAACACTCAGGAATTATCGACACACATTCATAAAGTTTAGTTTTATGTTGAAACAAAACATACGCCATCTTAAGATTCTCCCACGGCAGTATTGCACTTGCGAAATTAGGATCAGCTATCAAAGTCGTCACTTCCTTTACTATTTCATCTGTAACTTCAGATATAAAGTGTACATTTTCAAGTTCGTTTGTAGTAATATAGTCTTGAAGAATCCCGAGATTCAATTTCGAACTTTCAAGTATATAAACAGCCTTTGCACCAAATTTCGATGCAGCTAACCCCATGAAACTGCTTCCATTTAAGTCTAAAACAATGGAATCATTGTTGATTTCTTCTTTCAATTGTGCTAGAAACTTTTTACTTCGTTTTCCATCATTTAGGTACGATACGTGAGTTCTTGATAAAGCCATGTGCACTCCACATTCGCAGTTAGGTCTTCTGTAGCTTGTTAGTTTAGTGTTTTCGTTTTCTAGGTAGAACCAAAGTGAGTATTCGTCTTGGCATGAGATGAGGGTTGCTTCGGAGTCTTTCTCTAGGTTAAAGTCTTGGGGTAGGTAGTAGACTGCTTGCATCCAGTGATCACGCCAGGATATAGTGTCTTGTGGACGTTCAGATGATGTATTAGCGTCAGGGTGACACCACCAGGGTGCACAGCTAAGGCAGATTCGACCTGGAATCAAAAGTTTTACGGATCATATTAAATATTCTTCTTTCTTCTAAATAATCATAATAAATTCTTCAAGTTGAGTTTCAAGAATATGTATTAAATCTGAAATGTTTGTTTGGCCACTCGCTCTCGAGTTAAATCGTTGGCCACATATTCTTTTTCCTTTTTTAAAGTCTCTCAGTTGATGATACTTTATCCAAATTTCAATCTTGCCTATTAGCTAATAAATAATTTAAAACTTAAACTGCTAAGTAAATATAAAATTAAAAAAACGTCCAATAACTTCTTTCTTTTTCACTTTATGTTAAGGGGAAAACAATTAATGTCTGTGTTCTTTATAATAGTCAGCACTTGCACTGCAATTTAAGTTCACTTACAATGCACTAAACGGCATGTTAACTAACGGCTGCAATGCTTTTTAAATAACCTATCAGACCGAAATCACGTCGCATGATTTTCATAGAAAACAAAACACGCCAAAATTACGCAGAAGACTTCGACGATGTTTCTAAACTTGGAACTAAACTCCAGTACACACTCATCCATACGTTCATAGTTTTATACTTGCAATATCCTAGATGCGAAAGTAACTGTCTATATCCTAGTCTGTCTACTAGCTTTCCACGTCAGTAACACCAAGGCGTTGCTGGCCTTCCTTGAGAAGTTGAAGTGGATCGAATAATAGCCCACCCATTTTCCCACCCAAACGCAAAATACGCGATTTGTTGTGTATTACTTATTATCTTTTCACGCCTTAACTGCTGAACGGATTTCGACGAAATTCCCTTTGATGAAATTTTCAACACACATGACATATATGACACACACACACGTATGACATAGGATACGTTTTATGGACACAGCAAAGTCGCGGGCATATGCCCACCATTTAAGAAAAAACCCATAAATGCCATATATACATTTATCTGGGGTTTATTTTTGGTATGGTGGGTATCCATATATTTTCAAACTCACCTTCAGTATCCATATTAAGTTCCCACCACATGAACACAACCTGTGCCTTCCCCGTTTCACTGACATTAAAGTCTTGCTTCACCGTCCGCTTCATAATGATGGGTGAACGTCCTGACCAATCATAGTAAAACACTGGGATCTGGTCCGATAGCTCACGGAATGTGTGGCGAGGTAGCTGGGAGAGTTGCAGGTCATGGACAGCGGCAGAACCGGGGCAGGCAATCATCTGTAGCAGAAATATAGCACTTATTTACTATCAGTTAATTTCGTGTCAAATCACAAGACATTTCTTTATGTGGACATATGTATTCTTCAGTTGTGATTATAGTATGTGTAAAAGTATCTGATGAAAATTTGTGATAGATGGAAAATGCCAATTTGTAGAGCCATTTAACCGGAACAGGGTTTATTTACAGTTTCATCAGATACTTTGGGGACAGACCATAGTTGGCGGAAAGTCACTAGATGATGACAACCAATTAAAATGTTTAGATTTTTATAAAGCCAGGGGTTAGTGTTCAGTGAATTTAATTAAAGAGAGTACTTTGGAGAAAACTTAAAAAACTCAAAGCATTTACTTCAGATACACCAATTAGCGGCACTTTTCAATTGTCAAGGGGTTGGTCAGTCGAGAAAATGAAACTAGTTGCCCATTCCAAAGCGTAGTAGGTTCCTAAGGAAAGGACACTCACACAAAATTAGAATTTAACAATTGAATCCAATTTTCTACCTTTTGTGGAGTCCTTAGCACAATATCCAGTTCAGCATCAGCCAGATCATTGAGTTTGTTCCACTTCCACAAAGTCGGACACTCAACCACCTGTGCATATATGACCGCAGAGTCTGGCACTACTATGCAATCTGACTCTAGCAGGCACTTGTGGGCATGTGCAAATGTTGACAGGGCCCCTGAAAATAACATATTGCTCCATGACATATTCTTAGTGTCCGACCGAAACACATTTTCAACCGAAACCATAACCGAACCTTCGGCTAACTCTCCTACTTTCGACCGAAACCGAAACTTTAGAAGTTAGTTAATGATATGCCATTATTTTTTGAGAGCCGTGTTTTTTGGTATATTTGTTATTGATAATAATTTTATTAGGGCCAGATTTGGAATTATCTGATTGATCTAATTATCTGATCTAATTATCTTCATTTATTTTATTTGATTTGCATTTATCCAAAACAAATAAAAATACGGGCCTGAGCAGGCATGCTACTGTTAGCTTTTCTGATTTGCGATTTAATAAGTCTTCAGATACTCAATTCAACTCTTTACACCGCATAACTTTAACATATAGCAGTAAGCTATTTAATCGCTTTTCGGGAGCTCGTAAGCGATAATGCATTATATATCCACCAAACAATTTAGCATTGTTAGAAAATGTAATTTTTTAATCATACTCAAATGGAATGAGTCGCCAAAACGCGATGCAGCATCAAAGTAATTGCTCAAAAGTGTGATTTTGCTATTGTGAAACTGAACCTTCAGACGGACATCTTTTCTATCTGATGTAATAAAAGATACTTTTAAAAATATGGTTCATTGGTGGAATCTGTTGTTCCATAAAATAAGAATATTGTGCACTAATTTATTAAATAATACTAATAATTTGTCTTCTCAAAAAATTTTAAAGAATATAGTCAAGGTTTATATTATACTAAGTATAAGTATTTAAAAGCTTAGTATTATTCTCATTTGATAAAATATTCTAACAGAAAAACTCCGTACCTTCACCAATCAACTCTGTATCAAACACCTCGGTGACTAAGATGTTAGCTTTTTCTGTCATATCACCATCTTCACCCACAGTGAGCTCCGTGGATCTCTTCGGTATCAGTTTTATCTTGTCAGCAACACCATTTATATGGAGAATCTGGGCACAGCAATCTGCCATTGGTTTGAATGCTTCACAAGCGACTACAGAGTCAGCACCAGCGCGAGCTGCCATTATTGATAGGAGACCTGTTCCTGTGCCTGAAATTAAACAGCTAGTCAATCATTTAGAGTAATGAGGTATTGTTTTGTATAGGGTATTATAAAGCAATTATCTTTAAAATTCAAGAGGAATGCAATGAAAAACATAGTAAGTACAAACCTATATCCAAAACATTTGCTTTCTTTCCGTTACTATGCATTTTTTCTATAGCAAGTTGTAGAGCTCTTTGATACTTCTTATTCCTCTCAGTATCGTGTAGCATATCGGCAAATCCTGAACGCGCTATTTCCTGGTGAAAATCATAGTTCTCATCCTGAACATCCCACTCCGTACTCCCTGTAATAGGGTTTCTCTTTTGGGTAAAAACTTTCATCTTCGTCGAGACGGAGCTTTTTAACCTGAAACACCGAAACTTTAGAGTACTTACATACATGATAAAAAAGCCGACAATCACAAAAGTTATTCTCCAACATACCTTTTCAGGGAATGAGTTATACAAAAATTACTTAATCTCACTAAATGTATTATTCTCATTTATAATAACATTATTTCATCATTAATCTCCAACTTTTAGTACAATAGTACCGTACTTATTTAGCATTAGCACAGACAGAACAAAATATATATTTTTTAACCTAAAAATTCAGAGCTAGGGATGCCCAATACGATGCGATATATCGAAATATCGATACAGCGCTATACGATATATCGATATTTAATACGATATTTTGGCCATACGATGCGCCTCGATATATCGTATTCCAAAAAAAAATCGCATTAACGTATCGTATCAAACTATGACTGATTAAAATTTATTTCTTTTTGTTTATATTAAACCTACCTACCTTTAGACATAATATTGTTATTCGTAATAAGCAGAGGTCGGGATTATTTAGAGTTATTTATGTACTACACTAACCTTTCATACATACTATAAATACTTTTCTTTTATAACTTACAATATATTGTAAAAATTAAAAAAAGGTATGTCTTTCTTTAATGTTTAAGATATATTTAGGTTTATAATAATATTTTACCTACGAAATAACCTACCCAATCGATATACCAAAGCGATACGGTTACGATGCGAAATATCGATACAAAGGGATACGATAATATCGCGTATCGATACAAGCGCATTCGATACGGTTACGATGCGATATATCGATACAACAGTCTTTTTTGGGCATCCCTATTCAGAGCTCTTCGTTTGTTTTTTTTTCTGAAGTGACATTGACATTTCTGCTCGGAAATAGAAATATTTTTTACTTTCTTAGTTTAGAACATAATATTCTTTAGACGCAATTATCTAGAGATATAATATAAATAGGTAATTGGTGATACTCGTAGTCGCTAAGGTAAATTATTTCAATAAAATTATTTTTATAGTCACTGGCTAGTTATTATTTGAGGGCTGTTGTCAATATTAAGTCGTTTTGATGTGAGTTGTCAATCAAAAGTAAGAATATGTTTATGTATATTTCGCACAAAACTAGAATAGAATAGAAATCTATAATATTTTTATAACATTTTTTACAAATTAGTACATTGACAATATTATTTTCGAATGGCAGCATGACTCGTAGTTGTCAGCGGTTTGAGCTTTCATTACGACGTTTTTCTATCATGGCGGCCGCCGTCGGTAGGATTTGTGGGGCACGTCTTTTGAGAAATAATGGCATAGTTGTTCCGCAGGTACTGGAAATAGTTCTAAACAATTTGTTATGTAGTCTAAATTGTTAGTAGGTACCCTTACCGCGTTCAATATGTTACCAATGACTGAGAAGTTCAAGTTCGAAGTGTCACTGAAAACTGCTGTATTTTATGAATTTGTGCCATACTATGAGCCTCGTAACGTGTTAAATGCAATGATGTGGAGTCCAGGACCCTCTGGAGCGAATATTAGGACCGAGTGTTTAAAATAAATTTTCAGGGGCAAGTGATAACCTATTCTGCATTATGTAACAAGTGCATAAGAAATCTAATGGAGGCTGTCCCTTGCAGGTATGTCAGCTGTCTACCGGAGCGCAAGGATGGACAAGGAACAGAAAAGTGGTAAGTGTTATTCGATTTACCTATTGTAGAAATAGGGAATTTATTTTGATAATATGCCCACGTAATCTTCGTTGATACGCATTCGAGGTTCTCAGTACCTATTGATTTTTAATGTTATGGTATTCCCAAGAACATCAGCAAGTTTAGAGGGAAAATAATATTTTTTCTAAAATGTGTTTCTAAGAAAAACTAAGCAATAACCAACTCAAATTATAACCAAAAAAATTATTGTGTAATAATAACAGTATCTTAGAATAATAGTTGTATTGCCACATAACTTTTTTTCATGGGTACTTCTTTATGGTATATTGTATTCTTGTTGCAATATCAAGTTTATGATGAATGATAACTAAATAACAAAATATAATATACCTCCTACCTGCTAATTTTTATTTATTTTCCTGTACAGTGGCTGTCATCCTTGGGAGTAATTGGTGGTGGTGTGGGAGCCCTCCTGTTCGCCCTTGAACAGTCAGTACAGGCTTCAGGATCTGAAGCCCATGCACCACACCAGCCTTGGAGTCACGACGGCTGGTTCAAGTCACTAGACCATGCCAGGTAAGTTCATAACCAAGGATTTTCAGACAATAAGAAAAAGTTCAGCAAAATTGCCACATACCAAGTCAAAGTGAGATAAATTTAAACAAGGTACAGAATTTGTTTGGAAGTTTCTGCCAGGCAACTTAACCAGACATGATGGTGAAACTTGATCTTACATAATACAAAATGATTACCACATGCACTTAAGACAGTAAAATTATGCTTATTGTTTCATTAGTAGATACTAAAAAAAAAAGAAGAATTTAATCTTGAATTTTCAATTGAAAAAAAAATTGAATTTAGTCTTGTAATTCAAAATACACAACTTAAAAAGTCCTTTGTGTAAAATGAGAATAATGGGTTTTCAATTTCATGACTTCCTGACACTGCATAGCTGAAAATAATTATACAATATACATTCAATACTGTCATATTACCATTAAGGTGTTTTATCTGTTATCTAATCAGAGCACATTTATTCACATTGTAATAATAAATGTGTTAAGCTGTGAGAATCTATGTATCATTCTGTCAATTTATGTGTACACACAAAAATCACTCAATTACTGCATTAATCTAATGTAAATATTTATTTATTTTACTATTTATGCACACACATATATAAACAGATACGAAATAGTCAGAACAGAAAAATAGGATAGGATAGGATTTATGTTATCAAGAAAAGATAATGACTTGCAACACTTGACTGCAGTTAAAACTTAGGATAGCTATGGAAAGTATGAATGAAAAATGTGCCTTAGCTGTTTTTTTTTTATTATTACAACTTAGATTATGTCATCAACATCCTCTTACTTCCTGCTATCCTTATCTCAATTTATTTGGGACTAACTTCCGCCCGTGGCTTTTCCCATGTAGTATGTCAATAAAAAATAGCCTATGTCATTCCCCAAAGTTCTAACCCCATACCAAATTTCATCAAAATCGGTCCAGCTGTTTCGGAGATTAGCCGGAATCGGAATAAACAAACAAACGTTTTAATAATTGTTTATTTTTTGTGTGTGTTAAGTCCGTATATACTGTCATATGCATTTAGTAAAAAGTTGTTATTTTAGCATTACAAACAGACACTTCAGTTTTATTTATCTGTATAGATAATATGCATAATTATATAGATTGAGTCAGCATGTCTGTTTCTCCCGTACATCTCTTACCTGCCATCATGTATTCGAGGTTTATTCCACAGTATTGAAATTCTGATAATACATTACTTATTTCTCCATCCCTAACAGTGTACGTCGTGGCTACGAAGTGTACAAGCAAGTGTGCAAGGCATGCCACTCACTGCAGTACATCGCCTTCCGAAACCTCGTCAATGTCTCCCACACTGAGGAAGAGGCGAAGGCCGAGGCTGCTGACGTGAGTATCACGAGATTAGCTGGTGATGTTATACAAAACACCATTACCATAATACCTTGTCATATTGTAAATGGCGAAGTCAAAAATGACGCGTCAACGCAAAACCGTTCATCAAATAACACATTTTGATAAGGTTTAACAGAGTGAAAGTACAACTCCTCACCTATTTCCTGATAGGTAATCTATGTAAAAATTAATCATGTTAACATATTTTGAAAAAAACTTAGAAGTTTTAATCCATGCAGGAAACCTTGCCATTGCTCTTATCGACCGCATGGCATTACAAACAGTAAAATTAGATCGCGCGGTTGCGAAAACGGGCGATTGATTGTTTTTCATTCTGATCGACAGTTGTTTACCATCCTCACAAAGCAATAAATCCAATACTGTAAATTATCAGTAGTTGATTATGTCATAACCCCATTCAGTTACTAAATCAAATTCCATTGATTACATTACAAAGCACAGTGTGGGATTTGACCTTAGTTGTTATCCTGTTTAGTTGACATCCTGTTTTATGCGTTTTTCTGAGAGATAACATTGAAACAAAACTCCAATTAAAACTCCCATTGATGTATCTGTCATAGTTTTGTAGAAATTCAGAAAACAATGAAAAATCCATAGAAACCATAGAAACAATTTTTCTACTTTTATGTTTTTTTTTACTAAATGTTTATTGGTTTGATAGCAAATGTACTTTATGAACCAACCAATCCACCAAAACCTAAAATATTGCGCTATTCTAGGCAAAAAAATAGTTTTTCTATGATTTCATTTTATTTTTTTTTTGTCTAGTCACTATTTACATGGTCGCGTTTTTTTTCAGTGTCAATATGTTAACTACATTAATTACTATTATCATAAAAAAAACCAGATGCGACAGACACACGATAACAGAAATATTGAATTTTAAAATTTTATGTTAGGGTTGCCACTGACAAGCGCCTACTATTTTATAACACGCAATATTTCAAACAAGCTTTCTTAGCATTACTTAGTAGGCGTTAAAAACCCTCTCTACCCAACAAAAAATTTCTAAGTTTATGACAACCCTATTTCCATAGAAATTATAAAAAACCTTAGAAATGCAATATCTCCAACATCGCGCAAGCTAGTTATATGGATTTTTGTCACGATTTAGTAGAAACATAACCCTATTGAATTTTTGTTAAAAAAATGCGACGATAACATAGATAATTTCTAATAATTTTTTTTTCAAAATTTTTTTTTTCTATCGTTTTTCTGCACTTATGGGATTGAAATTTTCACACTAGTAGCATTGTAAACTAGCAGATGGTTTGATTTTTTTACAAAGAGAAATATCACTTTTTTCGGGAAATATGACTGAAAACGTTTTTCGTAAAAATCCATGACTTAAATGAAAAAAAATATCTGCAAATCTAATTGAAATTTTCAAAAAAGTATTACTTTACATGGTCTGGGATGACTAGGCCTACTTAAATCCAACATAAAATTTTAGTGTCCGCAACTAAGGTCAAATCCCACACTAAGCAAAGCTATCCACGAAAACTTATGTAACGTGCCCCCAATAGCCTACCCCGTGCGTGCATGTGCCCCCAATAGCCTACCCCAATGGAAAATCATCTGAACTAAAATCGTAAATACTGGCATCAAGCCAGAATAGCAGCAAACTTAATATGTGCATGTACACTTATGTACATTTATGTGCCATACTGTTGTGGTGGAAACTATGCCTTGACAACCAGAAGTGACATAATGCCCTGCAGACAATTTTATCTACTTTCATTGCCAAATGGTATTAGTGCATTGACTCCAATTCAGAATGAGAATTCACGCCCACACTTTCTTTTAAATCGCCCTTAGTTGATGCAAAAAGTCTACCCTATTCTTCAGAACTTGATACCTCCCATTTTATCAAATCCGATGAAAAACTTCCTGTATACATGACTGTTTTGTTTCATTCCAATACGTTTCGAACAATAATAGTTGTGAAACAGACCACTAATCACCTGTTCCTAGTTTAGTAGATCAAACCAACTACCAAAAAACCGGGCAATAGCGACTGGGACTCGCGCACAGAGGGTTCCGTACCATCATATGTTTCTAAATTTTCATCGGCGAGGCCGGCCTATAGTCGTTAGAGAATTTTAACACTGCGCACTGCGGTGTAAAATATTGCAGTTTTAGGTCAGCGCCATCTCTTGACCAATAGTGGAACTAGTGTAACTTTTGTTGATAATTTCTGAAAAAGATACTTACATGGAAAGAGACATGGAATAATTTCAGATTTTTGTCTTTGCAAATTTCGGAGATAACGGGGGGAACGGTATTTTTTACATTTTTCATCAAACGTCGAAAACTATGCGGTGTAAAATTCAAGAAAAAAAAATTGAGATTGTGCAAACTGCGCTCTTTCATATGATACCCCACATGCCCTAGTAGCCCCACTTCGAATTTTTAAAACCCCCTTTCAGTCCCTGTTGCAAAAAATGTATAATTTTTTTTATTTGTTTCTTATTTGCAAAATAGTTGGGCAAACGTCATCTAAAACTTTTCCAAATTTCAAGTTGATAGCATTAGTTCTCGAGATATCCAGCTGTGACAGACAGACTGAGTCTCACCATAAGGGTTCCGTTTTACCATTTTGGTACGGAGCCCTAAAAATGAGACAAATTAATACTAATCTCAGATTTTCCCACCATATAGTCACCACAAGACATTTGTTGCCAGCAAAGGCTATCTCCTCATGAGTGGCGTCATAGTTGAGAAAACGGTAGCCGCGTCAATAAGATCTCGCTGTTTTGAAAGGACGCCTAACGTCTTCGTTTTCCCTTGCCAGAAAATGGTAGAGATGGTGTCGCACCAACTGAAGGCGTGAATGAACAATTCTATTCAAAGAATGAGAGCTTTCTTTGAATTAATGATGTCCAAGAGAACTTTTTTGGAAAAATTGCAAATGTTTGCTGTATCTCGGGCTTCATTCGACCAACAGAACTATGGTTGCTCAAATTGTTGCAAATTTTGTATACTTTAAAAATGTATTGGGCCACGTTTTCGTAGAATGCACCTTTTACAAGTAAAGCCAAAATCTGAAAGAAGTCCGACAACTTCGAGGATTTTCGAGCACCACGCAGTTACACAGGTCTTTCGAAGCTGAAAACTTGGTTTTATACTATTACTAGCTGCGCCCCGTGGTTTCACCCACGTAAATGTCAATCCCGTGGGAATATCTGGATAAAAAGTAGCTTATGTGTTAATCCAGAGTGTCAGCTACCTCCATCCAAAATTTTACTAAAATTGGTTCAGCCGTTTGAGCGTGAAGAAGTAACAAACATAAACACACACACAAACTTTCGCCTTTATAATATCAGTGTGATTATTATTGGTATCTATCCTAACAACATCCCAAAAAATCACACCACAGTGTAATTTTTTGCGACCTACGATATTTAAATGACTGGGCGATCTTTATAATATCTATTTATAAACGCTTAGCAGAGATCGTGAGTTTGATAAGACTGCCTATTGTACTTTGGTACATCATTAAAACTAATATACAGTATGTTAACTAACAGAGGGCGTTCCCGTTAACCCGCAATAGTATAGCATCCATACATGCTAAAAAAATATTCCCATTCGAAAATAAAATATTTTTTTTTTTTTTTTATATTAAAATATTCACTAAAAATCGTAAATTGATACTCTATTTATTTAATTAATTCTAATTTATTTAATTAAATAAATTCCGACATTGCTGTCCTTCAAGTACGCGTGTACAGAGTGTTTCTTTAACGTATCAATTTACGATTTTTAGTGAATATTTTAATAAAAAATAAAAAAAACATTTTATTTTCGAATGGTAATATTTTTTTTAGCATGTATGGATGCTATACTATTGCGGGTTAACGGGAACGCCCTCTGTTAGTTAACATACTGTATAATACAAAGTATCTACTGAGTCAAATTAAATTACCTAGTGAAACTCCAAAGACATGATGAGTATCAATATTAATTTGACGTTGTATAAACTAGAATACATTACATTATTTTTTTTACACAGGTGATGATTAAGGATGGCCCTGATGAGGAGGGTAACTACTTCGAGCGGCCGGGCAAGCTCTCTGACTACCTGCCATCGCCGTACCCCAACGAAAACGCAGCGAGAGCAGCTAACAACGGTAACGCTTACACTTTTTAAATAGACATAATGTACAAGCTATTTGTCTATAGATGCATGTATGTCTATGTCACAATTGTTTTTCATTCTATTAAAATCGTTTGTTACTGTGTGTTTTAGTAACAATAAGAATTTAAGACAACAATCATACTTAACACTTATCATTTACGCTTTAGCGAAGTTGTGAACGCAGAATGATGTCATCAGACGATCTGATTGAGATCTACACTTCCTGCGTTCTCGCATACCGCCTATCGTTCTAATTTCCTTATAAATATTTTGAGCTTCTTTCTCTCATTTTTAACCCATTGAAGGACACTGAACGCCCCTCGACGTAATAACAATAAAAATTCTATTGTGTCTCGTACAGTGTCCTTCAATGTGTTAATCACGAAAACATTGATTGACACTTTCACTGTCCGCAAATTAGACCCAGTAGTTAATGAAGCTGAACAATATGTGGTTCCCATGAACCACATATTAACAGGGAAATTATAAGCGAAACAATTAAGATTACTTTTTTTTATACTATATTGTCCCACTGCTGGCCAAAGGTCTCTCCAATATGCCTCAAGTTTTCTTTGTTTTGTCATCTTCAACCAATCAAGTACTACATTAGATATTCTTAATGGATGGTATTTAAAAGTACTTCAATTTATTCCCATTTCATTTACCTAATTTTGCCTGTGTTCCACCAAATATACTGAATGTGCACCAAAATATGTTCATTAAAATACATCATACCGAGCATCTATTTAACAACTGTTGCAAATTTGTAAAAATAGTAATACACCTAATTTTAAAAACAAGCATTTATTTTTTTAGTTTTACTTCAGATAATGCACTGCAAAATGTATTTGAATCAAACACCAATTAATGTCCAATGTAGCTTTATTAATAAAAAATGAACACATTATAAAATGTAATGCTTACTAAAAATGTTTTTTTAATACCAATCAGTACGAACCATAATAATTCAAAATGTTAAACAAAGTCTTTACTCCTACAATGTTCACATTATCAGTCCACTCAATCTCTGCAGTACTTCTTTAAATTATTGCACCAATAAAGCGCACTTTGTCTTTGTAGGACGCCTACATTATGAGTCTCTAATCAATTAATATATACCTTGGTAAAGGTATTTTTGTATTCTCATACGCTCGCTCTTGCATTATATGTCGACGAAGCCCCGCTCCGCGGGGCTCCTATTTCTACATAAAGGGTTTAAAGTAACCTAACAAAACCGAACCTCGGGGTGCCCTTCGCTCGCTCTTGCATCCTATGTTGACCTCCTATCCTTCCTTCCTTCCTTGCTCCTATTTCTGGGTGGTTTAAAAAATAATAACCACGAAGGTTAAGGCGGGAGCGAAGCGGAGCGGAGCTCCCTCCCGCCTTAGCCTTCTAACCTAACCTATTTGAATCGGGGTGTTAACCATAATGATGCTTTTTATATAATTACATATATTAAACGTTAGACCAAATGATTTTCGAATACATAAACGTTATATCAAACAACGTTATACTAATTAAGTTTTAGAATAAATAAATGTTATATGTAAAGAAATTATATCAACAGTTGGTATATCTCACGTTGATTATATCTTATGAACGATAATAAAATGAAATTAGACCAAATGAGTTTATACGTTATGAGACGCACCCCCATCGCCACGCCGCCGCCGCCGCCGCGCGCCGTCTCCGTCGCACAACAGAGAGCAATAGGCGCGTCGCAAGCGCGTTCAGTAAAATAAATATAAGTCTTAGAAGTAATGTTTTACGAAATGCATTATTTGTTCTTCAATTATAATTATTTCAGTAACATAAAACTTGTACAAAACCGTTTTAAATGGGTATACGGTACTAGGATGCATACTAAATATTTTGTGTAACATTCAGGAATATTTGGTGCACGATCAGTATTTTTCGGGGAAGAATAAAATAGTTATTGTTACAATAGAATATTTGCAGCGCACTACAATAAAAAAGTGTTATATCTTGGTGTTAATTTGGAATTTGTTTGATGTAACATATTTTGTTGGCCGAGTAGTTTAATTATAGTAAAACAATTAAACGGGTTTAAGATCAATATTTTAGAAATGCATACATAGATGTACCTTTAGATTTTTGGTGAACACAAAAATATTATCCATTCTTAATTAGGCATTATTATACCTTGACCTTCCCGTTTTTGTACAGACGCCAGCACATCAAGCTACCTAAGCTACTACAATCTGTCAAATTTCTTTAATAGATTTTCAACTTTGTCCCTAAAGCATAAGGTTCAAAGTTGATTGGGATAATTTGACAGTTTCGGGTAGGTTGATGTGCTGGCGTCTGTACAAAATAAAACAGCGCTACAATTAGTAAAAAAAACCTAAGACGCTTTGAATTCACTCACCTTAAAAGTAAACCCCTCTTATAACTGATGCAACACGACAAACAAAAGCCATTTCTTATCAGTAAAACATTTCTCGTTGTCCAGGTGCCTACCCGCCAGATCTATCGCTGATCTCCTTGGGCCGCAAGGGTGGCGAGGACTACATCTTCGCGCTCCTCACTGGCTACATGGAGGCCCCTGCCGGAGTGGTATTGCGAGAGGGACAGAACTACAACCCGTACTTCCCTGGCGGCGCCATTTCTATGGCACAATCACTTTTTGATGAGGTATGTATGGAGTTTTGTGCAAAAAGGTTAATTTAATTTGGGCTTGCGAACTCAATGAAATAGCCAGGCCGCTTGCTATAACCATTCACAGAGCAGTTTAAAATACAGGGGGCAAGTCAAGTCGACAGTACAGCTGTAGAAATATCATCTGGCGCGTGGCCAAAAACAGAACTAACGCTGCCATCTTGTTTTTTGAATACATAAAACGAAAAATATCAGCGCTGTATAAAGTCCCCGTCACGAGAAGCCATAAATTTTGTAAACACATTCAGGGGTTCACAAAATTTGGATCAAATAAAAAAAAACAGTTTTGTAATTATGTTTACCTCTAATTACTGTCGTCAAACGATTCCTACAATAGTATTCTGCAGCATTAACAGCGTCAGTGTGAACTTACTTCAAAATGGCGGCCCAAATGTTTACGTTCCATGAGTCAGACGCGTTCCAGTACTTATCACAAAACATTAGACGACAGCGCTTTGTATTCGCTAAAAAATAACCCGACCAAGTGAAATTGCTCGTTAGTTTCTTATTACACGTATGTTACTTTGAGTTGAATGAATTTGTGATTATTTGTTGTTGATTAAATTGTCGCTACGTAACTTAGTAAAAGTTCTTTATTTACAAAATTTATAGCTTGTCGTGACGGGAACTTTATTTAGTTCGGAATCGCTTGACGCCCCACTATTTGTCTAATATCAGCTTTCGTAATTTATTTTTTTAAGCGCCTTTTAATGACCACGAATAACTCATTCCAGGCGGCTGAGTACAGCGACGGCACGCCAGCGACCGCGTCCCAGCTGGCCAAGGACGTGGCCACGTTCCTGCGATGGTGCTCGGAGCCGGAGCTCGACGATCGACGACTCATGACCATCAAAGCCATCGGCATGTTCTCCATGCTTGCCGCAGTCGCCTACTACTTTAAACGACACAAGTGGTCCACACTCAAGTCTAGAAAACTAGCCTACAAACCTGTCTCTAAGAAATAAACCGCCACCAAACAAACAGTAGTATAAAAACAAACGTTTTAGACATTTTTTTTCTATAGGCACAGTAACATTTTATTTGTGTTAATATTAAATTAATTTATTTTTTATTTCATCGCGTTTATTTCTTTCCTCAAGTTTCATTTTCATGTTGCTTCGCTGTGACCCGTTACCATACGTATAAGGTTTACGCGCATAGGGCGGAGGGAGATAGCCGGGTGCGATTATAATAATATTGATTATAGAGCATTTCGTCATCGCGTATGTTGGATTATGTAGCACAGTCAAATTACTTAATGTTAGGCAATCCAATTATAACAGCTGTGCTTGTGATTTTCCATTAAAGTTATAACTGTGAATCAGTGTACAGTTGAATAAATGAGTTATTGAAAATCAGAATTATTGGCCTTTTTTGTTAATAATTTCTTTTAACGTTTTCTTCCCTTTGATTCCCAATTTCAACATTCCCGATTGCACAAAAACTTGATAAAAACTTGAAGCTTTTGGGTTTCAAGTTCGAAAGTAACAAAGGGCAACCCATGCTAACATTATACACCCTTACATTTTGATCGTTTTAATCCTTAAAGGGGGTCATTGTAGTCATTATAAACAACTCTTACTATGGGACCAACCCTGAAATCGCGAAAAAAAAATTTGCTGTTCCCTACATTTGAATTGATTATTTGAGAAACCCCATAAGTCATCAGACCCTAACTTTACAAGAGATGAAAAAAACCTTTCAGTGAAAAAAAATTGTATGGCCACGAATGTGTTATGTATTTAGTTTGAATGGTATATATGATATCTATATAAATTGAGCCTTTTTTCTTATAATATTGTCATTATCATTAAATAAATAGTGCCTGAAAGTTGTTGACTTAAGGGCTTTCTCAAATAAACGAAAAAAAAAGAAACACAAGAGAGGTTTGACACCATAAAGATTTAATCAGACAAGGTTTTATTTAAAAAATTAGACAATATAAACAACTATATTACTTATTTAGTCCATAGCGTCATCTATTTCACGGTCTGTGACTGGCCATTGGTATATTTCTTCATAAAACTCTTGTACTTCTTTATCTTGTGATAAGTAATTTCTTAATTTTTTTAGATCTTCCATTTTCTTTTTGTTAATAGGAATCTTACCCTCTGGATAAGCTTTATTGCTAGGCAAAACCAACCTCTCTTTATTTGCATTCTTAAGTTTAAAAGAATGTTCAACCAGACCGTCAATAAAGTCCCTTACGACCACGTCGACCACTACTCCATCACTTTCATAAGAATGGCGAAAGTAGCAATATTGGCTGATCTTAAATGACACTTTCTGTTATTTGGGTATGTCTCTGCCAGCTGATTCTATGGCGAGCATGTTTTTTTTGTAAAATTTTGGCCACCACTTTTTGTATTCTATTATATCATAGGACGAAAGCAAAGAGACTAGGAAAATGTTTTTCACCGTTGAGCTTAAAATCATTGATGCAACTTCCTTCACTGTGTATATCCAATCAGTTTATCTTATTTTTCTTTTCAATAGGTACTGCGAAGTCTCGGTCGCAAGGCAAAAACGAATGACCTCGGATCGGAAAATACTGCTCGATAGTCTTAAACATTCCTAGCGATACTAATGCCGATAAAACCCTTACGACCGTGTGGTTTTTATTTTGTCCACCGCAGCTATCAGTGAACACATGCAAATTCTCAACATTTCCCATATTTTCTTTCAAATACTGATGAAGAAATATGCTTACTTCGTTAGGTCCTTTACCTCCAACTCCTTCGTGACATACCTACTATAAAGTGGGCACTGTTATCCCGCAGATTGTGAATGCAGCAAACACTTACAGTCAGTTGCCTTAGGTAAAAGGTTTCTTGCACAGGTATACAGGGAAGGCTAATAGGTATTTTGCATGTAATCAATGCAAACAGATTCAGATACAGATTCTTTCCGGATTTGTCATTTTGTACTAGTTCTCATTTATTTGAGAAACCCCGTAAGTCACTGACTTAAGGGGTTACTCAACTAAACAAAATATTCAGCCTGTCACAAATTCCTTTATATTGCATTGACTTGTGGGGTTTCTTTCTGAAATATGTATTTACTGCCATAGAACACAAATCCGCAGAAAAGTCATTTTCCCGAAAAATGTGACTTATGGGGTTTCTCAAATAATCGATTCATTTGGACGAGTTAGCAGCTGATTTTTTTTTTCGTCCGCAGTGTGCAATTTGAAGTGGGGACAATAACTTCCCAGTGGCCACGTGCCACCTGGTGGCAATCCATGTGGGAATATGTGGGACATAATTAAGGCACTTTGTTATCCCGGTAGTACGTTCCAGTGGGTTAATTTCCGAACTCCACGCAGTTGAAGCCGCGGGCAAAAGCTAGTATCTATCCTATAAAAACTCAAGTGATTGTCTGAAGAAAGAAATGAGATTTTGATGAGGATTTAATCGTTAACGTGACTGCTAGGCCATGGATCGATATCAAGGCAGTGTTTTTGGGGTTTTTCAGTAGCAGCTTGGTCTGGATTTGTGCCTGGCTGGTATCAATAGACTCAACCCAAATTACAATAATACTGGCGTAATATGGCTAATTATTATAATAATATTATTTCAACACCACTGCTCTCAAAACGGTGAGGAAACCGGCATATCCTAGAACCAAAAATTCGAAGACGTGACATCTACCAACCCGCACTGGTCCCGGTGGGGGATTACGGCCCACTCCCCCTCACCGAGAAGAGGCCTGTGTCCCAGCAGTGCGAATATTATAGGTGCCTGATTATGTAATATGGCTAAACACCTCTGCCTCCTTACTGATCGAGAAATATGGTTGGATGGCCATTCATCCAACGATATTCCTCGATGGGTGGACTCTATTGACTGATGATGGGAAATATCCATGTATTTCCCATCATCAGCCAATAGAGTCCATCCACTTTTGGATGTGACGTGATGTCCATTTAGCTCGATGCTCGACTATTCTCATCGAAGCCTTACCTCGTAGCCCTAGCCTGTAGTCTGTGGTATAATCCGAAATTGGATAAAACAAAGGGGGGCCTAAAGCCATAGGTAATAGTTGACACTAAACTTTTAACATCGGCAACCAGTGATTTAAACGCATAAGCGTTTAAATCACTGGTTGCCGATGTTCGATACAGACAGAGTCGCCAAATCACCGATTCTTAAAGTATCATGTCTACTATGGCCCTTACTTTCGTATTACTTACTTACTTATTATTTTATAAAGAGAAGGGCCCCCTTTCCTTATACGTTACGTCGATATCCGGGATGTCTATTTCATACAATTTCATAACACCAAATTAATGTTATGAAATAAAAATCTGTTCTCGAAAGTAACTTAGTTGTGTTGGCGCCTTCGTCAACTACAAAGGCGTACCGCTACGTTACTTCTAGTGGCCATATCTTTATTATAGTTATCGTAGCAGCTCGAGGCTTCGAATTGTAGCAGCAAGAGCACATAAGCATGAAGCAGCTGGAAGCTATATTTTAATTTTCCTCTCCTTTCTTCTACCTTACCGACCATGAATAAATTTCTTTGTCTTTAAAATGACTGGCAGCACCGGAACTCAAAATTGACAACTTTACATATTTGTCAATGTCAATGTAAAATTGTAAATTTTTGACATTCAAATGTCAATTTATCGAACAGCTGAATGCTGAATACTGGTGCCGCTGGTGGTTTGGGTTTGTGGCTGATAATGTTGTTTGCGATTCAATCGTAAAATTATTAATACAAGTCAAAATCGTAATGAAATGAACGCAATAGTCGGTTTGTGCCATTTCTGCGAGGCCCACGGCCCGCGGCCTTTATTCTGTACATTCGCTACGGACAATGATAAGAATACGACAGAATCTTCAAGAGCCAGTGTTCAGTGCAGTGGTTGTACTTCCCTGGGTCCAGAAACCGTCTTTGTGTCACGAGAAGATGATGGCACAATATACTGCAGCAGGGAATCAGTTCCCAATGCTGATGTCACATTGTTTTTGAGGCAGGCCGCTATTAGGAGTATAACTTGTGAGGTAAGACCTAAACTACTTTGTTACTACGAGAATTTGTATTCTATTGACGTAATAGACAAGAGTTGAAGTATATGTTACAAGTTTATAACACAACTTTGCTCGAAAATTTTACATTTCCTATCAGCACTCTCAGTTACTCCGAGTAATATTTAATTATTGATAACTGACTTACAGGTGAATTGGAGTAAAGAAGGTGGAGTGGTGTACTTTAATGACACACATGGCCATGTCTTGAGCCTCACATTCCAAGTCAAAGACACCTGGGCCAGGGGCTTGAAGCGGTGGTTCTCAATAGTTGTGCTGATGAAGGACAAAATGCTGCTGTTAAACATAACACCGTTACTCTCTGAACATATGCAGGTGCTTACAATAATTCCTTTTTAACTGATTACTTTTCCTTATCAGTGTGATTAAAGCAAACCAGACGGTTTCTAATATGAAGACTAAGCAGTGTAGTTACTGTGAATAATAAAACTGCTTAAAATTATTCCCCAGAAACTAGTCAATATTTTCGCTTTCATACAATAATTATTATACTTTGCTACTAAGCTCTGCATTGTGCTTCAATATACAGGGGTGCAGGGACATTGACACGCAAACTGAAACCATAAATTATTCATCACATGATTGTCTACAATTTTTTTTATCAGTTATTAAAAAATAATCAACTGTTTAATACAAAAATGCAATAAGTACACATTTATAAGGTCAAAATGTATGGAACAGTGATTTTTCTTTTAATAAACCTTGAAATATTTCTCTGCAGTGGGTCAGAATCATGTTGTACATACTGAATCCATGGAATCAGGTTGCGGGTTGATATGCCCTGCTACCCTGTAAAAGATATTATACCATAATGTACTTAAGACATTGTAAAAATATTTTGTTATCTTTAATAATATTCTTGCCTTTTTTAGAAAATATCAAAAGAACTGCAAGAATTAGCAGAGGTTGTATTTGATGCTGAACAGAAAGTGTGTTCCCAGAGAGCTCTTAGACTGAAGACTGGTAGAAATGACTTTGTTCAATCTAGGTCACTGATGCACCTGACTGGTACGACAATCTACAAACTGCTAGAGCTATAAGCACAAGTACGCACAGGCGAATTTCCCACTGAATTTATTTACACGCTCTGAATTACGCGCTGATTAGCGCCGACAGTTTATAATCCAAGTGTGTTTTCTTGACGCGCTGGGATGCGCTCTGTTGGATTCCCAACGCTGCCAAGCATTGACAACACCAAAAGTTGAAAGAAAAAAGATTGAGCGCTATTTTCATGTAAAATGTTTCATGACAAGTTTTAAATTTTTTTTTTATTTGGAAATTCAGTATGTGACATTTTTACGTCCGTGCGAACATGGGCTAACAGTTCTGTTTCAATGATGTCAGTCAAATCATCCTCAGCGGCTGCCTTTGTCCCATGTAACTTGGAGTGGAACACATTTTTTTTCTTTTTCCCTCTCCCCTGTCAACTGTCACTATCATTCACTGCCTTCTCTTTCATATCATTCCTCACACAATCCATCCATCTTTTCTTTGGCCTTCGTCTCCCTCTCCATCCAGCAACATTTATGTTCAAATGACAAAGCCAAGTCATAAAACAAAGATACAATCAATACAATACATTTTCTTTACATTATTTTTTTTTATTGTATTTTCTCAATATATTTTCTAACTACATAAGACCTCTATAATTTGTATTACCTTATTTGCAGGTGATGAAAATGTATTCAAAAGGCTACACTCCCACTTCACATGGATGCTCAAAGCTGGTGCCCACACATACTCAGAAACATTGTACACTAGTCAGGACTTACTCAAGAAGTTACAACCACATTCTGTCAAAAAGTCATTTGAACCCAACACCTGTACCGTGACCGGTGACAAAGATTGTGTATCACTCAGACTATTGGAAAAGTTGCTGTCAAAAGCAGTGTTTAGGACATTGATGTACTGTACTTTGACTGGTGTTTATGTAAGTTTGCAGTTTTGTGTTTTATTTGTAAGTTCAAATATTTTGTTATTATTCTGTAATGATAACTGATAAAAGAGTTAGCAGAAGAGTAATCCGAATAATGCCCTACTCACATCAAAAAAACCTGGCATATTTAGCATGGAGACCCATATTACCCCGCGTCCTAACCAAAAGCTATCTTCGCGCGAGTACGCGATCGATTATATGATTTTGACGTAGTACAAACGCGATAATATGATTGTTAAAAAAGAGCGACATCGCTTTTGGTTAGGACGCAGCCATAGACATAATGCAACTAAAAAATATCTCCTCTCTGATGATTACATGCTGTCTACCAAATCTATACAAATAAATAAAAATAAAGTGTCTGTTTGTAATGTCAAAATAAAAGCTTTTACGAAATGCTGAAAGTATTCTATGCATTTCGTAAGATATAATAATTATACTTGACATAAAAACAATGTTTACATAATAATTTTGTCTATCTGGTTGTTCCGGGTAATCTCAGAAAGCAAGCAGATAAAGTATAGCAGCTATACTTTAGCTGCTTGCTTTCTGAGATTACCCGGAACAAACAGATAGACAATAGCTACTGTTGAGAGTACTAATGGTTGTTGCTCTGCTAGGGATGCATGACGACCATATTTCTAAGCAACCTACAATATTATCTTTGAATGAAAAATCTCCTTGTTTCAGATAGTTATAAAGTCAAGTAATATTGACACAGCAACCATAATAAATGGTTTGTTTAGACTACTACCAGTGAATGTTACTGACAACCCTAAAATAAGGAAAGGCAGAAATGATGAGAAGCTACCACCCACTGTATGCCTTTTAGATGAAACTGAAAATAACAATTTTTGTGTCAAGTGGGCAGGGTCATTGCCTGCTAAATGTGAGTTTATTCGTATTATTATAGTCGGGGTACTTTTGGTAAAAGAAACTCCAACTATTTGTGCATGTAAACTGTATTTGTATAAAACGTATGTATAGTGAACTGTTACATTTAACTTATAAATAACATAATTATCGGTAATGGACGGCTCGCGAGGCGCACGAGTCTGTTAGCGCTGAGCGCGTGCGCAGTTACCGGGCGCTTGTGACTTACTGTTGGTGTTGGTGACATGGGGCGACATTTCTAGGGTTGTACCGAACCGTAACTAGTCACGTAACCTGGCCGGTACACGACGAACTCTAGAAGTGCGGGGAGTTGATAGGGTTCGCGCTATATCCTCCCCCTCCAAGTCAGCAGAAGGCTCTGGAGCTGGCTTGGCAACCGATAGCCTACGGGGTCTGCCCTTCTTTCTACGATGGACGACAACGTCTAAATCGCCTACATGCGGTGTTAAGAGACTGGCATGATACTTCCCTCGAGGTTCGCTCTCTTTATCTGCTACCTCGTAAGTGGTTGCGGAAACAACTTTACTAATGCGATACGGGCCCTCTCGTCTCGCGGCAAACTTACTGGTGAAGCCCTTCGCGACTTGACTAAGTCGATGGCTATCCACGATTACCAGGTCACCCTCCTGAAACTTAGTTCCAGGACGGCGGTTTTTGTCCGTACGGGTAACAGCGTTTAATTTTTTATAATCGACACAAAATCGTGTCTCACCATTCTTTTCCGGCAATAATACTACTGGGGAAGCCCATTCTGACTCAGCTTCTTCTATTACCTCCAGTTCCAATATTCTATCAATTTCAGCTCTTATCTTCTCCTTCTTAGCAGGAGCCAGTCGATAAGGGGGCGTTGCGACAGGCGCGGCGTTACCTGTGTCTATCCTATGCAAGGCGAAGGGCGTAGGCCCTCCCCCTGCACTGAAGATATTAGCGTTAACTTCCAATAGTGCAGCCAACTTGTCCCTATCAGATGGTGACAGGAGAGTGCCCTCGCACTCGTGGAGACCAATCGTCGAAGTAACCTCAACTCGGTCCTCGTGTTCATACTGTAGCTCATGAAAGCCTGTAGCACGTAAAGAGAAACGATTTCTCTCGAAATCGAGTATCATGCCAGCGTCCTTTATAAAATTCATACCTAGTAAGGAATCGATTGCGCCGGGCAAGACCATAAAGAGAGTGCTTATTGCAACTCCCTGCACTTTTACATTTACCACAGCTGTTTCTACAGTTTGAAGACGTTGGGTTCCGTCCGCAAATCTTAACTCTGTTTCGCAACTATTAAATATTTGTCCATTAGCCCGCAAATGTCTTGTTAGACTATCGCTAGCAACGCACTGCTTCGCGCCCGTGTCTAGTAACGCGGTACCTACTGCACCGAATATCTGTACATTAAAAATAGGACGCACACGCGGATTTAACACTTTTGCATCTACGGACACTGATTGGAATGCGGTCGACGTGGTCGGCGATGCAGTGGATTTCTCTTTACACACCGTGCAGTTTGACCGTATCACACCGGGCGCACCACATCCGAAGCACGCTACGGACGGGCGCAGCTCCGATCGGGTCGCAACTGGTTCGCTCTTGACCGGTTCAACAGTCGCTTTATTCCGATCTTCTAGTTTACGACAGTCCTCTTTGATATGTCCAAACATCTTGCAGAATGTGCACCTAGGTCTAGCCTTGTTTGGCGGTGCTTTTTCTTGTTCATTGGCCTCAGCACCAGCTGGTGAAGACTTCGCAGCATGTCCAGTGTCATGCGGTGGCGACAGCGCGAGCGGCGGGGCGGTAGATGTAGGGGAGTGCCTTTTAGTCGGCGCAGCGGTGCAAACTTCTTCGAGCACATCCTCCACTACTCGAGCCTGCTGTAGCAGTTCGGCGAATGAAGCGAAGGCGCTCCTTGTTACCCTCTCCCGGATTCTCCTATGGAGTAGGCCGTACACCATATCCAGCTGCACTGGATTTTCAGGTAGCGTGTGCAGCGGCAGTTGGGCAATTAGGGCTCTTACCCTACACACGAAGATATCGGTCCGTTCATCACCTTGCTCTCGACTAAACATCTCTCTATATAATCTATGAGGTGGGAGGCGCGGCCCGAATGTTTGGCGAAATAAATGGGTGGCCTCTTGCCAACTTATGACAGAATGTTTAACACCTTGCCACCAGGTAGCCGCAAAGTCAGTGAGCAGCATTGGCAGGCCTCTTAAAGCCATATCGTCGTGAACACCAACACAGTCTTTATAAATCTGCACAGCATCCACGAATGCCATAACGTCGCCAGAACCATTAAATCTCGCCGTACAATTAGCCAGGTTTGTACTCACAGTCATCGTCGTCGGCGGTGGCTGCGCGCCCTGCGTAGGCGGCTGCGACCGTAAAGCTTGCAAGAGGAATACCAGTTGTTGGTCCGTCATAACAATAGGTGCAGGCATCGGTGGCTGCGGTGTGGCGACGGGCGGAGCATGCCCGTAATGTGGCATCTGCGAGCCAGGCAGCTCACGCCCATACAGCGGTGGTGGTGATGGAGCCGAGGCGCCGGCGGACGAAGGTCCAGCCAGCGGCGGCGTCGACGATCGTACGTCAACGAACAATGCGTGTCCATCTGCAGTAGACGGCATCGTACCGTCTGACTGCTCACCCGCCGTAGCGTGCGTATCTACAGGCTGCTGCGTAGCACGTGAAGCACTATTATTACGCGACCGTGTTAGCACCATGTCTTTTTTGCACTATTATCAACGTTCCGGCACCACAAATAGGTAACAGTGTACCTAGGCAACCTAGTTCGTCACTCAAGTTCGACAACTCTTCGTACACACGCGTACTTACGAAACGTTCATACACTTACGCGATTGTTCTAACCCTCATGTACCTACAATCAACTAGGTCTCTAACACACAAGACTCTATTTAAACATCCAAGTTATTATTTACATTAATGTTCGACGCGAGTCGGTGTTCTAGGAATCCTAACAAAGGTACCCACAGTTTCAAGTCAACTCGCACGAAGCATTACTATGAACAATGGTTATTGTATGTACACGGATGTTTACAGGATTACGATTTATAGCAATCGTCACACTGAATCCACTGTATAGTCACTATATTACACCAAAATATGCTAAAAGTTCTTTAAAAATGTTGATATGTGCACAAAACGTAACGAATCTGCGGGCGGCGTGGGCGAAGTATATAACGAATATGTAACGTCGCACGAAGAAAACCCGAGAAAGTCACTGTTTTCGACACTCAAACACTGTTTTTTAAAAGTCTTTATACAGACGTTGTTATACACAATAACAGTTTTACACGAAATAATGTTTGCTTAACCGTTTTTTCACGAAAACACGGCCCCACGTTGGGCGCCAGTTATAGTCGGGGTACTTTTGGTAAAAGAAACTCCAACTATTTGTGCATGTAAACTGTATTTGTATAAAACGTATGTATAGTGAACTGTTACATTTAACTTATAAATAACATAATTATCGGTAATGGACGGCTCGCGAGGCGCACGAGTCTGTTAGCGCTGAGCGCGTGCGCAGTTACCGGGCGCTTGTGACTTACTCAGTGTTGCCAGTACCCACCTCGACTTTCGGACGATTCACTACCTGAAATGGGACGATTTTTGGACAAAAAGGACGACTGTAGAAATATTAATTTGTTACGATTGAATGAGAAAAAAGTATTACCTAAAAGGGCGTGAGTAGGTACTGTTATATTTTTAGGGCAAACAAATAAAAAGTGAAAGTATTAGAGATCTTAAAATGTTTGTATTTTCTTATTTCTATTGCTTCTCTTGTCAGCCTCGGAAAGTAATGTTTGTCTGTTGACAAAATACATGGCTTGCGGAATTCAATCCAGTGATTGGGCCCTGACTGCAGTAGATGTTCAGCTATGGCCGATTTCTGCTCGTCATTGTTTTTTACAGCCTTAATGTGCTCTTTGATGCGGTATGAGACAGTTCGCTTGGTTTGACCGATATATGAACTGCCGCAACTGCAGTCGGTTATGAACCGTGAAAGCTTAAAACAGTATTAGTAGGTATTAGATTTTTAATATTTTAATTTGGTTTCTTGCATCTCTTTGGTCGGCTCAAACTTAACGACATTCTTGATGCCTGAACTTGTTGCCATCAAGGATACCAAGGTATTGGTGTTGAGGCGGGTTCTGCTTTCCGTTTTGATTCTTTTCAGTTTACTGAAAACTCTTTCCACGCTTGCATTTGCAAATGGTAAAACCAACAGCATTCCTATAAATGTTCTGATATTTGGGTATTTTAGATTCCCAGCAATATCCTTCATTAGGAAAACTTTTTTCCAGTATTGTTCCGCCGGTAGATCCATAATCATTTGCGCATCGGTCTCCATTAAGCAATACTCCCGCCATTCTTTAACTAATATTTTATAATTTAATACATCTTTTAGGAAAGGAAATCTTTCGATTGCTGGTGTCAATTTTGGGAAATTAAAACTTGTACTAGTGGCGGGGTCAACAATGGGAAGAATATTATACAACAAACTGTCAGAGAAATCAAACCTAGCTAGTATTAAACTACACACTAAAACAACTAAACACTAAAACCACTGCGTAAATAGTATTATTAAGAGTATTATTAAAAAATGTTTAAATGAAAACTCGTTGAAAAGAAACTCGCAAATCGAAAACTCAATTTCAAATTAAACACCGCCGAGTATCTGTAATGAATTCAGCTGTTGTGTGCGTGGAACTTACAGGCAGGCAAGCGATATGGGATCACTGCGCGTGGAAAAAGGATGGCGATATTCGCCAGCAGTGGTCTGAAGTTACATTCACACGCCGCGCGTTTCGTTTTTACTTAAAGTTTTACGCATTTTTGAAATTTTTAAAACTACGTTTTGTTATTTGAACGCATTTATATATTGTAGTTGGCTATTTGAAAAGGGACGGAAATGGGACTGAATGTATGAACGGACATTGAAGGGACGTAAAGATGTCTAAACGGACAAAAATCGTCCCTTTTGGGACGTTCTGGCACCACTGGACTTACTGTTGGTGTTGGTGACATGGGGCGACATTTCTAGGGTTGTACCGAACCGTAACTAGTCACGTAACCTGGCCGGTACACGACGAACTCTAGAAGTGCGGGGAGTTGATAGGGTTCGCGCTATATTATGTAAATAAATTAATGTTTTTACGTAACGTAAAACGGTGTGAATCGGGTCGAAACTTTAAAATGGATTTTAACGTTGAAATAATAAGGTTTGTTGCTAACAAGGGCACTTCATCTTTAATTATCAAACAGTAAACACATTAGAGTAATTTCTGGCAACAAACTAAGTTTCGACCCGATTCACCCCGTTTTACGGTATGTTTTTATGTATTTTTTTTTTATTCTATGTGAATATTTTTATTTCAGGTCCAACATTGATGAATAGAATAGAAAATTCAATGAATAATGAAAAATTCAATGATGGTGTTCTACATCAGCATGTCAAATCTTTACAATTGGAGTGGCTTGGGTAAGTTATTCACAAAACAAACTATTAAAATAATCCTGCCTGCCATCACCCCCATCGAGTCGGCGCACGTTTTCCGTTGAAACTCTTAGAAAAGAATAAAGAATGAGTACCTACTTCTCATTCTTGTGTTAGTAAATTCTATCTTGTTGACACTATTACCCAAGGGCTTGTAGACAAAACTGCGAGTCGGTGCGATGCGAATTCGCAACGCAGAAAACTGCAACACGAATTGCTGCGATGCGACGTCGCATCGCAGTTTTGTGTACAAGGCCTAAGCAAACTTCCTGTGCAAGAGCACACTGTACCAGATGTATTCTGCTTTGTTACAGAATATCAAAAGCAGTGAAAGCAGCTATAGATTCCTCAGGATCAAGGTCTGATGCTGTTACTAAACTAAAGAAAGTGTTTGGAGTGGCACAGTATGATGAACCACTATTGAATTACTGGATGTGTGCCTTTTGCAGCTAGATGTAGATAGTAGTATTTATTATAGTAATAAATCTGTGATATGAACGTTGGTGTTTCATTGTTTATGTAGCAGTAACAAGACACAAAATATAATATTATCTGTGATTTCTTTTATTTTGGTGTCTATAGATATATAGGATATTCTATGAATGAACACTATAACAAAAAGAACATATGTCACATAAGTCACATATGGTTTGACTGTTCTAGCTTTTAGGCTCAAAATGTCCAAGTGTAATGTCAGTTGTGGTTTCTTACAAACTAGAAATAATACCACCAAATTAGATTTGTAGTCCTTATATTAAAGATTACACGTTAGAACGACGGCTCGGCCGCGCGCGCTCGTGTCCCTTTGTACGCACGTAGGGCTTCGTGTGCGAGCGTGGTGCTCCAGGTGCGGGCCCGAAGTGGCGAACTGCCTCACGCGCGTTGCGGCGACCCTGCAGAAGTACGGTCTTAGCGCCGGTGGGGGCGCGCAGAGCCAGTTGATCAAAAGTCAGGATCTCTCCTGAAAATTACAAGGTTTGTATTAATAATAAAATCATTTTTTTATTTGAATCATAGTGGATAACTTTAGTAGTTATGCACTTTGCAACCAGTTGAAGTAAGAGAAGCCATCAGAGTAACATTTGCAACAAAACATTCTTATTTATAACAGAAAAGCATTCCAATACAGATGTACACTAGCAATTTTTATCTTAGATTACTGTGTAACATCAAAATAGAACCTACCCATCACAAGTAAAATTACTGAACTATGTTAAACAGCATCTGAACTTTTTGAATCAGTCACTAAGATTATTATTGTGGTAGGTTAGTCTGTAGGATTGTCCTGCTAACAGATAACATTTAAATTGAATATATTGTCGACAGAGACAAGACTTGCGAAATATTGACCATTATGGAAAGTGTTGATTAGCTGGGTATAGTAAGCCCTCCCACTGTGAGTTGAAGTACACCTTGGTTTGGGGATAGTTGGTGACTGACTAATTCTAAATTAAACCTAGTTGAAGCAACCAAACCACTTCAAATCTTAGCCGGATGATAGAAACTGCACAATACTTCTAGAAGTGATTTATCTCAGAAAGGTTAATTGTTTATCATCTGATCATAATCATTGTCGCATTTAGTACTTTTGTTGTAACTGAATTTTAACTAGATGAAAGACTTCCTGACCTTGTAATATATATTTGAAGAGGTCATTGACTGAAGTCAAGTATGAAACAGTAGCTATTTCATTAGCATTGCAAAAGTGACTAACAAGTCTAACAACAATGTATGGTGGAATACAAACAACACTTCAGTCAGTGGGTCTTAGGGGCGGATTGTAGAAATTGATCTGTAGAAATGAGATTATGCAAGCTTTTTGTTGAAAATGAGGTCTTATCATCTGAATGTTGTTCCAAAAAATCACAACAGAGATTGGATATCTTTGAGTTATATCCCATGTATTGTAATTGTTATATTTACTTGCATGCTTCCTAACCTCACTCAACAAATAATAACAACAGTAGGTACATACCTCCAGCAGCCAAGATGCGGGCACGGGCCTTCTCAGTGACGTGCAGAGCGGCGACTGACATCTTAGGCACTTTGTAGAGCCTGACATCGTTGGTGATGCTACCAACCACGACGGCAATCATGCCCTCGCGAGTAGGCTTCTTCATGTGACGAGCCAACCGCGACAGCGATAGCGGAGGTCGGTTGATGCGGCTCATGAACAGTCTACGAAGAATAATTGTGTTGAACTTGGCATTTGTACGTCTAGCCAAGTACCTGTATAGCTGGAAACAATAACAAGTTTAGGTTAGAAACTGAAGTTTCTTAAAGTATCCTGGTATTTTTTGCAAATGGATAGAAACGTAATAGAGCTTGGTTAATATGTGGTAATAAAGTTCTACTTACTTTTACAAGCAATCTCAGGTACACATCCTGAGACTTAACTTCGGTGCGCCTAACTTTCCTGTCGTGTTTATGGTTGATGTCGATACCCTGAAATATGTAAAGGAACACATATTGATAACACTGCTCTAAGTAAAAACCACCATGAACTCACACAACACTTTATAATTATCACGATTTTCAAAGATTTATTTTATTTTCACGGTACCGAAACTCACCATCTTGACAACCGGAAGAAAAAGAGACTATAGACAAAAATGATTGTTGACAGCTGTGTAGAATGCTGCCAGGAGTGAAAAAAAAGGTTTTAAATTATTTTTCCATAGACTATTAGACATCCAAGGAGGTAAAGAAAAAGGTATAAAATATACGGAAATAATTATTGCGATAATGTAAGGTCAGCTGTAATATCTTAACTTTTCATTTATATATTTCTGCATTTATTTATTTAACAAGGCTTACCAACTAAACACATACATAGCCAGAGTGGTTGACTTATTATTGATCTTGCATGTATTTAATTTATAGATAGGAAAGCACGGCACTATCAATTAGCGTACTAGTAGAACTAATCTATGAGTAGAACATCATACAATAAAATCTGAATGGGCCTGCTTTTGACCTCAATCGCGTCTGATGGAAAGCAATGGATGAGGTTTATGATGGAATGAGCGTGCCTGACAGTCTTTCGCAGTGGATTATAGAGATTTCAGAGCGCCAACCGCCAGCAACGGCTAGTTTAGTACAGTGGAATGATTTCGCATGTTTCCATTGTTGGCAAACATATTGTTAAAAAAATAGACATGTAATAAAAAAATAAAAATAAATCTACAAATCCATCGTATTTGTTTTCTTATTATTGTGGTTCCTTTGTTTCTTGCCGGTTTAGAGATGACAAAGGTTCGTTCAAGAAAATAATTTCATGTAGTGTTAGCAAAAACAGAAATGAACAAGCTCACGATTAAATAAAATGTGAAAAATATGTTATTTGCGCCTAGTACCCGTGGCAATAGACTATTTTAACAGTTGTTAATCAAGGCAATAATTTAATCAGCTTGCCAATGTCATGCTACCTGTTATTTTTACCTAACTCTTTTGTTTATCGACATTAATGTCAACTGAACTTCGTTGGGAAGAGAGGTGATTTTAATCCATGCCTCCCAACCAGTGCTGAATATTATCAAGACCGCAGTTGACCGCAACATGAATTTCCAGGTCATCATGTAAAATATGTCAGGCAGCAATAAAATAGCGTAGAAGGAGGTAGAAAGTGAAATTTGAATTTGTGTGCCATAGGGAATTTAACAAATGAATCACAACTGTCTCCAAGCCTGTCATCGCGACAGATCAAGTTTCGACCGCCGTTTTTTCGAAAGGAATGGAATTTAATTCGAAACATCGCAAATTATCAAAAAATAAAAATTCTGTTCGTACTCCTTCATCCTCGAAATCCAGATTAAGCAAAAAGAAGATAGTTACGCGAAAACGAAAATGCGTGTGCCTCCCTGAAAATTATTCAGTTGTAGAGTTCCCTACGATATGGAATGAACTAAGACAGAACGGTCAGCTGTGCGATGGCACTATCGTCTGCAGGGATATGAAAACAATCCGAGTACATCGGGCAATACTCTCTGCCGTTAGTCCATATTTCAAAGCCATATTTATTAATTCGTTGAAGAAAGGAGAGCCAGAGGAAACGGAGATTTTTGTCGATGTCCCCAGCTATTACATGACCTTAATTCTCGATTATGCTTACACAGGAACATGCACAGTTACAGCAGAAAACGTTGAATATCTATTGCCATATGCGGATCAATTTGATGTTGTTGGTGTTATTCAGCTATGCTGTCAGTTCCTTTTGCACGAGCTGAGGCCGCACAACTGTCTCGGAATATTCAAATTTGCAAGATATTATTTCTGTAGTGAGCTAGAAAAAAAAGGGAAGTTGTATATAAGACAAAATTTTAGCAGAATACTTAAGGAATGTATTGAATTTAAAACACTTTCATATGATGAATTAGAAGATATTTTGAGAGATGATGAACTGAATGTTCGAAACGAAGAAATAGTATTCCAGGCAGTTAAAACATGGGTGGAACATGATATAGAAAACAGAAGAAAATGTATTCCTCTGTTACTTTTGTGCGTACGGTTCGGTCACATCAGCTATAAATATTTTAAATCGAAAATATTACAATGGCAGCCAGTTGCCGACGACGAGGTAAGTAAACTAGACATTCAATACGCAAGTCAATAATTTCTAAATGAACTCAGATTTTCTTTTTGTTACACAGAAATGTCAAGAAGCTTTATATCCCGCCGTGGTATTTCTCACGTTGTTGGATTCGAGGCCAGGTACAGAAGCAGATCTCAACGATCCACTAGCAAGGCCTCGGATACCTTTTGAGATACTTTTTGCAGTTGGTGGCTGGAGCGCTGGAAGCCCCACTAGTTTTGTCGAAACATATGACACAAGGTACTAAAACATGTTTTACTTTGCTTTTTAGTATTCATGGTGATGTGATTTTGTTTAGTAGATTATCGATTAAAGTTGAATCCCCCTCTAATACTGTCTATGTCATTTATCGCGCGAAATTTAATTTGTTTTAGCCCTGTTTCGGGATTATCCAGATAAGATCATTCGCTTTATTTATATAAAATATTTATTATCACGAACAGGGCGGACCGATGGTTTCTTTCGATACACATGGACCTGACGCCTCGCGCGTATCACGGTCTTTGCACTTTGAACAATTTGATCTACATGATCGGTGGTTTCGACGGCAGTGACCATTTCAACACAGTCCGGTGCTACGACCCAGTGGCGAATACTTGGCATGAACGCGCCTGTATGTATCAGGCGAGGTGTTACGTCAGCGTTGTGGCTCACGGTTAGTTACACAGACTAAGTACTTAAGTAGTACTGTTAGTTGCCTTTGCTTGATTTTTTCGAGTGAATGCAATAGCATGCATTCGATAAAGTGAACAATAGGATTACCTATGAGTACCTTAGACAAAGATCAGTACTCTAAGCGCTTGGCCACACTGGGGCGCGGGCGCGGCGCGACGAACTTAAACATATGAACTTCCATTGAAGTGTCCATAGTGGGCACGTGGGTGCGGCGAGCGGCGCGGGCAAACACTACTTTTTCGGTATATTTTATCGACTTTTCCGAACATCAGTAATTTAGTATATTTTTGTAGATATATTGGCGGAAGTAAGTATATTTTGCATAAAAAGCTATGGTAACACCATAGCGATCGTCCCCGCGAACATTGAAGTTCATGGAATTACCCGGATTTAGTCTATTATATTTCATTCAGATAAGATATTCAGTATCTTTTGAGGTGCTTCGGTTTTTTCGTAAAATTTAATCTGGTCTCACTGCACTGGACACGACAACACGCAGAACGCAGCCGCGCTGCAGTGCGGCCGCAGCACGCGCGCGTTCCCGCACCCGCGCCCGCGCCCGCCCCGCGCCCCAGTCTGGACGCACGCTAAGATGAGTACCGAGATCCGCCTCTTGAACAAAGATTTTGGAGTTGCCAGAATAATGAAACCCTTTCAAACTGAATTCAAAAACTATGTATTTTTGAATGTTTGCTTTTTATTTTCAAAGTCAGCATCACATTTCACCTAATTATGTGACAAAACATTCAACAAATTTACCCGTTTCTAGTAAATCATGAAAGGATTGATCTTGTAGCTGCAATACGCTGCAATACATAAACATACATCCGGCCGCCGCCGCTGTGCGCGGGATCCTAGGGCTTCGCCCGCGCCACGCTCGCCGCCGCGCCGCGCCGAACAATAACACGACGGCGACCAGCGCGCCACCGAACGATTTATTTAGGAACTATAATGTATATTGAAATCGTATTCCTATTGGTAGATAATGTTAGTAAGTAAGTCACTACTTGTGCCCCTATGTTTAGTTATTTAAGACGTGCCTACATATTTTGTAAAACCAACACGCACACGCACGCTCTTCCACTGTTCAATATTTCTCGTTTATTTTAAATATACATACGTCGTACATCTGAAGTATTATTGTCTCTACACCACCTAAGCGCTACAATCTTTCTTTATTTAATCATTTAATTAGATGGTCTAATCTACGCGTTGGGCGGGTACAACGGTCGCACACGCATGTCATCCGTTGAGCGCTACTACCCTGACAAAAATCAGTGGGAGATGACCACACCGATGAACAAGCAACGGTCCGATGCCAGCGCCGCTTCCCTAAGCGGAAAGGTACCTAATTAGAAAACTATATGGTAAAACGGAAAATGGTAAAACGGAACCCCTTATGGTGATACGGGTTCCATTTTACCATTTTGGTACGGAACCCTAAAAAGATGGTAGAATGGAGGATTGATTAATAATGAAGTCGGTTGAAAAGAACAGAGTCAAGCAAGTCAAGGAAAGTTATTTGATTCGCTTGTCCCAAAGACTAGGATTCTTCTAGTTCCCGATATTTATTATTAGGCGTTTCATCTCAAACTTACGCTCATAAACAACGTCCTCAGCTAGTCCTACCGTTTACTTACTTACCTACTCCACTCCTTCCCATTTGTCCAGATATACATCGTGGGTGGATTCAACGGCCAGGAAGTTCTAAGTTCTGCCGAAGTGTTCGACCCTGACACGAAACAGTGGAGCTTCATCAGATCGATGCTCAGTCCCCGCTCCGGAGTCAGTCTCATCGCTTACAGAGACTGCCTCTACGCGCTCGGAGGGTTCAACGGATACAGTCGGCTAAATACCGGTACGTATTTGTATGTTTTTTGTTTACTGACTTGGGATTATTAAGCGAACATCAGTAGTTCAAGTACCGAAAATCACCATAATTTGCCTAAGCATTAGTGTAAAAATTCAAGTCTCGTTCGACTACATGGGCAATACATACACGATAGTGCCCAGTTAACTTGGTTGGAGGTAGGTATAAGCACGGAAATCGAAGTGGTACAGCACCAAACGTTTATATTGGTGTGTATTTATTTTTCCAAAGGCGAGAGGTTTAACCCTCAGCGCGGCGGGGACTGGCAGGAGGTGACGGAGATGTTCAGCGCACGAAGCAACTTCGCCACAGTGCTGCTCGATGACATGATCTTCGTTATTGGAGGATTTAACGGTAATCTCCTGATTCATTAGGATAAAACCAAATACTTTGTAAAGTCTCATTATTGTCGACTCAAGAAAAGTCCTAAGTTTACTTTTGGGAATCCCTTGGTGATTTTTTATTCCGTTAAAAGCCACAAGTTGGACCGATAAAGTGGTGAAGATCGCGGAAATCCGCTGGAAGTGAGAAGTACAGCCGGTCGACGCTCGAACGGGTACATCATTCGATTTGAATGATGATGATGAAACAGCCCTGTAACTTCATTATTATTTTCGCAGGATCAACTACTATACCACACGTGGAGTGCTATGACGGTGACACGATGGAGTGGTACGACGCTGCACCCATGAACCTGAACCGCTCAGCGCTAAGCGCCTGTGTTTTAGCTGGCCTGCCCAACGCGCGCTCCTTCTCATACCTCGCCAAGGCCGTGCCCGCCGCCGGCGCAGACCAAGCTCACCACTCCTGACCATCCCTCAAACTCAGATAAATTCACTCCACATAAGATGCAGCTCAGCTCAGCTCCCCATCAATCCTTCGCTTCACCAAAATCTACTAAAACACTAAGATTATCAAGATATTTTCAAGTACCTAAATTGGCCGATTTTTGCACCTATCACGGCGGCCATTGCGTGCTTTTGTGATTGATAGTATGCACTGTGATATTTTGATTGTACATAGAGTTTTGTGAATCTTATTTTATGTATCATAAATCATGGTAGTATGGCCTTATTTTATTGTACAAATCATGTCCGATATCTTGTAATATTTTGTATTTTATAATTGTTTTATGTAAGAATTAAGAACGTAGGCAGAGGCCTTGCGTTATTAATTGAATGGAAATGCGAGTCCCTGAAATAATATTGGTATTTTAGAAATTGTTTTAAAGCGAGGGATTTGTTGCAAATTTTCAAGTTTTTTATAGTATAGTTTGTGAAAAATTTTATTTTCGTATATTTGTGTACAGTACGCGTCCGTGGGAAATCAGAGTGGTCGCGTTTTGGATGATGTGTGTACGATATTGCGGTGGGCGGAACCTTCGTGATATTGTTGTATCTGTGATATTTTTCACTTATTACTAGAGAAAATTCTAAAAAATGTAAAATTATTAATTTTATTTAATTTACTGAAAAATTTACTGTACCTGATTGAAACTTAATAAATTGACAAATAAAGAAAAAACTATGACTTTTTTTGGTTTTATTTTTCTTACAAAAATAATCCACTTTTCGTGCGACATTATTAATTTAGGATTGAACAAACAGTCAACATGAAACATTCGGCACAGCTGTATCTTAGCTACCTTAGCCACAAATCCATAGGTACATTATCCACCCACATGACCGTGTACCTACAGGAGTAGTCTGCATCCATACATCCGTATACTAGCCTGAATCAACGGGCAGGCGCGAGTGGAGTGCAATCGTGCGTATATTTACTACCGAAGGGGGAGTTGGGGAGAAAACGGGAGACCGCCCCTCCCGCCTTGCGGAGTTCCCGTCGCGATCGAACCACAACGAAGGCGGTAGTGAACGCGGTCGCTTCGGGGCGCGGCGCAGAAATCGGCAGGAAATAATCAGACATGGAGCTCAAGGGGAAGGTAGCCCTCATCACCGGCGCCGCGGCCGGCATCGGCCTCGCTTACAGCCAGGAATTGCTCAAACAAGGAGCCAAGGTAAGCAATGTAGAGAACACACATCCTCCCAAGATTTCCTCTGCGCATGGCGTAGTTTCTAAAGTAATTTTAAGTTCAAGGTAAATAACTGTTGAATGAAGTGTACTGGATATTCGCCAATATTGTCAAGTGTCGTACTTATGCGTGTAACAAATGTGGATAATTGTTATTAGGTGGATCACTTGAGAGCCGGCACTCATTTGTATTGATTTTTGCCGGCGCCCCGGTCATTGGCGTGATTGTTTTCCTTTGAAGTATCTTTGTGCCATTCTAGATGCTATATACATCGATATTTACTTATTCATCCAATGCGGTAATTCATGGTATTGTCTCAAAGACTTTCTTTTATTTATCTTATGCATATACCTACCTACATTTCAACTTTAGTAATATATACAAGACATACATGTTTTTATTTATAGGATGACACGCCTCCAAGACGCACGAAAATATCCGTTCTTTTTACCTCCTCGCCTCTCGAGATTTATTTGTATTACCTAGTCTCAAACACCTATCTATTGATCAGTTTCCTTTAAATAGTAGGTAAGTAATACAATTACATACTACTAGTTGTGTGCAATATAAACTTCGCGTTCCGATCTAAACACACCAAAGGAAAACAATGCAAGCATGAGTCAGACTATCGATAAGACTACGTCCTTCAATATAAATAGACACAAAGTATAGTTATTTATTTTATAGGATTGTTTCCGTTCTGATAGTTTCCGACTTCGTAGTAATCGTGCAGACAAGATTATGGATCATTCAGAGGTACATACAAGCACGGGAGCACCTACATAGGTAGTGTACGTCTACGTACCCACCTAGGAATGTTTTGAAAGTAGATCAACATAATTTTCACGTCCCTATTCCCCGGAGAGTAAGCAGAGGCGTTACTACACTCACATTTTGCCAGATAGGTTCCTACCTATCTGGCCCCAGATTCCAGCTGCTACTGAGAAAAACTAGATCAAGGATCAAAATAACAAATATTATACTAGCTGTGCTCGCGACTAGTTCACGTGCATGTCAAAAAAAAAGTATTTCATGGGTTTTAATTTTTTTGCGCGGAACTTCAATTTTTATCTAAAATAAAAGTAGCCTCCGTTATTCTTTATAACATCGGCTATCTGCTAGTGAAATCCCGTGAAAATCGGTCCAGCCGTTTCGGAGATTAGCCAGCACAACAGACGGACAGAAATTTAAAAAATTGTGTTTTTCGTTTTAAGTACCGTTATTAGCACAGACACTTCAATTTTATTTATTTGTATAGACGCATACTTAGTAAAAAACTACCTGCCTAGGTTTTAGTTTTGTCACAAGCGCGGCCTCAGAACTTCATTCGACTCTCTTGACACTCCACAGGTTTCGATATGTGATATCGATTCGGAGATCGGCGAGCAGGTGGTCGATGATCTTGGCTCCAAGTATGGCCGGAAGAACGTGTTGTTTTGCCGCTGTGACGTCACTGACTACCCCCAATACGAGGGTAAGTTCATGGCATCGCGTGCAAATTTTAACCCTTCGCTTTGCTGTTAGGAGAAAGTTATTTTTAGACACATTGGCGTTGATTAAAAGGGGAAGACTAGGTATACCCACTAACGTAACGTTTAAATATATTCATAAAGTTTTGTAGCAAAGACGTGGTCTGGAAACTTTTATATTCCCTATATTTGGACGCGCAAAATCTTTTCACAGATCATCACAGCACAGCTGCTATAAACTACCTTCATTCTTCATAATATTGACTTATCGACTTTGGATAAAAATTACGAAGTTATGGAACTTCCAAATAGTGTCCTATATTGTTTACGTTATAAGCTCATCACTAAATCGATTAGACGTCATATACAGAGTGTAGAACTGTAGACTGAACAAGAAAACATCCCAGAACATTTTTTACGACACTTCTGCGCACGCTTCTTTAGTTATCAAATTAAGCTTGTAACAAAATTAAATTATTACTAAATTACAGAGGCATTCGAGATGACAATGGAAGTGTTCAATCGCCTGGACATAGTGATCAACAACGCGGGTGTAATGAACGACAGATTCTGGGAACTCGAGGTGGACGTTAATTTAGTAAGTTTTATCTAATTATAGACGTGACTTTATAGCTTCCCAACGATATTTGTGAGCGGCGGAAGTCGCCTCTCTGTTCCTTCCTCCATCCATACCTATTAATTTTTTTTAGGGTCAGTATAGACCATAAAATATGGTTTCTTGAAGACTATAGATTTATTACAAACAATTAAATTACTATAAAGAAATACATCATCAATATCCGGATCAGAATGAATTCATCAGACACCTACGTTGTCAATCGGAAAATCATACATATCTACAAACAAAATATCGTACCAAGCACTTGAACAAAACCGTCAATTCTTACCTGCTCAATCTGCCCCCTTCCTCCAGAACGGCGTGATACGCGGCACACTGCTGGCGTACCGCTTCATGAGCAAGGACCGCGGCGGCCAGGGCGGCACCATCGTCAACACGGCGTCTACTGCCTTTATCAGGCCGCAGGTCTCCACGCCCATCTACACGGCCACTAACTACGCCATCGTGGGACTCACCAGGGCTTATGGAGTAAGTTTAAACAGATTTCACCACCACCCTAGAGCAGAACGAAGCTCTGAAGATCAAGTGGAACTGTAGTAGGGTACTAACCCTAGCGGTCAAACCGGTCAAGACCACCAAATCTACTACAGTTACCTACGTTGTTTTCTTTAATCCATAAAGGATTAATCAGGGTGCCAAACTATCTTCGCTGCATAATTTTTTCGGACTGACATAACCGTCATACGGTGTTCTACAAGGATTAGTTCTGTGGCCACCTTTGTTCTAGGTCAGTCCTAAATTTTTTTAAGTTTAATTTTGCTTCGCTCAAACGGCATACAGCATTATAATGATGTCGTAAAAAATGCTAAATCTACGTCTTCGCTTCTTAGGATCAGTACCACGTGAATCTGACTGGAGTTCGAAGTATGGTGATTTGCCCAGGCCTAACCGACACGGGTCTCGTCAAGGAGATCCGCAAGCAGCTCATGTCATCAGACTACGAGGCAGCTTGGCAGAGGGACAATGCTAGCTGCAAAATGCAGAGGTAAGCTTTCAGTTGCGAAAACAGTTGAAAGTTTTTTGAATGGTACAAATCGGGGCTTTTTCAAGATGATAAGGAAAAAACCTTGCCTTTGTGTCGCGCGCGATTATATCGCGTGTCGCGCCTGTTTGTAGGAGCTTTAAAGCGCTGGGTGAAGCATACTTGCACAAGTTCCTTAAACAGGGTCAAATCAAATTTGCTAGCGAAAATCCACAGTCGTGATGAGTATCGTATCTAAAGACAATAAAATAAAAAAGATTTGATGTTTTTTTGTTTGTGGTCAACGACCGCTCGTAGCGTAGTTATTGAAGTATGAGTCAAGAAAAAAAAAAACTGATGAACTATACTACCAGCTGTTATTGATCCCAAAATTTAAATTCATTAAATTTATTTTTGTTTTATGTTTAGATATCGTTAACCATCACGTCTGCTAAGTTTTGCTAGTTAATTTAATTTGACCCTGTGTATCGATAGTGGGCACTAAGAATTTTTTAAAATTAATTTTCAAAAGGGGTTAAATAGGGGATGAAAGTGTATGTGGAAATTCGTAATTTTGTTCAAGCAGGCTTGTGAGATAAACCTCCTTGAAAAGGATCTTTTTAAACTCTAGGAACAAACGGAAGAACTGTTGAACAAGTTATCGTCCCTACAAACTACAAAAGATCTTTGGGGTCCTGTAAAATTTAAAATATTTATGCTGATGTTTAATTTATGAGGCTCGATTGTGCTCATGTCCAGTTTAATAATGCAGTCAGTGTAAGTATACTTATGTAAATTAATGCGACTCTTACAGAAGTTGACTGCCATCATTTCTAGAGCCGTATGCAACGATTCCTATGGTAGTTGCGGTACATGTTTAATCCAAAAGATGTTAAATTAGTTTAATACTTTTCTAAAGGTGTTTGTTGCGCCAAATCTTGCCAGTTCAAACATCTATGGTTGAAAGGGTTGGCGTTGTGGAGGCTCTTTTGCAATAAATTCTATGTTGAAAATGTAAAATTAATCGGTGCCCATTCTTAGGAAATTTGAATTGTCTTTGGTAACAGTTGTAATATCTTTTTTCAGCTCAGAACATTTGGGTCGCTCGTTAGTGGAGATCCTGGCGAAGGGTCAGAGCGGTTCCGTATGGGTCGTGGACAATGGAACACCCGCGCGGGAGTGGCGCGGTTAAACTAATCTTGTGAATCCCTTATTTTACCACTATGCGTAATTCGCTCATTTTCCAGACGGTCGAGACGTTAGGTAGGTCGTGAAATGATTGTTGGTTACTGTAGGTTGTTCAAGTATTAAGAAATGAGAAACCAGGGAGAAATGGCTGGGTTAATGAACCCTTGCTTGGTATTGATTAGTATTTAATGTATTCGACCTATTTTTACATTTTCCCAAGTTTTTCATCACAATGGAAACTAAACAAATAATTATTATGGTACTAAGGACACATTCAATCATTTTGAACTACAATTAACAAAATCTTACTCATTTAAAAGATCGTAATTTTCATACTGCGAATGTGCCTAGTATATTTTATTTTGTAAAATGTAAAACTTAGAAATTGGGGCATATAATGTAAGCTCAAGGAATACGATAGACTAGGAATATGCTTCGGATCTACATATAAGTGAATTCCTTATAACTCTTCATGTAGATTGAAAGTGGATACATAACACGTAATAGAGGATTGGTCGTGATTGTGTAAATATGTATTTCGTTCTCCTAGTCGTAAAGCCTACTCGCGTAAGGCATTATATTTTTTAAGATATACTTTTAAAAACAAAAAATATTATGTAATATGTATGATGTCGTGACATATATAGTGTACTTTAATCTACTTATATTGTATACAAGCAAGTATGTATATTATTAAGCGCATACTTTGTATTTTACCTGCTTTGAAGTGCAAGTTACGGATGTTAAACATTTTGTTTACGTACAGACATCTGCATTAATACGGTAACTTACTCTTAGGGATTTAGCCAATTGACCGCTTGGTACAAATAAATATCTAGGACGAATAGGGTCGTGCAATGAAATTAAAAGGAACATAGGTTCTCGGTCGTATACATAAGTGCCTGACTTATGTATATGTATACATAAGTCAGGCGCACGGGCAAGAAGACATTAGTCGTATTAATCCGACTGGGGCGGTCAATAGGTTAAATTTGCAGGGGTAGGTACGCAATGAATGCAGGTATCTCTACTTGACCTAAATATTATTGTACGAATGATTAGTTTAATGTTTTGTAACATTTTGTATGACATATTTGTTGATTTATTTGGTGACATAGAAAAAGTACGCTATTTTGCTTATTTGCAATAAAATTGGAAATTTCAATATGGTTGTTTTAAATAAAATTACCTTTTGGAAGATTTGTAGTAAAGTTATATTTTTTATATTGATACAATCACCAGGTACAGCTTTTGAGTTACAGGTTTTTACAAATATGTTCCTTGTCAAAGTTTATTTCAGAATTTTGCACGAAAAGGACTTGCCAATATGAACACATGTAGGTAAAATTAATGATTCCAAATTAACTACAAGAAAATACAATAGTCCTTTTCTAGAACGAAATATTACAAGAATTTATTGAATTAAATAAACATAAGACTTTACTAGTGTTGATACTGCGTTGTCAATCAGTTTGTGGAGCGGACGGCCGCGTGAGACCGCGGCCGGGCCATCAACACATCTCCTACATTACAATGTGCCAGCAGTCCTTCTATCACATTTATTTAGTACTAACTACAAATGAACGACAGTCAATAAACACTTTACATTTAATAACATGCCGAGGCAGCCTCTAACCCACAATGATTTATATAATTACACATGAAAACATCTGGCCAGCAGGTATTAGAAACTAATTTATCCTCGTATTATTAATTTACTAACACTTTAGCAGGACTGCTGCGTAGACTGTCGCATGTCATCGCAAGTAAATAAATAAAATGGAGGCGCAATGACCGTTCTAGTGATAGCAGACCATTTTAGTACTTTAAATATTATATGGTTTAACCTAAATAGGCACAAATAATCATAACAGGTGAGGAGGTAAGCTTTATGAAAAGTATTCATTGCATAAATAAAATGTCTCCTATGCAACTTTCATTGCATAGCCTCCCTGAAATTTACAAGTGGCCACTATCTCACTCACCGATAACATTGGCATCTTTGAATCACATAAATGAGCCTAATATCATCCAGCTATTGGTCGACTTGTGACATTATACAATTCAATTTAGCTGATGCCAACGCCCTGCCTAATTGCGTTATCGCTCACGACACTCCTATACTTACACTATACTAACTGTGAGCCTTCTCAGTGTACCGACATTTTGTTCTGTCGCACGCTTACGGGAAATTCCATCTTTTTCCTTCCATTATATTGGATACAACACTATCACACCAAAACAATGTCCATCAACTGCAATCTGCTCAACATTAAAACTTCCCGCAAAGACATTACTTTTCGAATCAATACAAGACACTTCATCACCAAACTAACACTTTTCCGTCACTTATCCATTTTTGAATAGTCCCTGCTGCGATAAAAAATTCTTTCGGTATAGCGGATGCTCTCCAACAGATCCTACTTAGCTGTAAACAAAAAGAATAAACCTAATTAGAAATTTGTCGGTAAAACATTTTGCAAAAATAAAAGTTACGAAAATGTAAAAATTTGGGTCGAAATCGAAAAGAATGAAACACGAACGAAAGGTAGCTCAAAGCCGAAGGTTTGAATAATAATTTCGAAACTTGGTGCACAATTAGCAATTACAGAAGCCATACTGTGCCTGAAAAGTTTAACAGGGTAGAAACAGTTAACGACAAAATGTGATCAACCCGGCGCATGTACGATGTAGCAAATAAAATAAGAGATTTGAGGCGAATATATTTTGAAAATAAATGACTTGAAAATTAGCATAACATACCTGCAGTGGGTGCTGGCTGCGGCATGGCGGGCGCGGGCTGCGTACTGGGCGCGGGACCCACACGCGGCCCCCGCGGGCCCCCACGGGGTCCCCCTCGCGGGCCCCCGCGCATCGCGCGCCACCTGCCGTCATCCGAGAAGTTGTGTACGTAGTTGCTGTACAGGAAAAACATCATGTTATCTATTGCCCTTGTTGAATCGATTTAACTCGAAAAGTTGAAAATCTCGTCGTTTCAGATGTGACTAAATGACAAAGCAAGACATTCGATGTATGTCGTAACATTTTTAATATCCATAAATATTGAGGAAATGCTATTGTAACTATTCGCCAATATTTCGATCAGACAACGAATTTTTTACCAAATATGAGTACCAAAAATTAGGCGATCGATTAACTGACGCAAAAAGTTTTAGAAGAACTAGCTATCTTCAAAATAGACTATACAGCTAGAAAGGGGGAGACTATTGAGATGACGGCGAATAAATCCGTCCTCTTGTGTGTTTTATAAGCGGAAGATATGATGCGCCGACCCGAAATAAATCGGGTCGGTCGGTATACGAGCAGGAGGATGATGAGTAGTAACTCACGTTCGATAAACATTATGTTTCAAATATCGCAGCATTATGCTGAGGTGGGAGCATTTTTGGGCTCGCACAGGTCTTTTTTTTTTGCAGCTTGCGCTCCGTCCGCCAGCCGGTCCTCTTAGTAAGTAACTCACGTGTACTGCTGGTGCTGCGGGTTGTGATGGCGCCAGCCACCGCGGCCGCGCCACGCGCCGCGCCGCGCCGACGCCACGCCAAACGTCTCCGAGTTCAGCTTGCGCTCCGTCCGCCAGTCTGTCCTCTGGCTCCTGCCCTTGGACCTGCAAATGCTTAACAGTTATAAACATATTCTATGTAACATCTATAGTAAGCTCTTCTTCGTCGTGTCGGTGGCACGACAGTGAATGAAATTTTACAGGCCCAAAACTTTGCCACGTGCACGGTTTTGTCTGTGGCAGCGCAAGGGCGCTATTTTTGGGGCACAGAGGGCAGGATAAGAGGTGGAATATAGTATGCACCTCAACTCCTCACCCTTTTGCCATACCGTCGATGTATTATAGCTGGCTATGAGCTATATAATAAGGGTGAAATCATAGAACTAAACTAGACATGGGACCGAATTTTCAAAAGCAACTCGATTTTAAGTCGCCATGTCTCGTACTGTCTTGGGATACATTACGGGCCATAGCATGCCTGTATAATGGTGACCAGGCTAGGTCATGAATCTTATAATAGCGACCCGCACCTGCTTCGATCGGGTGAAATGGCAACATGTCAAAACATTGATATTTCTGTGTTATGTCTAAGTTGATATGAGTATATTGTACACATAAACTTCCCTAAATAAATGCTCTAAAATATGATGAAAATGGCATCAAAATCCCTTGTGTAGTTTACAAGATCTAATTGGTCAGACAGACAAACAGCAACTTGGTTTTATGCTATGTGTAGATTATAAGTTCAAAGTTATATCTCACCTCTCAACAGCCTCGCAGGAGATGTTGTCAAAGAAACTCTTCGTCTTGTCATACCCTGTGTAACCATTCTGATCCTCGTCTACTTCCGGTTCGCCTGCGCCAGTTTCATTTCCTGAGTCATCCTTCTTGTCAACTTCGCCCTGCGGTATAATAATTACTTCAGACTCCTGCAAGGAAGAAAAGTAAAAAAAATATTAAAATTTTTGGTAAATATATACAAAACAAATTAAATAAAATACAACAAAGAAATAAGGTGTTCTCGAAATAACATCAAATTGTGAAGATGTCCCAACAGGTACTCCCAAAACTTCAATAGCCCATTTATTTCCAAATTCTATACAAACCCAGAATTGTTAGAAGTGGTTTGAAAATCTGTGGAAAAACGAGGCGATTTTCTAGTGATTGCATCAGGGCTGACATGGGTCTTTGATACGTTTTCTGTTTAGATTTATCCTTAGCATTTATTTCGTGCTGATATGCAACTTAAAGCATGATAGTTTTACTTAAATACTGAGAATTAACTGCCAGACAAGATAAATTGGATAACAAAGGAAAATCCGTTTCAGCCAAGTCAGTCAACAAAGTCTAGGAATGTCTGTAGCCAGTTCCCATAATCAAATGACCTATGTTTACCAAAACGATGTGTTGTAAACACACTGACAAGACGATGATGAATATTTAGCTACATCATTATGAAGAAATAGGGCATTAGAAAATGACTGCAAGTCCATAAAGCAATGCTTGTTGTATGGTTGTAGACGAATTCTACCTATTTATCTTATTATGCAATTTGTAAACTCATTAGGTTGACAAAAAATGTCCGAAGTTAAAACGGTTAATTGAGCGTGACCAGAACTCGCGGTGAATTGAAAAACAAGAACAGGAAATCGGATTGTTATAGTTAAACCTGAAATGCTCAGTTTTAAACTTTATACTTATGACTTTTTCTCATTGGGGTTGGCAGAAACAACAGAACGCCATCTGCTACGATTCTTACATTATCTTCTTATTTCGTCCACGTTACGTCTGGTCATCATACAAGCGACGTGTTTTTTAAACCTTATTTATAGAAAAGTAATTTCAAAAACATCAGATCAGTCAGATTTATAAGTTTTCAAGCTTCTGAGCGCGACTTCGATAAACTGACCCACCCCGTAGCGTCGCATGGGTAGTTCCAGAGATTAGCGCGTTCAGACAAACTCTTTAGCTTTATTATTAGTATATACGTAGATTACCAGAAGCAAAAATAAACAGTTACATCTTATAACAATCTGCTATTTTGCTTCGTTTTTTTAATAAAAGCTAATTGTTATTGCGAACTGCGTATACTGGCATTAATTTCGCATTGAACGTCATCAAACGATTGTGTAATTGCTTCAATTCGCGTTCAAACGCAAGCTCAAATCAATCAGAGATCGTAATTGGCATGTAATATAATATACCAACTATGACATAAGTAATAAAATTGTTACGCCACCTGATTAACGATTATGAATAGGACCCCACTGGTTTACATAGGTTAAATCGGTTTCATATAAGGCTACAACTAAGTGGATATATGACGATAGGTAATATAGACTTGACAGCTAATATTTTGATAATAATGTATTATCCTATAAAAAGTTTTATAGGCTTGAATTGTCTCCTCATTACTTCAAGACTGTATTATGTTAACAAGCTTAATAAACCGAGTCATTTGATGATTACCCATCCTGAAAAAAAAAAAAAAAAAACCTAATAGTTCAGAGGCTATTAACCTAGTCATAAAAAGAGTAAAAAATTACGAAAAGTAATTTTTTTGCAAATGATTTTACTCAAACTTTTATTAATCGTTATTTTTGGGCTCCCTCGATAAGGCCGCATAGTAACGACCATTGTTCTATGCAACGTAACACAACAACGCGACCTAATATAGTTCGAAAGGTTTTGTGAACAAAATTGTATATCTCACCTCAACTTTCACCTCGCCTTCAGAAATCTTGGCCTTAGCCAGCTGGACGCGCAGCTCTTCAAACTCAGTATTGGCTTGTTCGAAATCATAGTCCTTATCGAACTTGAGCGTGTTTTTGTTTCGGGGAACGAAACCACGTCCGCGACCACGGGGTCGGCCTCTCCAGCCGCCGCGGTTGTAGCCCTGGGCCGCGCCGGAGAAGTTACCTTGTAACAAAAGCATTTATGAGGATTCGAAGAATAAAAGAAATGTGGAGTAGATGTCGGATTTTGGTAATTAGTTGGGATAACAAACAATCAATAATAAAACAACTTGTTTATCCTTTTGACCGCCACAGTCGTGTATAGATGACAAACCAAAATGTGCCCAGCACGCCACGATTCGACTACATGACGACTTTGACGCCGAGGGCACGTTCTTGATTTTTTGAGGTTTGGCAGTCAAAATGTTAATGGCTGTTTCAAGATGGGACACACTTGTATATTCATACAAATATTGTGTGCCAAATATTTATTTAACGTGAGAATGGAACCCTAAAGCAGACTTTGATACTGCTGCAATGATCACTACGCTTGGTAAGCAGATTAGTAAGATAACAACAATAAAAGATGAATGAGCAAACAGAAAGCATGCAGAGAGCATGCATCTGTTGCAGCTGTTGTCTGTTGCTTCTAGTACCTAACAAAAACCTACACAATATGTCTCTTACATAATGAACATAGAATAATAGTATAGCTGAAAGTACTGGTTTTGTCAGGTATTTTGCGTCCTTCCATTACAAACAGCTCAAATCAGCTTATTGTTGAACTCAGCAGCACCCGTATAGGCTGTCACATTGACGGAGTTTGCGTTAACAATATAAGTTACGCTGACGACATGGTGCTGCTGAGTCCATCAATAAGCTCACTCAGGAGTCTTGTTAAGATCTGTGAAGACTATGCGGTCAGTCAGGGACTCAGGTACAATGCAAAAAAATGTGAATTCCATTCAATTCCATTCAGATTTTAACTTACCAGGCTGGTGATGATGATGAGGCTGCTGGTTGATTTGCACCTGGTTGTGCTGGTTATGCTGGTTGTGCTGGTTGTGTTGCTGATGCTGCGAGTGCTGCTGCTGCGGCTGATGCTGGTGCTGCTGGTGCATGGGCTGTTGCGGCTGGTGCTGCTGGTGGGGCTGGTGCGGCACCGGCGCGCCGCCGCTCGGGTAGCGCTGGCGGTTGCGGGAGTTGGTGCGGTTGCGGTTCTGCGCCGGACCCTTCTGCGCCTGGCCGTTGCTGCCACGTCGGCTGTCCCGTTGCTGGCTAGACCCACTAGCCACAGAGCCAACCTATACACATATGTGTTTTAGTGTGGAGTCTTATAGATGTAGTGAATGTAGCCCTGAGATTACACAGTGATACATGTATGATATAAATATAGAAAAATAATGTATGAAAACATAAATGAGTGGAGAATGTTCCAGGTCAACAACAAAAAAAATCCATCAGAATCCAAGTTTCATTTTTTTGTGAGAATGTTAATTTATAATGTAACGTTTATTTGTGTATGGTTGTTTTTATTATTCAAATCCTTTGAAAAAACCTATTTTAAAATAACTCTTTAGCAGTAAATATTCTCGTTCTAAATAGAAACAATAACTAAATAACAAAATCAAAGTAATTCAGGAATGCCAACTTGCCTTAAAACATTGATTAACATTCATACCACTGCATGAATATACAAACAATATTTAAATGCGGGTCAGAACATAACACTAATTAACAAACAGATTCTCCAGCTCATCCTTTCCAATAAAATAATATCAGAAATGGAAGATGTCTAGTCTAACTGGGATATAAATAAATAAGCAACAATCAATTCACTTGCCACATGTAATGATTGCGAGAATATCCCTCCAGAATCTGCAGTTGTGGTCTATGGCAAGGCCGCATCCAGAAAAACATTTATTATGTATTTTAAGTCTTAATTACTGCTTAATTAACTTAATGTATTGCCTACAATTAATTATGCTAACTTATTGGGACTATTCAGACCCTAAGATCCTAACTTAGATTGATAGGTTTATGGTATGGAAGTGGACACTTTACAATTTTTATATGTTAAATTAGTTTATAGTTTATGAGCATACCTGCGTGCCCTGGTCAGCAGTAGGGCTCTTCCTGTGCGCGCCGACAGCCGGTGTTCCCGACCGCGAAGCGTTTTGCTGAGATCCTCCTCCAATGAGGTCAAGCATCGAGCCTGCAACACATTTTCTTGTACACACATAGTAGAGAAAAAAAAGAATACTTCACTATGCTAAGCATAAGCTTTGATGATTTACAAATTGCTTTTTCATTGTATTTTTTTTTTAATTTTCATACAAGCAACAGACCAAGGAGAAATGACAATGCATGTTGCGATTTTTTTTTGTTATTATTGTCTAAGCATGCTGTTGTTGTTAGTTTTATTAATTTTGTTGCATGCTTGGAACATTAACCACCACCAGTAGTTCTAATCTTATTAGAATTTTTAAGGATTTTTTCTGTCTCTTTATGGTTCTTGAAATTCCCAACACCCACAGCCAATACTGTAAAATGAATACCTTCTCCCATCTTAGTATTATAAGTAAGTAAATAATTATTAATGTTATATTTACTAAATGAATATAAACTGAACTGATCTCATCTAGTGGTGTTAAGAAATATTAATTTTTTTTTATCATTATTTTTATTATAAGGGGATATAACAAACCATAGGAAAATAAACCAAAATACTTAATGATAAAAAATATCTTAACCCTGATTTCAAAAGATGTTGCAAGAATTAGTGAAGTTAGAATAATGTTATGGGTTTTGTTATCGTTATTCAAGTTAGAAATAATATTAAATTGAGTGAATTAAATGTAAACAAATACAAAAACATACAAACATAAATATGAGAGTTCTTTGAACTGTCATACATACATACAACCCATATAAGATTAGTCTACATGCAAGTTTGGTGAAAGCACAGGGAATTGGATCATAACTAGATACTTTATTAGTTAAATAAACTAAACCAAAACAACTACTGGAAAGGTTAGCAAAGTATCTTTTTATGACACTGCAAAAATCGCAAAGTAGCACGTTGAAGCAGAAGCTAAAATTATCCAAGAGCAAAAACCTTGGTCTTTCACTTGATTGGCGTGATGCGCCACTCCTGAGCCAATCGGACCCGTGACAGGCAGGGGCTGGGGTGCCAGCTCCACAGAGGTTTGTGGAGACAACTCACTGGTCTTGTTGAGCTGAGCATGGACACCTCCGGGAAAGCCAGCCATCGGGTGGTACTGGGGGTAAGGCGTCTGCCCAACCACTGGGTGGTTGTATTGCGCCGTGAACTGGCCCGGTGCACTGCCGGCGCCGAGCGTCGGCGGCACGGACATCTGCATGATGGCCGGATCATTGGGTAGAGAGGGAACATTGTTCAGCACTCGAATATCCTTGATGTCAGAACCTCGGAACAAGATGTAATCATACACCTGGCTCTGGGGTGCAACAGGGTATTGCGTCTCTCGATCCTCCGTACCAAATGAACGCACTGTAGAGAAGAAAAAGTACATTAGGATCATTAATCTCAAGAAATGTTATAATTTGTAGGTAGTTAGTTTTATTTGAGAAAAAAATTGATTTTTTTGACCACTACTGACTTGCTACTCAGTCTTTTACTCTGAATGTAGTCTAGATATTGTTTCGAGTCATTATTTTTTCCATTGCAAAGTGGCATCTTGAACATACTCTAAGAAAAAGTAGGTAGATTGATCTAACTGTTAACTAACTACTCATCTTAGAATAGTTACAAGTAGAGATTAATTTTTAGGACAAAGACGGTGTACCGTCAATTTAACACCTGCTGAAGAAAACAAAATTGTAGCATACATAGGACGTTATCAACGTCATCAATGTGAAACCGCGGTCATAGGCGGGACCAACAATTTCACTTTGAGGGTAGAAGAAAAACAACGAGCTACATTTAACTAAAAATCATGGAAAATTACAAGGAAAATGCCCAACAATAAACATATTGGACGCTTTACCAAACAATAAACAAAGATGGGCATAAATCGGGAGGGAAAAGAGAACAGCTTTCTAGAGACGTCGATCGATGTTCCTACTAGAACAAATAATTATCGCCAGGAAATACAAGAAGAAAACATTAAATTGATGACGATTACTGCGAAAGAGGCCTTTTAATAAGATAACAGTATCCATTTGTCAACTTACCGCTAGCCAAAGCGATGGTACATTCCTGAGGATCGACGGTGAAAAGCCGGCCTTCGTAGCGAATGTCAGCTTTAGATATTAGGCTTATCTTGGAGCCCAATTCAGGCATTCCAGAACTCATAATGTCACTTTGGAAATAACTCGCCGATGTTAAAGATTTTTAACGATATCGTCGACCATAGAAATCAGCCACCGAACAAAATGACTGACGGGAAGTTGGCAACAAGCGATGCGTTTACAAACAGCTGTAATGAGTGGGGGAAATTTGGAAACACACTATTTGGCATTTAAAAAAAAAAACAATTTTAAGCTTATTATCAAATTAATATTAGTTTATGAAAGAATTTTATTGAATATCATATTTAGAAATATGAAATTATCTAATATCACACTATTACAAAAAGTTATGGAATAAAAGCTCTTATCAATACTTTATTATCATATCAGATAATCTATTTATTTATTTATATTCAACTTATATTCGGATTCAACTAAGATAAGGCAATCATTTTTAGCTATTCAAATCTTTGTATTAAACCAGGAAATAAATATTGGAGATGGTTGACCGGTATGTTTATCTAGGCCATTTTTTTTTGCCAAAGTGCATCAACAAAAGCATACATCTTATTTTAGGTCGTCAGCATTTAGAAAACTGGACGACATTCTGAGATCAGCCAAAAGTGCCAAACAAAGATCTGAAATGAATTCCGGAACTCAAATTCAGTTGAGCAGGAGTCAGGACACAGGTCTGTGCTATGATTTTGTTAGAATAACAGTGATTACCTTTACCGTCATTATAATTGTAATGATAAAATTATTAAAACATAGAATCATTTTATAATTATGATTGATTTAGTCGATTTTATATATCACCATAGATATGAAATGTCATTTTATCGATATCTTTCTTTTGAAAAAAAATCACCATCGTAACATCTCTTCAAGTAAATTTTCAAGAAAAAAAAAAAAGTAACCGTTGCGTTTTGATTTGACGCTTGACGGAAAATATTGATTTTCGTAAATAGATCTTGGTATTTTGTGATTACTTAGATTTTCTTTAAATTGTGTACAAGTGGTGTGTATGCGACGTATGTGCAATGATGATAGACACTCCGATAAGTTCTACCCCTGGGCTAGCCAGGATAAGTGTTGGCGGGAGTAGCAATAGTTCTATTAAAAGGCGAAGTCTTATTCCGCAGATACGACCAATTCGCTCTAGAAATGAGGTTTGTGGCCTATGAGATCACATTTTTAAACAACAACAACATTTTATAAGTTTGTTATAAACATCTTTCACCACATTCTCCTTTGCTGTACTAACTATTTTGAACTTGTAACAAACCGGCTTTTTGAAAACGCATTTTGGCTGTTTTGTCGACATAGTCGCTTATTATGTACCATTATCCTGAGAGTTCTGCTACCACACTGAGTAATTAGTTAGCTCACTTGTAAATTTTTGTGTAGTCCCATTATTTTTCTGACATAAAATAGCAAATAATGTGATGCTTACACACTGCGGCTTTGTAATACAGAACAACCAAACGGAGAATTCGCAATAATCTGGGGGCCTAAAAAGGCCACTTTGGTGAATCATAAAAGGATAACATTATGAATCGTAATGGACGGTTAACTGTTAAGTTAATCGAATCAAATCCCATTGATGAAAAATTTTTCAGTTATTTTTTTTTGTCTGTGCTAACATACTAATCAGTCCAATCCAAATCCAATCCCTATCTCTTTGATTATACCTATGTAGTGCAGCGAAAAAAATAAAAACACGGATTGTCTTCGCCATATCGTCGACCGTAGGTTCAATTGAGGTAAGGGACAAAATACCCAAAATGAGTTGAGTATACAGTTTTGTTCAGAATTTTTCGCTCTATCGAATGGTGTATATGAAAAAATTCTAGCTTAAGAAAAATGTCCCTTACCCTAATGATTTTTGGATCCAAATTTCGAATCACCCCCATAATAACAATGTATCTGAAAAATACGCAATATAGGAACTTGAAATGGTGTAATTATAGCCGCCAATCCACTTCAAATAAGGTAAGGGTCTTCCCAATCAACGAATTACCGTTACATGGTTTATTTTTGAAGAAACAGCAATATAAAGTGTGTACTTCATTTTCTGTCAAAAACCTCTTTACACTGTATTTTTTTTCATAAATTTTTTCAACAAGTCCTTTACACTATTTTTGATTAATAGATTGGATCCAACGCAGAGGTCAATTTAATGTAAGGGATGGGACTACAAGTTACTTGGTCAGTAAGGGACATTACATACTAACAAAATACTTTGTTGTAAGGGACATCTATTTTCTTAAATAGCTAACTTATTTAAATAAATGTTAGACATGTAGATAGAGCACTAAAATACAAGATTATGTGTGAAATCAGACCCGAAAAAGGTTAATAACTAAAAAAGTTGTGGGCGATTTAGTCCGAAAAAAAACTTTGTCGGCCTCTCCTGAAAAATCATATTTTGTCCCTTACCTCAATTGAACCTACGGTCGACGATATTTTGATTCATAACATTATCCTTTTGCAATTCTGCCAAAGTGGCCTTTTAGACCCCTGAACTGACAAAAATATTATTTTCTGATACCTATTTAAAATTATTATGATGTAGCAATTAAATTACAAATTTAAATATAACCTTAAAGGACTGATAAACAAAGCTATCACAAAATACATAATGTTTTTAAATTATTGCAAAAAATTACAAATAATACCATCAAATATACCTTATTATTATTTTAAACTTTATTATACAGGAACGCAATGATGATGATGCCGAGAGGTCATCGTTGGTTGCCTCTGAGCGTGCCCTGGCAACATCTACACCACAAACATCATCACCCAGACGAGGCAGGGATACCATGTCTTCATCACCACAGAAAGAGCACTTTCAAGGATGCCTCAAGCTTTATGCTGAAAATGTAAGTGTATCATTTTGATTTATTTAAAATGTCTTAATTTTTTTTATTACCTTGCTGAATTTGCATGTGCATTGCTTTGTTGGCCTAAAATTCAGTTTGCCTGTGAAAAAATTAACCTGGACCAATTTGTTTAATAGCCGTAATACAAAAAATTCACTTATTTACTTAATGTTTTTTTATTTCAGAAAATAACCAAAGATAACGCATGGAACCTGCAGCTGATAGACTTCATGACATCAATGTTAAGGAAGCACGATTCTCGCATGGATAACTTACAGACAGCTTCTACGGTAGTGGATGCGTCTGCTAGGATATATTCATTTAGGGTGGATGCGGTGCATTATGATGTGTTGAAGATGGCTGGGGGACTCAGTAAAGCTGCACAGGTGAATTCCCTTTATTATCAACTAAACTAATAGATTGACAAGACAACTAAAATAATAGACTTGGTAAGACTGGTTGTCACAACTTTTTGGCCTTCTGACCATCCATAACAACTCAAAGTTCTATTAATAACAACCAGAACCAACTCCTTAACGTGGTTTCCGAGTCACGGAGGGTGTCGATATTTAATGGATAGTGAGCATGGCTAGCTTCAAGGTAGGGCTTGTGATGAATAGATCTAAAACCCAACTAATGACCAATAGCACTAAGCGTAGGGTTGAGGTAGATTATGGACAGGAAATAATTTATGTCGATGAGTATAATCTACTTGAGCCGGTTAGTTTCTTTAGAAAACAGGCAGGAAAGGGAGATTGTTCGCCGAATCCAGAACGCCTGGAAAAGCTACTGGTCCATGAAGATGCTAATGAAGGGTGATCTACCGATCTCCCTGAAGCGCTAACTCATCAACATTTGTATCCTGCCCGTCCTAACATACGATGCTCAGACCTGGTCGCTCACCGAGTTGCAAAAGTTCCTCCATGGAGCTTGCCAAAGAGCGATGGAACGCAGCATTCTGGGAAAGACAGGACAGAATTGGGAACACCACGCTGCGTGCAATTAATTCGTCGATCTTTTTCATTTGCACCGGCTTGAAACAGATGACAATACCTTGAAGCAGAGTTTCATTTCATCTTTGTTTTTTTTTTCAGTATACAGGGACATATCCGTTATATAGCTACACAATCTATATACCAAACATAGTAAAATTGAGCCAAAATTATTGCTTGACTTACCTTTGAAACCAAACGACTTTTATTTTTGGTGTGAGAAATCGCTGTTTACGGCAGGCGCTATGTAAAGCTCGCAAAACCTTGTACTTTTGGGTGCATACATCAATACAAGAGTTGTGGGGTATTTAAAGTAACCTATTGAAAACAGTATTTTTCAAACTCTTATAACAGCGTAGCGTAGGGAATCCTGCAGGTTTGGTCCTAAAGTGAAAATTAAAGAGAATAACATATTCTAACGGAATATAATGTTTTTTTTTTGTTCGGCCGGCATTTTCATAATTTTGTCTAAAATGAATGATGTCCTTTAACAGATAGGTAGCCTGGGACCTGGGGGAGTCCTAGTATTAAGCTACTTTTCATCCTGGAATTCCTGGATATTTGTATAAACAAAAGGTGAAGTATGTACAAATCCGGGTCAGCGGGATTGTCTGAAAGGGTTACCGCTGGCCCGGAACATAAAGGGCTAAGGAAGGAACACGGGTGGGTTTTAGTCAGTAAGAGTCTGACACTCCCTTCCGCTCCACCCAGAGCGGAAGGGGTCATTTGATGATTCCCCATCCTGAAAAAAAAAAACAAAAAAAGTAGGTACAAATTAAATGCAGACAAAGTCTCGGGCAACAGCTAGTTACATATTGAAATCTAATATATTTCAAAAAATGCCCATACTTTTCTTTCACATCCTGTAGACTAAAAGAGGCAAGAAAGACGATGATAATAACATGCAAGATGAAGGCGCAGCGGACGGGGAGGCCGCGGCGCCTATCAAGAAGAAAAAGAAGAAATCCAAAGGTGCCATCGCTACTAACCCTGCAGTTTTCAATGGGGATTTTGATACGAATGATTGTATAGGTAAGGTTTGTTGTCATTAAAAACTGGGCATATTATACGCCCTAAAATTGATCACTACCTCATCAATTCCCTGTCCTTATTCTCCTCATGTTACTTGTTGGAGCGTTTTCTCCCATTCTCCCTTGGCAGCTGTCACTCTATCATTCACTCGTTTTTAGGGCTCCATACCCAAGGGGTACTCTATTACTAAGACTGCGCTGTCCGTCCGTCTGTCTGTCACAGGGCTGTATCTTTTGAACCGTAATAGTTGACAGTTGAGTGTGTATGTGTCCAGTCACGAGCATAAGTATGTATACACTTGGCTTTATTCAAACGCGATTTTTTCTCCTTTAGTTTAGAATGAAATTTTATGCTAGTGTACCTAATAATAAAACAAATGGTACCTCGTTCTGAGCATAAGTTAGAAAATATTATTACTTTTCAATAGGGATGCCTCGATACGCCTTTTTGCCGATACGATACCGATACTCTTATAAAAATATCGGCGATACCGATACCGATACGCTTACTGAATTCAAAAAGGAAGGTAGATTAAATAAAACACAATTAATTAATAGTTTTAGTAATCAAAATTAACATTTATAAGATTTTTATGGAATTATCAATTATTGTCGAAATTTCAAAGTGATTCCATATAGCACTTTTGTGTTTTGAAGTTGATATGACTTGAGCGCTCTGTTCCCTTCACGGGGGGAGCACACTCCCCCGTCTATGGCTCCGCCACTTGCGGTGCCCGAAGCGGACCACATGGACGACGACGACATACCCGAAGTGACCGGGGTAGATCTGAGAGCGGCGGTAGGAAGCCTGAAGGCCAAAAATACCGCCCCAGGACCCGACGGCTTGCCAGGTAAAGCCTAGGTCCTGGCCTCGAGGGTTCTCGGGCCTCGACTGGAGGCGCTCTTAAGCGCATGTATGGAAAGAGGCCAGTTTCCACTCCGTTGGAAGACGGGTAAGCTGGTCCTCATTCAGAAGCCAGGGCGCCCTGCGGACTCTCCGTCCGCATACCGGCCCATCGTGCTGCTCGACGAGGTGGGCAAGCTCTTTGAAAGAGTAATTGCGGGCCGCCTCGTCGGGCACCTGGTGAGGACGGGGCCGGATCTTGCGGACAGCCAGTTCGGCTTCCGCAAGAGGCGCTCGACGGTGGATGCCATCATGCGCGTGAGAGCCCTCACGACGGGGGACGCGGTGTCCCGGGGTGAGGTCGTCGTGGCGGTGTCACTCGACATCGCCAACGCGTTTAACACCCTGCCCTGGGGCTGCATTGGGGAGGCACTCCGGTATCACCGGGTGTCGGCACCCTACCTCCGTCGAGTAGTCGGGGCGTATTTGACGGACAGAGCCGTCATCTACCCCGGTCGCGATGGGGAGTGGAACCGGCGAGAGATGTCGTGCGGTGTCCCACAGGGATCGGTTCTGGGGCCGCTGCTGTGGGACATCGGTTACGACTGGGTGCTGCGGGCCGACCTCCCTGATGGCGTCAGCGTGGTTTGCTACGCTGACGACACGCTAGTCCTGGCGCAGGGGAGGTCGCATCGAGGCGCTGTGGTTCCGCGGGGCGATGACGCAAATCAGCGACGCGTCCATGCCCCGGGTCCACGCACAGTCAGCAAGGCGCCAGGTGTACTGGTGGACCGCCGAGATCGCGCAGCTGCGCGTCGCGTGCGTGGCGGTCAGGCGCCAGTACACCCGATACCGGAGGAGACGTCTTCGGGTCCCTGACGAAGAAGCCGCGCTGTATGAGGTGTACCGCGCGGCGAAGAGGACTCTGTGGCTGGCCATCGGCGAGGCGAAGTCGCGAGCCAGGGAGGAGATGTTGGAGACTCTAGACGGGGATCCGTGGGGGCGCCCTTATCGCGCGGTTCGAGGGAAACTTCGAGCCGCGGCGCCCCCGCTTACGGAGAGTCTCCAACCCGAGCTGCTGGAGGAGGTGGTCGCAGCCCTCTTCCCGGCGAGAGCGGAGCACACTCCGCCGCCGATGGCTTTGCCCACGGCCGCAGAGTCCACCGAAGAGAACGCCATCAGCGTCCCAGAGGTGACACAGGCAGAGATGGGGGCAGCCGTGATGAGGCTCCGGGCCAAGAACGTGACTCCGGGGCCCGACGGGATCCACGGCTGCGTATTAGCCCTCGCTCTGAAGGAGCTTGAGCCCCAACTCAGAGGACTCTACACAGCGTGCCTTGAGCAGGGCCAGTTTCCCACTTTGTGGAAATCTGGTCGTCTGGTCCTGCTCAGGAAGGCGGGGCGCCCTGCGGACTCGCCGTCCGCGTACCGGCCCATAGTGCTGCTAGACGAGGTGGGTAAGCTGTTCGAGCGGATAATCGCTGCCCGCCTCGTCGGCCACTTGTGCGGAGAGGGACCGGATCTGGACGGCAGCCAGTTCGGCTTTCGGCACGGGCGCTCTACCATTCACGCTGTGTCGCGAGTGAGAGTCCTGGCGGAGGAAGCGGTGGCCCGGGGCTGGGTGATGTTGGCGGTGTCCTTGGACATATCCAACGCCTTCAACACCCTGCCCTGGAGTTGTATTCGGGAGGCACTGCGGTACCATCGGGTGCCTCCCTACCTCCGCCACATCGTTGGGGCTTATCTGTCGGAGAGGTGTGTCACCTACGTGGGACGTGATGGCGGAAACCAGCACCGCATGTCGTGCGGTGTTCCACAGGGCTCGGTCTTGGGCCCGCTCCTGTGGAACATCGGGTACGACTGGGTGTTGAGGGGCGAGCTCCAACCGGGCGTGGACCTTACGTGTTATGCTGACGACACGCTGGTCACTGCCCGGGGGAGCTCGCACAGGGAGGCAGCGTTGCTGGCGACGGCTGCGGTGTCACAGGTGGTGAGCCGCATACGTCGCCTGGGCCTGGAGGTGGCCCTCAACAAGTCGGAGGCCATGGTGTTTCATGGCCCCCGGCGGGCGCCGCCGCCCGGATCACACATCGTGGTCGGGGGGGCTCGGATCGCTGTCGAGTCCACCATGAAGTACCTGGGATTGGTGCTCGACAGCCGGTGGGATTTCGGCCCCCACTTCCGGCGGCTGGCGCCCAAGTTGTTGGGCGCTGCTGGGGCGCTGTCAACGCTGCTTCCCAATCTGGGGGGCCCGAGCGCCGCCTGTAGGCGGCTCTACGTGGGGATCGTGCGATCCATGGCCCTGTATGGGGCCCCGATCTGGGCGACCGACCTGACGGCCGGTAGCATCGCAGTCCTGCGAAGGCCGCAGAGAGCGATGGCCGTCAGAGTCGTCCGGGGGTATCGCACGATCTCCTACGAGGCGGCTTGCGTACTGGCTGGATCCCCGCCCTGGGACCTGGAGGCAAAAGTACTCGCGTCACTGTACCGGTGGCGCGAGGAAGCGCGGGCGCGTGGCGAGGGGCTGACGCAGCGCCATATGGAGCTGCGTCGGTCTCAGCTTCGCGAGGTCCTGGTGGCGGAATGGCGGGACAGGCTTTCGCGCCCTACCGCCGGCCTCGGTACCATCGAGGCGGTCCGGCCAGTACTCGAGCGCTGGCTCGGGAGGAGGCACGGCTCCCTGTCGTTTCGGGTGACGCAGGTGCTCTCGGGGCATGGTTGCTTCGGGAAGTACCTGTGTCGCATTAACAGGGAGCCGGACGCCCGGTGTCAACACTGCGTCGACTGCCGGGAGGACACGGCGTGGCATACGCTGGCAGAGTGTGCCGCTTGGGAGGAGCCGCGCCGTGCCCTCATCTCAGAAGTAGGCAGTGACCTCTCGCTGCCGGCCGTGGTCGAGTCCATGGTCGACAGCGAGGAGTCCTGGGACGCGGTGGTTTCCTTCTGCGAAACGGTCGTCTCGCAGAAGGAGGCTGCGGAAAGGGAGAGGGAGATCTCGTCCACTCACCCTGCCCGCAGCAGGCGCACCGGGCGTCGGCGGAGGGCGGACAACGCCCTCTTCCGGCCCCCCTAAACGGGTCCAGGGGCGACGGACTCGGGGACGTCCGTCGCCCCCCACACATCAGGACCCGAGGTGGCGGCGCGATGTGTTCCACGCGCGCCCCTGTTAGACGTCGCGGGGGGAGTCAAACACCTCACTCCCCCCCCGACCAGACGGGGCCCGCTAAGGCGGGCCGGCACCGGCCGGTGGTTGCGGAAGGATCGTACGTTCCCGCGACCCCCGGCGTAGGTGTGAGATGGAACACCCGGGGTGGTTTTTAGTCAGTAAGAGTCTGACAGACCCCGCCGCCCGCCCCAGGGCGGCGGACATCCATGAGGATTTTCCACCCCGGTTCAAAAAAAAAAAAAAAAGGGGAGGTCGCATCAGGCGGCGGCCGACGCGATGACACGCGGGGTTGCGATAGTCGTGGAGAGGATCCGGCAGTTGGGTCTCGAGGTGGCATTGCACAAGTCCGAGGCCATGTCGTTTCATGGGCCCCGGAACACGCCACCATCGGGATCCCAACTAACGGTAGGAGGGGTTCACATCGGCGTCGAGACGACGATGAAATACCTGGGTCTCGTCCTCGACAGCCGATGGAACTTCGTCGAGCATTTCCGACGTTTGGCTCCCAAACTGGAACGGGCCGGGGCCGCCTTCAAGCGGCTCCTGCCCAACCTGAGGGGGCCAAACGCCTCCTGCCGGAGGCTTTACGCGGGGGTCGTGCGGTCCATGGCCCTATACGGGGCCCCGGTGTGGGCGCGTTCACTGCGGCGGCGAGCCGCCCATTATTTGAACGCGCCCCAGAAAGTGGTAGCCGTTAGGCTGATCCGGGGGTACCGCACGATCTCGGGCGAGGCGGCAAGCCTCCTTGCCGGACTGCCACCATGGGATCTGGAGGCGATAGTCCTCGCGCGCCTATATGAGTGGCGCGCGGAGGCACTACGCCGGGGGGAAACTCCGCTTCCGCAGCAAATTGCGGCGGAGCGGACGGACCTCCGGCGCGATCTCATGGCGGCATGGAAAGAGCGACTGTCGCAACCCAGCGCAGGGCACGCCACGATAGCGGCGGTAAGACCCCTCTTTGAGGAGTGGCTAGAGAGGCGTCATGGCGCCCTCACCTACCGCCTGACGCAGGTCCTCACCGGACACGGAAGTTTCGGGAGGTTCCTGCACATAATCAGGCGGGAGGAAACGCCCGGGTGTCACCATTGCCAGGATCGCCCAGAGGACACGGTGGAGCACACGGTGGAGGTCTGCCCCGCTTGGGCGGAGCACCGCCGTGTCCTCGTAGAGGTGATCGGCAGCGGCGGCGACCTCTCGCGTCCGGGCCTGGTTCAAGCCATGGTCCGGGGCGAGAGGGAGTGGGGAGCAGTCGCCTCCTTCTGCGAAGCAGTCATGCTAGCGAAGGAGGCGGCGGGACGGCTGAGGGAGAGAGCCTCCCGTCCCAGCCGCCGCGGGAGACGCTCCAGGCGTCGGGAGCCGCGCGACGACTCCCGGCCACCGTAGGCGCGGGCCTGCGGGCGGAGAGTAATGGGTAGCTCACCGTCCGATCAGGACCAGGCCCGTGCCGGACGGCGCGTACGTGTTCCACGCGCGCCTCAAAGAGATGTCAGCATTAAAAGAAGGGGCCCGTAAGGGCCGAAGCCTGCCGGGTCAGCGGGATTGTCCGAAAGGGTTACCGCTGGCCCGGAACATAAAGGGCGAAGGAAGGAACACGGGTGGGTTTTAGTCAGTAAGAGTCTGACACTCCCTTCCGCTTCACCCAGAGCGGGAGGAGTCATTTGATGATTTCCCATCCTGAAAAAAAAAAAAAAAAAGTTGATATGACTACTATTTATTTTATTTGACTCAAACGACTAGTTATAAATGACATACAATACACAAACAATTACGATATGTAATTCTTAATCTTATTTGCATGGAAAAATACTACGCGCAACAACATTCAACCTAACGAAATGGGATAGATGTGCGAGTGCGAGGCCAAAGCGGGCGGGCGAAACAAAACACTCAATAAAGCGCGGGGTTTCCCCGAGCATAGTTAGTTCGTGGCTCGTTTGCAACGAAATAGACGGGACAACACGCGCGTTTACATTACATTTTTAAAGCGCGAAATTGAAAAAGTCATAAGACCATCAAGTGCACGGGTGACAGGGCATGCGGCGCTGGATGGAAGGTGGGCCTGGACCATTCCTATAGGTACTGAAGTTGAAATCAGCCTGTCTAATTAACATGTCTTGTTTTCTATCAGATCCATTTTTTGAGCGATTGGCGGCGACGACCGGCGATGTGACGTCATCAAACAGAGCGTTCAACGCGACTCTGCCCATACACGACAAAACTCTTGTTTTGATATTGAGGTACAGTCTAAAATCACCAGAAATCTAATTTAATTTTATTCAGTTTTTGATCAATTTTGACGAATAATGTGTTGTCTCAGGATGGGAATGTTGTAGAACGTAAAGCGCCATATGAAATGTTTAGTTCATTTAATACATACAAAAATCAAATTTCAGTTAGTTGGTAAATATTGGGCTAGCTAATCTCGTCCTGTATCTTGCTGATCAGTCTCAAATGTCTGTCTGATAATCTATTAAAATAAACTATGTCCTATTTTAGAACTGATGACCAATTCTTAGAAGAAATAAAAGAGAACATTCCAGAAGAACAAAACATAGATCTATCTGAACGTATCACTTTATCTGCCAAGCTACTGCCCGCCTTTACAAACAGCGACCATATTTGTGAACCCTTTACCGGATTCTCTATCTCCAACTGGGATCCAGATACTGAAGACACGTAAGTTTTATTTTTCCCTTTTAATAGAATAAGGAAATTCAAAGTTGACCTTTGGATTTCTTCGAATTGTTATGCTGAACATTGTACTGTTTCTGTTACCCAGTGACAATCGTGTAACCAACTGGGTGGAAGAGAATCGGCTGAACTTATCACAGCAGGCGCTTGCGTTTGATGTGAACGCGGAGGTCGAGCCGATACCTCAGGACGAACAGCATAACGACTTGTATGGTATGTGTATTTTTCCTTCGAAAAATGTCATTACATTCGAAATTAGAGGTGTCAAAACAACTGTCTCATGAAGACAGTTGTTCAATTTTGTTTCTCTCCTCAGCATTCATTGAAAAAAGCAGGTATCTATGTATAGGTGGTGAATCGCAGATTGATTTTTCTTCCAAAAGAAAATTAATATTGAGAGAGTGAATTAATTCACTGCAAATATCATCTTTATTTCTTTAAATGTCTTCGAACAAAATGTACTTATAATTTTTATTTTTTATTAAAACCTTTGTCCACGAGAGAGATATGTTTTGTCTATCTATACCAGTGGCGGACTAACAGGGGGGCGGAAGGGGCGGCCCGCCCAGGGCCTCCGGTCTTGGGGGGCCCCCAAATGCCTCCGCGTTCCCCTGATAAAATCCTAAACAAGACTTTAAAAATGTGCTTAGTGCCTACATAATTTCATCAAGATCAAAACACTACAGCCATCTAGACTTTTTACGTGGTACTAATATTCTTTTAACTTTGCTGAACGCGTCCAATCTGGGAGAATTCCCGTCTTTGTAGCGGGTACTTCCCCAGGAATGCCTGAATTAATGAAGTGCAAATAATTCACTCTTGTACGCCTACATTTACATTCACTACATTCTATTTACGTCGAAAAATAAACATAGGCCTCATTTAACAAATATTGAATTTCATTACGTTGATATTTAATACCTATTTTATTAGTTCGCTAACAGATAAGCCTTTTTTCAAATTGTAAAATAATAAACGCTATCTTATCCGTTCAAAGTAATTTCATTAAAAAGTGTAAAAGTGTTTTTGATTTTTGTTGCGGTATAAAAGTAAATGAGTTCACAGTTGAGTTAGTGCATTTTCGAGTATTTGAAAAAAGTAAGCGTATAATTTAGCCTAGCAATTATAATCCGTAGTTTCTAGTCAATATGCACCTACGAGTTTTTTTTTAAAGCTGGGGGCCTCATTCAGCTTTGCCGCCCCGGGCCTCTGACGGGCTTAGTCCGCCACTGATCTATACATAGCATATCTCTCTAATAAAATGACTGATTATTTTCAGCCTGCATCACTACTGCTGGTAAAAGGCCCTTGACTCTCAGTGGCTCCGGTCCAATATTTCTAATAACTGAACACAAATCTAAAATATGTCTTCCTGCCATTCCAGACGACGAGCCCCTGGGCGGCATAGAGAGCGAGGAGGAGGCGGACGTGGCCGTGGCGGCGTGCGTGGCGCGCGCGGGCGCGGCGCCGGGGCTGGCGCGCCTGGCCGACATGCGCCCCGCCGCGCCGCACGACGGCCGGCTGGAGTACTCCTACTGCGGCGCCATCGTGGCCGCCTGGGCCGGGCCCTCGCATTGGCGGCTGAAGAATAATAGAGGTGAAGGCGGAAATAACCTTTTATTTTTTAAAATTTAGGCTCCTTGGCTACCTTCTTTGCAAACATTTATTAGATTCGAGATATGTGCTTGTGCTTGGGTTGTACGCCCCTAAGACGACTCCCACTGACCGACTTATTTCCACAGCCTCAAAAATGACCGAACGCACCCAATCAGTAGCCGGCCGCCTTACCGTCGAAGGCAAGAAGCCACCTCGAACGAAACGCCAGCTCGACTTCCTAGAAGCTGGTTTAGCGTTTGACTGCCGATCCGACCCCGTCGGAGAGTACGAACCGACCCAGCCAGCCAAGATAATGATCAGTAGGAAGACACTTGCCACTGGACATACGTGGAACGAGGCTAACTTTAAAACTCCTATTGACAGGTAAGATTGTATATTTGATTTTTGAAACCCACTTGCACCAAAAATTACAATAAATGTATTTAAACTATCATTCTCTCTCTGTCATTTTTAAACGATTGACAGAAATAGAATGTTGATTTAAATTACCTAAAAATAGGTTGTAAATTACGAAGCAGAAGGAGTATGCACGATAGCATGCGCGCGTGGGATTAGTAAAACTCTCGCTGATTATCGAGTCTCAGCGTTGGGCTATTGGCAGTAAGATTATCTTGTAACCTGCCAGAATTCCAAATATTTCAACATTTTTGAAGTGAAAACTTCTTTAGCTTCGTTGTGATTTGAAATTTTATGAAACGAAAAAGCAACAGTAAAAAGAGACATTCTAAGATTTAACGTGGGAGAAAATGAGATAGGAAGCATTATACAGTGTTTTTGTTTTTTATTATGACATCACATTTAATGGATGTGTGGATGTGGATGGATGGATGGATGTATGTATGTTCTTTAGCATCGTTGTGATTTGAAAGTTTATGAAACGAAAAAGCGACAGTAAAAAGAGACATGTAAATTCATAAGATTTATCGTGGGAGAAAATGAGATAGGAAGCATTATACAGTGTTTTTGAAGGTTTCACTTCTACCCCGTGTGAATTGCACACATGCTGTTTTTTTTTATTCAGGACAGGCTAACATATACAGTGTGCCTAAAACATAAGAAATTGAAGGCCATTTACAAGTTAACATTAAAATAAAAACGAAAAAACCCAGTACAAAGTAACTTCCACAAATATGCTTAGCTTACGCCGACATGAAAACTTCGAACAGTATCTCCTTTTGGAAAACACCTTAGATGTCAAGCCACAATATTCTTCAGATTCATTTATTTGCAATTATTGTAGTTATATTAACTGTATTGACTTAAAACAGCCATCGTACATCGTAGCCAATTTAAGCTGGTAACTTAAACCGTAATCTTGAATCATTTAACTCACTCTTGCCCACAGGATTCCATCAATTGCAGATACCTTATACTTTATGACATAAACCTATTTCTTTTACAGAGGCCTAGACGAGTCCCACTTCCGGAAACTCTTCCTCCGTCAAAACGTGATGATGCTGCGCAAACGCGACCTCGAGCAGAGCAAGCAACCTGAACCGGAGCCAGTCACAGTGGAGGAAGCCAGAGATTATGACTATAACAATGAGAACGATGCGTCGTACTGTCCTAATAATATTCCTGTGAGTATTCTACTCCAGTGAGATAGTAATCGGTAAAGCAGAAAATAATCTTTCAATCAAAGATATAAAATAATTGTGCAATTTATTTTATATCTTTGATTGATCGGCTTATTACAACCCGATTCAAACTTTATAGTGGCTCTGAATAAACACTTTCATACCCTGGGAATCACTGATAGTCCCCTGTGCAGAGCATGCATGGAGGCGGAGGAAACGGTGGCGCATGTGCTTCTTGAGTGCACAGGCGTTACCAAGATTCGCGAGGAGACCCTGGGAACACCAACATCCCTTGCGGATGCCCTGAGGAGACCGGGAAGTCTTATCTGCTTCTGGAGGGAGGTGGGCTGGTTGGAGTAATCGGCCACCATGGCTCACGCACAATGGTCCACTTCAAGGACTAAGTGCGGAAACCTAAACCCCATGATAGATAGATAGATATAGTGGCTCTGAAGTGACCCCTGCTGATTGTGAATTTATTACTACACAGTGACTCACTTCGATGTGCCAAGCAATACGATCCACAAACCCTCGCCCTTCATTTGCACCGTGCCTAGCTATGTCTCGGGCAATAGTTGCTAATGAGTCTTAAATTTAACAGTAGAATCTCTTAAGCGGGAAATAACAGCCGTTTATCAACTATTTTAGGATGGCGACGACTGGGGCAATGAAGACGCGACGGCGGCGGGCGACCTGCACGAACAATTGAAAACGGCCGAGCCAGAAGAGATTACCGACATGTTGGAACCACCTACTAAGGTAATATACAACACTCTTATATTCTTTGTAACACTACAAACAGCTAAAATTCAATTGAACATAACTGACGAAATTCATATGTGTGTGTATAACCTCTACTTACCCCTTCTGGTGATACAGGCGTGATATTAGGTTATGTATCTTCTGCTCTAACTACAACATTCCTTCCGCAGGTCGCAAAAATCTTCATACCTTACGCGATGCGGGCAAAAAAGGTGGACATGAAACAGCTAAAACACTGCACATGGAAAATGCTAACAGAAAACACGCCAAAAGGAGAAAAAGAAGATGTCAAAGAAACAAGTTTCTTTTCAATATACCAGCGGTTACCAGACAAACTTACACCCAACATGCGAGAATCTCTCAGTGTGCCCTTAGCCTTACTTTCGGTCCTCCATTTAGCAAATGAAAAAGGACTGATTTTGGAAAAACACGACGACCTGAATGATTTTGGAATAAAAGGTCTCATAAAACATTAGTTGGTAGTACGTTTTTGTTATGTATGCATAAATGTAGCGTAATATTTGTTAAAACGCCATCACAATGAACGTTTATTAAGTACCAGCGACCGGCCCCGGTTTCCCACGAGTGAAATGGCGACATGACTTAATATGGAGATTTGTGTGCATATCTAAGTTGCCACTAGCTACTCGATATTTTTTCCATACAAATTTCGGGAGAGTATTACTCCACTGTTTGACATTGTGCATCCAAAGTTAAACATGATATCGTTTTGACTTGTTATTAATTTAATTTTGTCTGTACGGAAACAGAATAATAAAATAAAAACTGGCCAAGTGCGAGTCGGACCACACACACGAAGGGTTCAGTACCGCAAGGCAAAAGCGCCGAAAAAAAAAAACGTTTGTTGTATGGGAGCCCCCCTTAAATATTTATTTTATTCTATTTTTAGTATTTGTTGTTATAGCGGCAACAGAAATACATCATCTGTGAAAATTTCAACTGCCTAGCTGTCACGTTTCATGAGATATAGCCTGGTGACAGACGGACAGTGGAGTCTTAGTAATAGGGTCCCGTTTTTACCCTTTGGGTACGGAACCCTAAAAAGCCATTAAAAAGTTATGAACCAACAAAGAAGCCAGGTGAGACAGCGTGCTTTTTGGCCATGACCACCAGTGAGTTCGAGCTCGCGACTACTTTAGTCTTAAGGTGAATGCGCAGTTGTAGCTCGCGAAATTCAATTTTACTTACGTTTTTTTTTTCAATTGTCAGGTCAGTGTCAGTTTGTATCATGATCAAAATATGATTCGCGACTATAAAAGGTACGTATTTACGGAATTGTAATCATTAGAATCATTAATACATATCTATTATAGTCGTGAATCATATTTTGATCAAGATACAACCTGACACAGACCTGCAAATTGCAAAAAACGTAAGAAAATTTGAATTTCGCAGTCTACCACTGCTCATTCATCTAAAGTTCAATATTAATGTATTTTTCATAAACCCTCCGGAATAAATGCTCTTAATGATGCATTAAAATCCAATGTGTAGTTTAGAAGAGCTAAGCGTGACAGTGTGACCATAGGCAGACAAAAAGTGACTTTATTTAATACTATGTATTGAGTTTTATGATCACTAAATCCTAAATAATAAAAATAAGGCTGGGTTCGTTCCACAATTAACTCTCAAAACGCGCTCATCGTAAGAGTTTCAGTGCCAAAGCACGGCCCCATTCCCAAAGAGTTAGCAACAATGATTATATTATAGTAAATATTTTCTCAACTTCATAACGCATGAAGGTGCATAATGCATGAAAACATTGCATGTCGACAAGCTAACTCGATTTCACTTACTACAACAGGAAAGAATCAGGCCTCATTTTTGTTTGCAATGCAGGACATTGTAAATATAATTAATTTTCGTATATTTTGTAGTTTTTTTTTCTAAGAACAATGAGATACCTGCCATAGTAAAATTGTATAGACTTTTTGTAATATGCTCTTTATATTTGGACGTAATATTTTAGAATAAAATATCTTCAACAAATACGTCCTTTTTTTATTTATAACATAATTATCACCCCTGTAGACCGACTGCCTCGTTGGTGGTCGAAAGCGTTACTGCTGAGCATGAGGTCCTGGGTTCGATACCCGGGTCAGGCATTGATTCCATCTGGAATTTCTCAGTAGCAACCCAGAGTCTGCATTTGTGCCCGGTTAATGGCAGCCTTACATACAGATAGCGCAATCCACGAAGACGCGCCCACCCTTCTTACTAATCGCTAGTTAATTCCGCTAGTGTTTCAAATTTTTTTTATACACTACCTACTAGTATGTAATTACTGTGTATCGACAAAACTGAAACACTAGCGGAATGTTGCACACTTGTACTGTAAGCGATTAGGAAGAAGAGAGGGGCGCGTCTTCGTGGATTGCGCTATCTGTACATAGGTAATATAAAACAAAGTCGCCAAAATATTATATCTGTACGCACATAACTTCCGAATGACTGCACCAAATTGGATAATTCTTTTTTTTTGTCGTGTTCGGTATTGCCAGGACAAAGTTTGTATGAAAAGTTTGATAATGAAGGCTCATGTGATCGTATAAAAAACCATAGATATTATATTAGTTAGTTTTTTATTAATTATATTCCTTTGAATAAAGGGCCTGATCGACGAGCGAGTAAAACCGACGGTTTTATGGCTCGTCGGTAAAGCTCGCCGGTGTATCATGGCAATACCGCGGTTTTGTGAGTTGACGAGCCTGGCTCGCGGCTCGTCATGTTTGCTTCATTTTTTACTCGGCTCGTCGTGTAAAACCGTGCGTCGACAATAATTCGTCGTACAATTCTTCAGACATTCTCAGATAATTTCTGTAATCGAATGGTTCTGCCGACAAGTCTCTAATTAAATGTGTATGTGATAACGCTTGCCTTCTCTGAATCCATCTTTTGACCCAAACCCGCGGGCGTCGCTTTTTTTTTTCATGAAATCATGGTATACTATAATACCAAGATAGCACAAAGCTTCTTCGAATTTCGAACAAGACATGTTTACCACACTTGTATTCAGATACAACTGTCTTACTCGCAGGTCGGTCAGCACCGACGAGCCGCGAGTAAAACCTACGTTCTTTAAAACCGCGGTACAGGCTCGTACGTCGATCACCCAGAGTTTACCCATTTTCAATAGGGTTCCTTCTTCTACGGATGTATTTAAAAAAAATGACTCAATTAATTGATTTTTTCGCAAGCTACAACGTTTTCAGGTTTCACTTGATCGACGGGAATTTTTTTAGAAATATTTTATGACATTTTCGTTACTACTGCATTAAATCAATTTTTGAAAAGTACAGATTGAATCTCCATCAAATTATTTATACAATGGTATATAAATTAAGTAGATTCTGTATACTAGCAGGAGTATAACAATAGAAACAGTTGCAGGAGGCAAACATTTTTATTCGATCGTAAACGCTTCGCATTACGAGTCCTGCAATAGCCTCGACCCCTATTAAATGGGACTTCAACCCTTGTATTCCTAAGGATTAGGCAGAGCTGTGGTGTTACAATAGCACACAAGCTACTTCATGCCAGGTCAGAGTTGATCTGTACGATTTCTGACAAATGCGTGCACTGACTGGACAGGTCCACTCAATCCGTGTGGTTCTTTCCTCAAAAGACAATCTCAGACATCGATCTAAACAGTCTTCACACGATCTGACCAAGAGTATGTCTGGACTTAGAGACTGACGTGATATCCATCAGAAGTAGCTAGTTGGGGCCGCATTCTGTTCAGCGCACACTGAGCATTAAAATGCTCGAATAATGTTTAATTGATAACGAAGTCAATCTACATACTTACCTACTGAAAATAGCATGCATGATAAAATTGCATAGGGCACGCCATGTACGCGTATTTTTTACTCAAAACTTGACAGCACAGAACATGCTTGCGACCTTTGCTGCTCATTGTGCGTTGACTGTTAGCAGACATCGAAGTTATTAAAACGATGATGTAATAAAAATCCATTTGTTTTCTACATAGCTTTAATAAAAAAAAAAACGTAACACCTTCCTTTTTCTTGAATCTTACAAGATGATTAAACAAAAAATAACGGCAATCAATATACCTACGGTACTCGTGGTTGTGGTGACATGTGAAACTAATGTTAAATGAAGGGAATGTGTTTAATTACAATAAATTATGTCATGTATGTACATTATAAAGGCCACAGACTGTTATTTATGAATGAACTCCTATTTTAGTAATGAAAATCTGTGCAATACCCAACGATACCGATAACATAAAATAAAACATAAAAAATGAGTATTTATAATGTAATAAGAAATACTAGAGCTACAAACTTTTAATGGTACAAAAGTTATTAATTATTTTTTCTGTTATTTTAAATCTCTAAACACTCAAATCATAACGATAAACACTCTCTGGAAATGTTCAGTCCCAATAACTGTCAGCTATTCGAGAAGCGAATAAATCAACAATATTATATTTAAAAAAACACTATATGTCAAACTTTAAATATAACACTTTACTCTTTAGGTACTTCGTACAAAAAAGTATAATAAAAGCTGCTTGTTACCAATTATATTATTGGCTTGTGGTCTGACCAAAAGACAATGCAAAATATAATTTTATTATTGCATGTTACAAACTAGAAGAAGACACATTTAATCGGTTTAAATCTTTGATTAATATAATACGATGTGTCAAGTTTTTTCGTGTTGCCTCATTAGAAATACTTTTTTTTATTTATATACAACCTTAACTTGAATTGACGGCCTCTGCCTTAACTTCACTGGGTTCTGTAACTTTTTCTGCTGAATCTTTTGATGGCTCTGCCACTTTTTCGATAGAACTTTCTGTTGTCTCTGGTACTCTGTCTGCAGATTTTTCTGTCTCAGTTTCTTTGACAGCAGAGTTTTCAGTCTCTGGTTTTATTACTGTGGTTTCTATTGCTTTTTTTGGTAGACTTTCTGCTTCTTTGACGGCCAATTTTTCAGTTTCCTTTTCGACAGGACTTTGTGTTACTGCTTGACTTGCTGCTTCTTTTGCAGACTTATCCATTTCTGCTACTTTCTCTACAATTTTTTCTGTTACAGTCTCCACTGGTTTTTCTGTTACAGTCTCCGCTGCCTTTTCTGTTACAGTCTCAGCTGCCTTTTCTGTTACAGTCTCAGCTGCCTTTTCTGTTACAATCTCAGCTGCTTTATCTGTTACAGTCTCAGCTGCCTTTTCTATTACAGTCTCTGCTGTCTTTTCTGTTACAGTCTCTGTTGCCTCTTCTGTCACGTTCTCGGTAATTTTTTCTGATTCTAAAAATTTCTGCTCTGATTTGTCGGTGTCAGATACTGTTTCCGTTTCTGGCAAGGCTTCTGGAGGTTTCTCTGCTTCTGATTTTTCTGTTACTTCTTGTACATTATCTACAAGCTTTCCAGAATCCGCGCTCATATTTAATGACGTATTAGCAGATGACACACAATCGGTAAATTCGTCTTCTTCCAACGTCTTTACGGTGCCGCGTGAGTCCTCCAAAGATCCTGACGATATATCTTTCTCAGGACTAGTCGCGATGTCATCTTTCACTTCATCGGCGGCAATTTCTTCACTCAAACTGTCAGCCTTCGCCTCAAAATATTTGTTCTCAATAACTGTGTGGCTGCTCTCTATACTTTCGTCAAGATCAGGTTGTGATGTATTGTGTTCAGACTGCTCATTTACTAGTTCCTCTAACTCATCTGTTGCTTCATGTAACTCATTAGCTGCTTCTTCTGTAAATTCATTAGCTGCTTTTTCAGTTTCTTTTTCGGCAGACGTCTTTGGTTCTTCTGTCTTGTCTGTTGTAGTCTGGTCAGCAGGTTTAATGTCCGAATAAAAATCTTTTCCATCGTATGTCAATTTAACTAGAGCCGGGTGAGTTGTGCTATCCAAAAATTCTATACTTATTGTAGCGTCATCTAAAGTAAGCTCGTCTAGTTTGGTTTTGCCACTTTCCATTAAAGCGGGATCGTCATTTGGTACAACCAAACGGCAGCATCTTGCTAAAGGTTCTATTGCGGCCAGATCTTCAGGCAGTTGCCTGAATTCTTCGCATTTAGCTTTATTGCCATAGTCGATAAAATGCACGTGATAACCGACATCACAAAACTCCAAGATTTTCGCTCTGTACCATTGTTCGTCTTCAGCCCAAAACGCAGCACATACCGATCCTACTTTAAGTTCTGAGGCTGGCTCAAATTCGGGGCTTTCATTCATCTTTACCGTAACTTTATCAAGATTTGAAATGACGTCATCGAGATGTACGTAGAATTCTTCCACGCCCGTGACGTAGCAGATTTTGCCCGTGCCGTATGTTTCTTGCCCGACTGGAGCGATTCTCACCGCCGCCACTGTGTCGCACAGTCCGACGAGCTCTTCAGTCACAGATGTTCCTTCAAGAAACAATTCCACGATAGATATATCACCAGACGCGATGAACTGTACATTAAATATAGTTGCTCCTTCTGCGGCTAATTCGTTAAATTTAGTCTCAGACTGACGCGACCACTTGATGTCGCGAGGTTTCTGCAAGGCACATTTTCTAGAAAGAGCAGGCTTTACTTTTAGTTCATCTGGCAGACTTCTCAACTCGTTAGCAATGGATGCGTTTCCGTAATCCATAAAGAGGACTTCAGTTCCCTCTGATCCATCCACAATGACTTGCGCTCTGTACCACGAACCGTCTTCAGGATACTTGGCTGCGCAGATAACGCCTTCCTCTTTATCTGCCAGTTCCGGGAAGTTTTCTGCGTCAACCATTGCTGCTTCCATTGCTTGTAACTCCGGGGTTGCTGTTTCTAACTGAATCCAGAATTCAGAGGGCGAGTTTACATGGCTGGCGAAGCAGGACGGCAAATCGCCGCAGTCAGTCTCTTCAGATCTAGTCGCGTAACCCTCGGATACTAATTTATCTGTCAAGTTCTGGCCATTAACAAAGATATCTACATACGTTGTAACATCTTTCAGGACAATCAGAGCATCTACTGGATTTGCTAAATCGCCGACAAGTTGCGTGAAATAGTCGGAGGACGATTCTGACCACTGGCCTGTACCGGTGGGGACGGCGTTAACGCTCGACTTGACGGCGTAACGTTCCATTGCCTTTAACTTCTCTGGCATCTCCTTTATCAAACCTGGCTGGTTGTCGAGTACGTCTGTATTGCCGTAGTCAATGAAACGGATTGTGGTGATATCAGAATCGGAGTCAAGTATTTCGGCACGGTACCACTGGTCGTCGGCCAAATACTTGGCAACACACCAGGTACCCAACTCAGTGTTCGCAATATCGGTGTATTTGCTCGCATCGCTTTGGAGCTCGGCTTGGATCGTTTCGATTGTGTCTACTTTGTCGGCCATTTGCAACCAGAAGTGTCCAGGGGTGTCTATATGGCTGATGTACACTTGAGTACAACCATCAGGCAGGGATGTAGGCTCGACATGTTCAGGAGCCTGGACCTCTTCAACTTTCTGTTCTTCTTCTGAATTTATTTGTGGCGTGGCTAGCTTCTCGTTTACCAATTTCATAGACAAGTCCACGCCTTCTAAATGCAAGCTCGCGAGCCACCCGTCTGTGCCTACAGCCAGTGTGACTTGGACTTCCATTTCATTGGTCCATTCCTTAAGTTTCGGAACTGCGTCTTCTTGCAGGGCTACAAGGCCTAGACTGGCGACTAACGCGAGTGCGCACGGTTCGTAGAACTTAGGATCAAGTACTTTAAGAGATTCCTTGGGTAGAGTTTCTGTATTGCCGTAGTCAGGATACTGTACTTTGACTTGCGTATCTTCGACGCTGATAATTGTGGCGCGGTACCAGTTGCCGTCGGTGGAGTGGGCCACGCAGATGCCGTCTACTTCGAAGGTTGACAGGGCCTCGGGAGTTCCTGTTGAAAAGACAAAATGTCCTGAGACTAGATCGAACAAGCACAAGTATGGCACTTGCGTCCGATTGGATAGGCCTAGGTCTAGCAATGGATTATCAATAATCTACAGGTGCATACTTAGTATAAATAAGAACTAACTATGTCCATAACTTTTTTCTCTTGTTGCTGTGGTCTGACGGAGCCCATAATTTGTATACAGGGTTATTGGTAAAACACTAACAACCTCTCTAAAGGTCATTGTTCTCATCATTATGAACAACTTTTATTATGGGACCAAACCTGAAATCGCGAAAAAAGAAACTGTTCCCTACTTTTATGTCTGTATAACTCGTCAAAATGTAGGGAACAGCTGAAAAAAAGAAAAAAAAGCTGATTTTTTTTTCACGATTTCAGGTTTGGTCCCATAGTAAAAGTTGTTACAATGCCTCTTAAGAGATTGTTAATATTTTACCAATAACCCTGTATAGCTTATAAGCCTTTTTGTGACATCTTTTTATTTATACTAATGCTAAAGCTGAAGAGTCTGTTTGTTTGAAGGTGTTAATCTCTGGTAGTACCTGTCAGATTTGAAAACATCACGCCTTAGGAGCTGAGCAAAAAGAAAAAAAGTCAAAGAACGCTCAGCGAAAACGAAGTAATAGCGCGGGCAGGCGATGCGATGCGACGGGGTGGGTCGGGGGAACGAGAAATTACACAAGGACGAAGTCGCTGTTAGAAGCTAGTAAATTATAGAACGCAATAAATAAATATGAAAGAAGAAATAGTTGCGAGGTTCAAGATGAATGTCAATATATATTAAAATCACGATTTACCTTCTTCATAGTACTTATAAAGGTCATCAAGCAACAAAGCGATCCTGTCACCATCGCTGGCCTTCTGCAGATAGAACTCGTTCAAGTTCTCCATGTGAACGATGTAGGCCATTCCGAAGTTGTAGTTAAAGACGGCTCTCATGCATAACTGGATGACTTCGTCGTAAGCGCCCTCATCAGGCTCGAACACGGCGATCTTGTGGCCGGTCACGCAGTCGTAAAGAGTTGTAACTAAGCTGGAACAAGTAAACACTCTTTTATTTAAGTAATCTTAGATAATTTATATGTTTATGAATGTTTAAAACCTAAGGGATTTATTTATAAACAATTTTATAAATGTGTCGGCGGCGTTGTCGAAAACAACACATGCACCGACGATCACGCCACCGACAAGTACGTCACTCGACTTCTCCCACCGCCCCACTGCTCGACTTGTTTTGACACCAGTATAAAACAGCGAGCAACGAAGCGGCAGGGGACTTGACGATTGGACATCGTACGGACATCATGTGCTCGGAAACTATATCGCGTTCGTATCTGGTTGTATCGTGTACCTATAGTGCTTGATTTGCTAATGTGATTAAATTGTTCATGAAATTATAATCTGATGTGAAGTGCAAACCGTGTTTCTATTGCGCATTAACCAACACTACCCACTTAGTACGCCCACAGTAATTAAGATATGCCTGATAATAATGACACACTTTACCTTTTCCTATATCAGAAGTGGGATTCGTGTTGGTTCATGCGCAAAATGAAAACGCTAAAAGTGAAAGTGACCGTTGACATTTAAAAAAAAAAAACAAAGTGCAAACTGCGAACGCTTATTAAATAATCGTGTGGACCTGTTAGAGTTGAACCCAGACAAGCCAGATACGGATGCGCGATCATAGTGAATATAGTTTTGGGCATAGGCTGTATGCCGAAATACCTTTGCCCAGTGACGCGCCAGTTGCGCCCTACCGCCATGTTAGGACAAAAAGTGTTTGTAATTAGAAAACGCGATAGGACGCGTGTGCAAACGTAACCGCACACAATACTACAGCTGATTTGTGATTTGCTGAAAATTCACTGCAAGGAGGTCAACTTGTGGCCGTCATTAAGGCGCACAAAGGAAGCAGTATCAACGTGGCTATCGTAAATAGTACGAAGGACGTAACGTGGAGCTACCAGTGACGTTGGGTGACTTCAAGAATCGAGCCAAGCAGCCCGCAGCCTTCGGTGAAGCCCTTCGTGTGCTGCAAGTGAGGGAATCCTGGACACGTCGTGACCCGGTGCACGAGAAGTGGCAGCCAAGCAGATGATGGAGGTGGAGCACGCGCTGCAAGCAGCAACGGCGAGTGGATGTTTGCATCGTACAACTACGCTCAGGCACGTTAGAACAAAGGTGAGCTGTATCATTGTTTTGTTACGATTCTGGTGCTGAATGCTCGTTAGTAAAAGCGAGTTGTGCAGCCAAATTAAGTGCCAAACGAGTTAATAATGTTATTGGTTAAACGCGTGTTTTCAGCACATAACAAATCATAAGAAGCGTTGCGAATAGCGAGCCACAACTTGAGATTTTATTTCATTACTACACGACATTTACTTGCAAAGTATTATTTTGGGTAGGCTATTTTGTGTTATTATAAAACGAAGAGTGAAATCAGATTATCAGACTAATCTAGATCGGAAGTTCATAGGTCCATTTAAGGTTGTGGAAGTTTTGACAAGTGATCGCTATACGTCATAAGCTTTAGATTCTAACCGAACTTACTAGTATGCTCACGATCGCATACGAAAGATGCCTCTAAGTAGTGTTCCTAACGTGTTAAACGTAGAAGGCGGTGAGGATAGTTCCTTCACCGAGTAGTAGAGCACATACCATGGCTAGGTCGCACTGTACGTACTTGTCTGTAGTCGTAACTGCAACTCTCTTGTGAGTTGTTCAGGGAGCGATGGGCTCTCAAAGGAGACTATTGTGGTGTTGGTTTTCTAATGACCTGGGAGTCGTAGACTATATGGGATGTGATGTGTGTTGGTCGTATCACTTGAGGTGATGACTACATGGGTGGCATGAGTGTCACTAGATGCTGCGGCAGCCGGGTCATGAGCGTTGTATGTGATCTATTACCAAGGCTTAGAGGAACCGCCCCTAAGACGAACCACCGACCGAATCTTTTATTATCAATGATTGTTATTGTTTTTATTAAATGTGGTCAGAATTGGCCGAGTGGAACATGCACTGCTGTTGATTTTTTTTGGTTACAGGTTTACACACAAGGACGTGTGCAAGCAGAATGACAGTGGTGGACAGCACTGCCCTCTTTGGATCTTCTGTACGAATAATCGCTGATCAAGGACGGTGCTTTTCGAGCGAGGAGTTTCACGACTTCTGCCAAGGAAACAGTGGATTGCAACCACTACAGCCATTAAGCCAACTACAGATCTATTGTCTACCGAATTTGGTGAGTCGTTTTCATTATGTTTTGACTCTGGTACCGAATGCTACCCTGCTAAACAAGTGCAAAAAAAAAAACTCTTACATTGTTAGGTATAGCCCATATCTAGTTAACGATGCAATTTTTAAATACGCTCACGATAGGTTATGAATGATGCCAGTAGGTCATGTACCAGTCGAAATAGATGGTAATCATAGTGGTGATGAGCTATGAGCAAGCCTAAGTAGTGGGAACCACGCGAGTAGGGGTTCTCTATCGGCCGTAGTAAAAAGTGTGTAGTCACAGGGTGATGCACATGGATCCATGCGCTGAATGGGTGAGAGCAATGCGATTGCTGGTCGGCCGGAGCGCCGTGGCGTTAGAGTGTTTTACTCGTCTGTGGGTTTCCAGGTGTCTAAGGCTCTTAGTGAAAAAGATTGTTATAATGTGGATAACGATGGTACATGGCTCTGGTTGATATTTTTTTTTGCTATGATTAATTAAAGTTTGATTACATGGCTCTGGTTGAATCAAGTATGCTAATGAGGCTAAGGCATATGCCATGGCACAGGCCAAGGGATCAGAGTATTAATGACGAATTTGAGGAAAGCTAAGTAAAAGTCTTGTTGATGAAACAGAGTAGAAATTAAGTCTAGTGATAGTGGTGAATCTTAGTTCGGCTGGTCGGGGACCATACCAGTAGTTATTACATAGTCGTAGCCCTGTAGAAATCGGTGTCTCTTGAGGCAACTCAAGTAGTCCGTGGGTGCGCGATGCGTGTTTAACTCTGGCGGAGGTCAGGGTCTTGTAGAGACCATAGAGCCCGTAGGACTCGGAATTCAGGAGGAATTCAAAGAAACAAAGATGAAGTTTGTTGTAGGGGCTTAATGAAAAGCCACAGTTCATGAATAAGATTCCTGCTGTGTTTTGTGATGCTCTAAGGATGTTTTATTGGCTGCTCCATCATGTTTAGTTGATTATTTAGTTTGTGATCTTGAGATTTGGGAATCAAATAGTGATACTATCTCTGCCAATAGTGATACCATGTCTGCTAAAAGTCCTACTATATCTACCAGTTCTCATAATAATGCAAATTGTAGAAACCCTGGTTTACGTGCTACTTCAGTAGAATCAATTGGTCCTGAGTCAATTACCATTATAACAGAAGCACTTGTACATCAACCAAAATATTGAGCTATTTGTTAATTAAGCTAAAGGAACGATACTTGTTCGGCCTAGCTACGTCCGGTTCAGTTTAACTGTAGGGACACACCTGAAAGGCAAAACAATTACCGGACCAGGAAGCTAATCTTGTAGGGTCAAAAACTGATCGGACCAGGAAGCTAATCTTGTAGGGTCAGAAATTGACCGGACCAGGAAGCTAATCCTGTAGGGTCAGAAATTGACCGGACCAAGAAACAAGTCTTGTAGAGTCATGGCTGACTGGACCAAGTGGTTAAATATCTGAAGGGTCTAACTTGACCGGACCAGAAACAATAGCAGGATGACCAAACGGTAGTTAATCAGTTTTTCATGCTTTAGATGTAACATTGTAATAATCGTAATTAGTAATCAAATAATGATTAATGCTCTGAACTCAATTTTTTTTTAGTTTGTGCGAATTTTCAATGTGTTTTAGTCTGTACCAAATTCGGTCAGAAGTGACCGAACTATGTGATACTTTGCGGGGTATGTTTCTTTGCAGATTAACACACGAGAATGTGTGCGAGCAAGATGGTCGTGTCGGCGTCATTCATGGACTATTCTGAACGCCAGTGTCACCCGGCGGCGCTCGACAGAGTCTAGCCTGAGTTCGTGTGAAGTGGAAGAGAGCGCGCAGTGGTGTAACGAGACAGTCTTGGCTCTGGCGTGTCACGGTGAACGTACGTTACGGAAGCATCGTACGTTCCCGCGACCCCTGGCGTAGGTGTGAGATGGAACACCGGGGTGGTTTTTAGTCAGTAAGAGTCTGACAGACCCCTCCGCCCGCCCCGTGGCGGAGGACATCCATGAGGATTTTCCACCCTGGAAAGTGTATGACGGGGCACAAGTTGCACTTTATGTCCGTTTATTCGGAGCCGATCAATAGTAACGCGAGCTGATGTCCATAAAACTAATGATGACAGTTAAATTGCAATAATCATTGTAGGGTTAAACCGGTCCAATGATAAATCGGCTATAGGGAATAATAATATTCCGGACTAGCCAAAATAAGATAAAATAAATTCTGAAGGGCTTGTAGCCGGACCAGAACTTGTTAATCTGTAGGGCTTGTAGCCGGACCAGAACTTGTATCTGCAGGGCTTGTAGCCGGACCAGAACTTGTTAATCTGTAGGGCTTGTAGCCGGACCAGAAGTTTTAATCTGAAGGGTCATTGAAGACCGGTCCAGAACTAATTCTTACCAGCTTGTCTGTAGGGTTTAGATAAACCGGTCCAGATTGTAAAGTACGATTTTTGGTCAGGATAATCGAACGATTTATGCTTATTACAGATGTATGAATTGTAAGCGCACGAGGACGTCCGCACGTCAGTATGGCCGTGTCGGCGGCGTTGTCGAAAACAACACATGCACCGACGATCACGCCACCGACAAGTACGTCACTCGACTTCTCCCACCGCCCCACTGCTCGACTTGTTTTGACACCAGTATAAAACAGCGAGCAACGAAGCGGCAGGGGACTTGACGATTGGACATCGTACGGACATCATGTGCTCGGAAACTATATCGCGTTCGTATCTGGTTGTATCGTGTACCTATAGTGCTTGATTTGCTAATGTGATTAAATTGTTCATGAAATTATAATCTGATGTGAAGTGCAAACCGTGTTTCTATTGCGCATTAACCAACACTACCCACTTAGTACGCCCACAGTAATTAAGATATGCCTGATAATAATGACACACTTTACCTTTTCCTATAAATGATTATTTATAAAATTGTTTATAAATAAACCCCTTTGGTACCCCTACTAAATTTTAAGCAACGTTTATGAATAAAGGGATAAACACAACACAGTATTAACCCAGGAACTTTGTCATGATAATGATTATATATCTGGTATGTATCTAAACATCAAGAATCTCGCATGTATAATAATCAAGTTTTGGAACGAACTCAATTATCATACATGACTCCACCTTGGAGTGTAAATGTGGTGCTGTTCCACAAACAATGAGACATTTAACATTGTGTCCTGCGTGTCCTGTTAGCTGCACGTTACAGGAACTGGTGGACGCTGGTGGTGGCGCCAAACAAGGTGTCGAATTCTGGGCCGAGTTCATTTATATTGCTATCGACACGCTAAGATCATGCATGACAAAGTTCAAATTTCATTGCAACAAAATCTCATTTAGGACCTTTTTTATTTCAAATTGTCACTCAAAAATCACCTTAAACTACATAAAGAAAGAAAAATAGGTTTATTTGACGACGATATATTCATAACGCTTCAGGTACAACTATAGATAGACCTAGATAACGCAAGTATCACGATCTGTATAAAAACCAAGCGTGCCATTTTTTGACCACCTAGGTACTATGACGTCTCAACTTCTCAAGCACTATTTAGTGATGGGTAAATCAAATCGATCCAAAGACGCCGCCGCGTGCGGCACCCGTCTCGCCCCACCCCCGGGGCCTAACGCCAGTGCGAGCGCTCACCCAGCCAGCAGTACACAGGACTGAGCACGAAAATGGCGGCTTACGATTTTTGTATGTAAGCTGGTGCGATTTTTTAGACGCGAAGTAGTTGCTCTTGCGTTATCTATGTAGGTGTATCTACATCTGTGGCTGTAGGCATGTGTGTGTGTGTAATTTGAGCAAGTACAATGGAATGAAAATAATAAATGATTCTGATAAAACAAAATGCTTACCTGATCCCTTCCACATGGTTGATGTACACAATAACCTTGTTGCCGGTAAGCTTGACTTGCAACTCCTCAATAGTCATCAGCTGGTTGGACTCAGCCGTGTAGTTGTTCAGACAACACTCCAGTGACTGGTAGTAGTAAACACTCAGTTCCGTTGGTAAGATCATGATCTGAAATAATTATGTTAAAACTCAAAATATTTTATTTCACATAGACCTACATGAACACTTATGAAACGTCAGAAGCTAGGTCCACGGTTCCAATTGGTCGTTTCTTATGGAGAAAAGATTTCCTTTTAAAGTCAGTCATTTTGGTTATCACTTACATTTTCCAAAGAAGTGGTGACAGATTTCCCATAGTCTGGCATCACAGCCTTGATGTTAGCTGGGTCGGAGACATCTTCTAAAATGGCGCGGTATATTTTACCGTCGTGCTTCAACGTGCAATGGACACCATCTGCGAGACTGTCTGCGGTCAATGGTGTCAGCTAGAAAACAAGGTTTTCATTATTTATGTTAACTCTTTTATGGAGTAGGTAATGTATGATGTTAAAATCACAATTCAATAATTATGTTTTATTTACACGAAGAATTAAAACAGAAATGTGTTTTAGTATTATAGCAGCCGATTAGACAGCTTGTCTTATCGGCTGCGAAAGCTGTTAGAAACAAAACTTTAAAATCACGAACATTGGGGAATTCAAAATAAAAAGAATCTATAGCTGCTGCGCTAGCGCATATCTAGCAGCCTTCCATAATCAGCCTATACTGTTCCCACTACTGACACAGGCCTTGTCTCAGTGCGAGGGAGTGGGCCGCAATCGACCACGCGGGCCAAGTGCGGGTTGGTAGATGTCACGTCTTCGAATTTTTGGTTCTCGGAAATGTCGGTTTCCTCACGATGTTTTCCTTCACCTATTGAAAGCAGCGGTGGTGAAATTAAATACACAATGTAAAATGCCTGCATGGGTTCGAACTCACGACCTACAACGCGTGGTCGGGGCCGTTATCACTGTGGGAGGCCTTCTAACGCTACGTCTTCCGGTACGCAGTCGCCACTCCAGAACCTTTCGGCCCCATCGGCCATCTGTTCTGCAAGCAATGTGCCCTGCCCACTGCCACTTAAGTTTGGCAATTCTTCGGACCATGTCGGTTATCTTGGTTCTCCTGCGGATCTCTTCATTTCTGATTCGATCACGTAGGGAAACTCCAAACATAGCCCTCTCCATTGTCCTTAGGGTGACTTTTAGCCTTCTAATAAGGCCTATTGTGAGCGACCATGTTTCAGTGTCATATGTCATCAGTTCATCACTGGCAACACGCACTGGTCAAAGACTTTCGTCTTGAGATACTGCGGTATGGACGAGATGATATTGCGTAGCTTCCCGAACGCTGCCCAGCCGAGTCGGATTCGACGATTGACCTCTTTCTCGAAGTTGGACCTACCTAACTGGACAGTTTGTCCTAGGTAAACATACTCGTCCACGACTTCGAGTTTAGCGTCTCCAACCATAACTTAATTTATGAAATACATTCATATGGATGTAGTTAGTATGCCACAATTTCAGTACTTACTTTGCTAGTGTCAAAGTTGGCGATAGCTTCCTCAACCAGAGCTGCCTTGTCCATGTCAAGTTGTACATAGAACTTCTCGAAAGACTCCACATGGGTCACTCGGCAGACTATCTGCTGACCGACGATGATTGTCAGGTCGATAGCTTCGTCTAGAACAATTGTGTTAACTATTAACTTAAACAGGGATCTTTTTAGTTTGCTTATTGAGAATGGAATTAGAAGGATGTCAAGTAATCAATTAATTCCTGCTTGCTAACCTCTTCAACAATATGGCGATTATGTCTTATGAATAGCTGGCAGACTGAAGTAATGCATGAATAAACAATAACAATACAGGATGTAAAAAGACCCATCACATTGCCGTCAACTACGCATTCTGTACACAAAAATTTTGGTGGTAACTTTTATTTTTGGTGGCAAAAATACCTATGCAACAATGTATTATTAGAGGGTGGCTATTAGAGGGTGGGACCAAAATTTGCATCCTCCTTTGCTGTTCGCAATGTTACACACGCAAAACATTGCGCGTAATATATGCAAGCAACAGAAAATGAGTCGTGGGGGTATTTAAAGTGTTATATAACATTAGAAATTTGTTTTCGTAACAAATCGTCAGTAGTTGGAATTTTGACCTTGAATATCTCCGGTTCCCAGGTAAACTGCAGAACAAAAAAAAAATTGCAATGACAGGGAGTAAAAGTGACTCTAGGCTTCGTTAAGTGTCTTTTTACACCTGTTATATGTCTTACCTTTCAAAGTTACAGACGCCTGGTGCTCAGATAGTTTAGCGAGCTCCTTCTCCACCAACATATCGGCGACACTCACGCCATTGTTCCACAGCGATACCTTGTAAATATCATCGACATTCTCTTGGAACACGCACTGGTAACGTGGCGCGTTGAAGCACAAGTCTACAAGGTTATTAGGTTTCCATTCCCCATCAACGGGAATAACCCCAGATAAAGAACAACAGACAGCCATTTTCGGCAATTCCAGCAAATTTCTATCTATCTGCCAAATATCTTTAGCATCGACTAACTGCTTGTTGCCGAAGTCCACATAACGCACGATAAACTTCGAAAATGGCTGCACGGATTCTATTGTCGCTCGGTATAAAACTCCATCGATGGGGTAACGAGCTAAAACGGACCCGCCGATGGGTACCTCACCAGTATAGGATTTCACTCCTTTGTATATCTCTGGGATTTTGTGCATCATTTCGAGGAATTTGGGTTGTAGAGACATAATTTGGGCGTAGAAATGTTCGGGAGATATGATCCATGTGACGGAGACCTCATGTTGCGCGCCGGGTTCTATTGGATCAGACGGAGGGAAGGGGGTGTCGAGCGGTACCGGTTCCGCCAGTTCCTTGTACTGAACCTGCGTGAACTTGCTGCGGCCTTTGTACGGAGGGGCCCGGCCACCGTCCTGAGACCTAAAGCTCTTGTCAGACTTCTTGTCGTCGGATCCGAACGAGCGATCAGCGCGGTCTCTAGGAGAGAAGTTGCTGCGCGGCGGTCTGTCAGAGTTTGGTCGGAATTCTCTCTTTTGATTCCAGTTTTCTTTCTTATCTCCCCAGTTGTCGCGCCTGTCGCCGCGGTTCTCTCTGTTATCCCGGTTGTCACGGTTATCCCGGTTGTCACGATAATCCCGGTTGTCACGGTTATCCCGGTTGTCACGGTTATCCCGGTTGTCACGGTTATCCCGGTTGTCCCGACGATCAGGGCGATCAGGGCGATCAGGGCGGTCATTCCGGTCGAATCGGTTGTCCCGCTTGGGCCTGTTGCCCCAGTCATCAGATCCTTTCTCTGTACGGTCATCGTGTTGACTGTACTTGTTCTCCCTGAAACCAGGAATACGATTGTAGTACAAGGAAATATTGCTTTGAAATTTGTTATTGCATGTTAAGTATGTAATATTAAAAAAATCAAAGCATTAAAATTAATTATTTAATTTTAAAAGAAAAACACTAATACTACTTTTTTTACATGATTTATTAAACATTATTGTGCTGACCACACCAAGCATCTAAAGTGTAACAAAACTTGAAGAATTAGCCGTGAAACTGTACAATTATTATAATGGAATGACGAAGACAGTACAAAATGTGCTGAAATAAAAACTTACAACAGTGTACAACATCACTGTGCAATGGAATGTTATAAACAAGAGCCGACAGATATGCAACGTATTGAGAACGCTCGATACGAATGTGCGGCGCAAACCAAGCGTGGCAAGCAAATAGGGCGAGACAACGAGGACGACGCTGATTCAACTATTAATGCTTTACTTATAATTGCTTAGCATCGCGCAATCTAACGTGGTGCAACGATCGTCTGTGTTAACAAGAAACTATTGACTCAGACAAAGCGAGAACACAAAATCAGCAGGCATGTTATGTTAATAAAATCTACTACTCATAATGAAATCGCAAACAAAAACGAAAACTTGGGTAAATAGGAAATACGGACATAAACAATGACACACAATGATCAATCAATAAAGCATTAACGTTGGTGAACCAGTAAGCGCAACAGCCGTTGTCAACAGGTGTGTGATGTGTCGTGTTACATACACCTGAAGCACCACAGTACCGTTTTAGTCGATCCTGTATCGAAGTACCCTTGGCTTGGGCGTTTTGAGCGTCGAGTGAGGCGGCTTCCGCGGCCTGCCTTAGCCTTTTCCCGACCCCACTCGAGTCTTTCTTCCAACCAGGCTTTTGCCCCGATTTATCGTGCTGATGTTCCGACCTAGGTTTTCTTCTGTCGAATCATTGTAACTGTTTTATCAAACAGCCTTATTCGTAGTTAACGCATTGCATCGGGGAAAGTGGCGAGCTGAATTTTTAACTTATAATGCGTTCAATTTTTTGTTTGGAAGTTACGTGTCAATTGTAAATGAGCAATTTATGCAATCGGAAAAAAGTCTACACTTTCGGATCGAATTTTAAGTGTTTGGTAAAAAATATTTGCAAATGAAAGTAAACTGAATAATGTTACTGTTGGGTGTAACATACCTTTCTCTTGGGTTATTCTCCCTGTCTCTTGGGGTGTGTTCTCGTTCTCTGGGGTTGTTCTCCCAGTCTCTATTTTGCCTATGGGGGGGCGACTCCCACTCGTCGTCGCCTACTGACGTGGGCGCCGCGTTCTCACGAGGTTTCGGGGGTCCTCCACGTCTTTCATTGTAAGGAGGACTGTTTAAAATGACAATGTTATTAATTTATGTTATCATTAGCACTTATAAATAAGAAAGTCACCTACCGAACCCGAAAGTTCATTATTGTGTAGGAAATATAAATGTGATACACCAATAGCAGCACTTTTCCTTATTCCATATAAAATATCGTGATAATGATAACCTTAAACATGAGACTTTAATACTACATGAGAACAATACTTAGAAGAACTGCTCAATACACGTTTAAAATGAGCGTACAGAGCCGTTTAGCACGACTGATCACTTTTTCTACTGACAATTTCTCTTGAAACATACATATTAATGTATTATGGTCACCTGCGCTGTATGTTAGTAACTTGATATTATGCATACTTTGAATTTGAGCGGCGCGCATTATGAGTAGAATTTCATTCCATTAAAGTACTCCTACTTGTTTCCGTGAGAATATTAAAGATTTTTACTGTACAAAGACAAGTGATTAAGACAAGATTTTTTAATGTACAACAATTGACCAAAATCATAACGGGGCTCGCATAGAAGCCTTTTGGATTTGGTTAACCCGCGATTCAAATTTAATCTTCATCAAAACCATCAAGGACAATGCATTAACTCAAAGACAATGTATAATAATTTAAAATGAATGTGTCAATTAGCAATATTTATAGGTGGCGCATATGCGGCACGCTCTATCGATCGATTTCCGCCATTACTTTCATGAGTTCCGAATAAAAATAGTAGTAGGATAGAATCAACATGCAACAAGTTAAATTATGTTGTTATTTTATGCAGTACATATTTAAGTATTAAAATAGTATGCAGGACTCACCGTTCGGCTCTCTCCGGTCTGCCGCCAAACTTCTCACTATGTCTGCCGGGCCCAGACCTATCGAAACCTTCCCTGTTGTCTCTGCACACAGAAAATAGAACCACACGTTACAAAATACGCTTTTCACACGTAACAACATTCCTTAAGAACACACGAACTAATAAATCATAATTTTAATCACTAAATAACAGGTTACCTACCTATACATTTCTGTAGCTAGACTGGCCGCAACTAAACTCATGGGTTCAAAGAACCGACACGAAGGTCAAACCGTCCATGAATCCTGACTCATGCTCTGTTATTACTTTTTTGTTAGAAAATAAAAACTAAACTATTACGTATTGTGTGAGATTGCATAGACTAGATGGTATAAGTCGATTCTAGAGCTGTCATTTTGGGATTCTGTCAAACGGATTAAGGTACAGAGAAAAGCGAGATAAGCAGGTAGATCTGACATAAATTATGACCTTTATTGGTTTTTAGAGGTTGCCAGCTTTTCAGTCGATTTCTGGTTGACGTCATGCACTCTGCGTGATTTCATACATTTATTTTTACATAACCATTAACCGCTCGTAAATGCTTCTGAAAACTCAGTCTTCCTTCGAATGACAGCCATAGCGTATTCGATGTGAAAAGTGGGGGCCGGATGTTAAAGCGTAATTTTAAAAAGGCCTTCAGAAAGAAATGCAGCAGCAAGCTGAATTTAAGAGTAAAACGCAGATTGAATTTTCGGTCAAGTTTCATTAAATAATAAACAGTTATATGAAACTAAAACTCTGTTTACAAAGAGTTATTATTGTAAACATACACGACTTATCAAGGGATTTCGGATTGTTCTGATTATCTACTCGAAAGAAAGATAATACTAGCAGCTGAATCATCCAACGCAACTCCACATTAGGTTAGTCTAGTCTCTAGTTGTTCCTGTCACTTGAAGGTGTATGGATTATGGGCACGCCACAATTGCGGCGATAAATCCCCTCTTGGAGGAGTGGCTGGAGGGGCGCCACGGCGTCCTCACCTTCCGCCTAACGCAGGTCCTCACCGGACACGGCTGCTTCGGGAGGTTCCTGTTCCAGATAAGGCGGGAGGAAACATTGTGTGGATCGCCCGGAGGGTACGGTGGAGGTCTGCCCAGCTTGGGCAGCGCACCGCCGCGGCCTCACGGCGGCGGCGATCTCTCGCGTCCGGCCCTAGTCCAGGCCATGGTACGAAGCGAGAGTGCATGGGAGGCCGTCGCCTCCTTCTGCGAAGCAGTAATGCTCGCGAAGGAGGAGGCGGAGCGCGTGAGGGAGAGGAAATGTTTGCACCCTCACGCCCCGAGTCGCCGCAGGAGACGCCCTGGGCGTCGGAAATCGATAGCCGATTCCCGGCCAACGTAGGGGCGGGCTTTTGACGGTGAGCAATGGGCAGCTCGCCGTCCGGTAAGGACCAGGCCCGGATCGACGGCTTGTTGCGTTCCACGCGTGCCTCGAGATGTCAGCACTAACTGACGAGGTCCGCTAGGTCCGCTGCCTACCAGGGTCGCAGGTTGTTGGAAAGAGATCCCGTGGCCCCTGGCACAGGTAACTGAAGGAACACGGGTGGGTTTTAGTCGGTAAAAGTCTGACACGCCCTCCCGCTCCGCCCAGAAAGGGAGAAGTTATTTGATAATTTCCCACCCAAAAAAAAAGGTGTTTGGATTATCTTCCTAATCGTCGTCTTTCGTCTCGTCCAAACACGAGACACAACAGAAATGTTATTGTGTCTATAAATTGCAGTCAACCGAGTCTTAGATAGAATTAAAATAATGGAGTAAAGAGAAAGTACATTGTGCTGCATTTTTGAAAGTTATCTTAATGACATCTAACGAGACAGCTGAAAGCCACTTAAAGAGATATTTTATCGTGGTCACATAAAACAGTTACATCGATAAACGATATAACACTGGCCAAGCATTGATTTCATTCATAAGGGTACTTACTAGCTTTATCAAACATCGTATATGGAAACTACTATAAATATACGTTTACCTGGTTAAAAATATGTTAACCCACATAATCCTGTGTTCCTCACTCAAAGCCGTTCAGCCGTTAAACCGTGATCGAGTGACAAACATCCAAACTTTCACATAAACATTAGTATTAGTAGGATGCCATTAGTTGCAATCCGCTAAAATATTATTAAAGTCTGTGGGGTGTATTTTCAGTCGATTAGACTTCAATTGGTACAGAAATGGCGATAACAGACAGTAAAACGAAACGACCCATGAAAGAATCTCATTTAAATTTGAAATTTCATACTTCGTGCTGGCAATGCTCAAATAATTTGATAGCTTTTTGTGCTGTCTCAAAGTGGCACGCACAACTTTTCAAAAATACTTGACTAATTTCTTTTTTTTTTTTTATAAATAAGAATGATTGTTTTCGATAACATTGCAAGTAAACGCGAATATAGGTAGACAGACCGATGGATGGACTGTGTGAATGATCATAAGGCTAGAAAGGGAGTGACTACCGAGATGACGACTAACAGATATACGATACGATACGTTTAAAAAAAAAAATAGAAAAATAAAGAAAGAGATATTATGAAAGAAAAAGACATGTTACACCGACCACAAATAATCGGGATAAGGGCAGAAGAATAATGACGATGAGACAGAATCATAATTCACAAAGTTTTGCCAATAATATGACGGTTTTAAGTACGTAGGTACTATTTGTATAAGTGTCGGTACTTCGATAAAATATTTTGTTATCAATTGTTATCGACGTCAATGAGGCGAAATGACGACAGTGAAAAAAAGAAAAGAACACACGCATTCGGTACGGATTGCTCTCAATCCTTCGAGCGATATACGTGAAAACGCAATCACCAACTTTTCCTTTTTGTTATAACAATGATTGTATAATTACTTTAATTATAATTCATATAATTGCTATAACATTATGCCATCAAAACTTAAAGACTGATTACCTTATTTCTACGTCCGCTTAAAATAATGACCGGAGTGCATGATAATTATGTGTGGGTAGGTTCTCTTTTCAATACAGAATATTACAAACATTTATTTTTAGAATAAGCTCGTTGTTTTAGTCGAAAATCTGGTGCAATGCGTATTTTTACAGTGCAGCACACGTGTTCAAAAATAGTTTATGTTGCGTAATAAAAGTACCGAATTTTATACAAATTAGTTCAGCTGCAGACAGCTGAACTAATTTGTATAAAATTCGGTCGGATCTATTTCAATACTTATCGTTTCGCGGCATCGTCTGCGATGCCGCGATACGATAAGTATTGAAATAGATTGGGGGGGTAATAAATAATATAAACGGAGGGTTTTGAAAAGTAAACATTGGTGCCGGTGGAAGAGAACACTCACTCAGCGATCTACAGGACAGTCGTAATTCAAATAATTTATATTTCTCTTCACACACAATGGCATCATATTAATTTAGATAGGTACGCTTAAAAATTATGTGACACTAGTTTGTGAGAGACTGGTGTCTGCACTAGGAATACCTGTATTAGCAAATCACCAGTTATAATTGTTGTAAAAGTAGGTTACAGGGACAAAGACGGCCACCTGGGCTGTGAATACACTGATAACTGGTTTACCTCTTTACATGAATAAAAGTATCCCTATAATTTTCTTTATGGACAATAAAATGGTAATAATGTGGGACTGTTTCTTTTGTACCAGCCACAGCCCTTGCTATGAACGGTAATTATTCAATTTCGAAGACTGACTGCGAAGGTTCAGATTATTTTGGAGTAATATGTCAAACCATTTAACAGTTTCAACGCCATGTCGGGCAATGCTGGCGGCATTCAATCAGGTGGCATATTTCTTATAGCTCATTGCTCCTCTGAAGAACAAATCAAGAAAAACCCGTTTAATGGTTCTACAGTTATAAAGAATACCGTGCGTTATAATGTTATTACCCGATCATTCGTTACGATCGATAAAGTCAATCAAGTGGAAATCACTTGCTATTGAGCTGAATCTGAAGTAATTTGAGCGAAAAACACTTAGCTGATCAGCCAGGGACATAAGTCCTTTAGGGCACGCCACTATAGCGGCGGTAAGTCCCGTTGTGAGGCAGTGGCTGGAGAGACGGCATGGCGCCCTTACTTTCGGGCTGACTGATTTATTACTAGATGCAAGTTTTCCCAAGACATCTTCCATTACTGACTCCAATTAGAGTAGTTTTGACTTTTGATAGTTTGGAGGTGTGTAACGAGACTCCCTTGTTTTCCCGAGATCTATGGGGAGGTTTTGTTTAAGCTGATATCAGACCCTTCAATCGGAGTGAATGTAAATTACGTTTAATTCCACATTCACATCACAAAATTACATAGGAATTGACCGTTCATCTACTAGTTTGCGTGTTTCATTTTAGCGACTGTCAAAGATCCAAGAGCGACAGCCGGGATCAACGGCTTAACGTGTTTTCCGAGGCATGGAGGAGTCACGGTTCCTATGTAATGATGGTCACTCCCTCTACTTCAGCCAGCCCCTCTACTTTGAAAACTAGTATTAAGATATATTTCAACAATAATTGAGTTTGCGACTGAACTATTAAAATTCCGCTGACGGTATGGTCAGCCGTACGACACATGAACTACGAAAATCACACTTATTATAACGAAATAAATGCCCTTCCAAAGTCAAATTCTAACCATAGCCGTGCGATTTACTGTGCCTGTGAAAACAAACAATACTCATCATCTGCCTAACTTTTTTCCAACATGTTGAATTCGGCTTCTAGTCTAACTGGATGCAGCAGAATACTAGTTTTATACATACAGTACCCGGCGATAAATATTGCACATCGACCTTTGGAAAGAGACAATCGGCTAATTTCGGCTTCGTAGAGCGTTATCTCTGTCGCACGAAATACAAACAGTCCTGTATCTATTAGGAGCTGTTAAAACAATTATGATTTGCTTCTTTTGATAATTATTTTTATTCTTTGTATAAAATGAAAAAAATAATATTTAAAATAAATAAATATTTAAAAAATAAAATTACTGTAGAGCGACTGCTTATCTGACCAAACAATACTAAAAGCACAAACCTGCCGCGGAAACTGCCGCCTCTTTGCGGTAACTCTTCATTATTGGCTTCTCGTGGTGGCCTCCATTCGTCCTTAAAGCTCTTCTCGCGCCTGAAACTCTTCTTCTTTCCGTCATCAGAGACGCTTTCGGGGGAACTGAAGGACTCCGGAGCGTCTTTGCGTACGGGCGTAGTTGCTTTGATCTGGACAAAAAATAATGTTAATCATGGTTGTAGATTTGTATGGAAGACCTTGTGATTACAATATGCCATTTATTATTTTAAAATTCTTAAGCCATGGCACATTACAGCCGCACGCAACCAATTTTTAACCGGCTTCAAAAAAGGAGGAGGTTCTCAATTCGGATGTTTTTTTTTTTTTATTTATTTTACCATTTATGTACACACATATATAAACAGACACGATATAAAACAGAGCAGAAAAATAGGTACAAAGGTAATGCTTATTTCATAAGAAATCTCTTCCAGCATACCTGCGATAGGACAATAAATAGAGAGATGTAGACAGCGTGTGAAAAAATAAAGGAGACAAAAAATAATACATACAATCTAATCTAAAAATAATTCACTTAAAACATTTGGATGTTTATATATATTTTATTTATGTTCGGGCATAACTCCCTCATATATTGACGGATATGCAAAATTTTTTTTGTTCGAATGAAGCTTATTCCGAAATGGTCACATTTAAATTTCGTAAAGATCTGATGAGTTTCGGAGACAGACAACGGAACTCTTCAATAAATGCCAGCAAATCAACCGCGATTGCTGCTATAGCTTAAGTATGGATTGTTTACGCAACAACACAACATAGCATCACGCCTGTACCCTTTAAAGGGGTAGGCAGATGTGCTCAATAGCTTCCTGTCACTGATATTCACATAGCAAGTAGTGTTATATGAATTTGGTGAAAAATAACTTTAATTTCGAAAGTCGGTGTCGTTGGTTCTGTATTTTCGTTTTTTGACACCGACTTCCGAAATTAAAGTTATTTCTTTGTAGTGTTTTTTTTTGGAAGTCGTTTGTATTTTTTTTTTTTTTTGTAAAAAAGTTTTCATACAAAAAAAACCGGCCAAGAGCGTGTCGGGCCACGCTCAGTGTAGGGTTCCGTAGTTTCCCGTCCGCCACAATAAGTGTTCCCACTTATGAGTTTAAAAGTGGGTATCCATTATGTTTGCGTAACAATCGTAGTCGATCATAGATCTTAAAATATGCTTGCATATACGATTATACTACAAACTTAGTCCAGAAATTATTTTGTACAACTTTTTGTCTTTTTTGTACAAAAACTGTTGTTTCCATCAAGTTCAAAATAATTTTCCTAGAAAGTCCTTATAGAGTTCTACTTTTCAGATTTTTTTCATATTTTCTAAACTTACGGTTCAAAAGTTAGAGGGGGGGGACACAATGTTTTTTACTTTTAGAGCGATTATTTCCGAAATTATTGACATTATCAAAAAATGATTTTAGTAAACCCCTATTCATTTTTAAATACCTTTCCAACAATATATCACACGTTAGGGTTGAAATTAAAAAAAAAATCACTTCCCACTTTACATATAGGGGGGCTACCCTAATAAAACATTTTTTTCCAATTTTTATTTTACCACTTTGTCGGCGTGATTGATATACACATTGGTACCAAATTTCAGCTTTCTAGTGCTAACGGTCACAGAGATTAAGCGAGGACGGACAGACGGACAGACAGACATGGCGAAACTATAAGGGTTCCTAGTTGACTACGGAACCCTAAAAAAGAGATATCGAAAAGCACGAAATTCGTAGTTGCGGCCGAATTTACGGGTTTATCCTATTCCCTATCACCAACGAACATAAGATTACTTTAGACCCTGAACTACGGATGAATGACAACACGATTTAACAGTTGTCCTTAATCGTGATTATGTTTGTCACTTGTTTTGATGGATCAACTACTTTCGGATGGGCCCGTATCTTCGTTGACTTAGAGAGTAGAACCTCAGTAGTGTGCGTTGATGCGGATTTTTGCAATGCGTCGCGTTCGCATTGCGGCGCGGCCCGCCCAATCTGAGCTAGCCTTTATAATAAGTAATATTTTAGGTAAAATCGCGATAAAGGGGAAAAATGTTAAGCCCACGGAGTTGCGTTAAGGGGCTTACATGACCTGAAGTGCGGTCACTGTCAGACTGTATAGAAAAGAAAGAGAAGCGCGATGACACAACACTGGTAGTTTATTGCAAAATATGAAGCAATTATTTAAAAACAAAAAATCTATTGTTTGGAATAAAAAATTAAAACACTAGTATTTTAGTATGTTGCTTGTAGAATAATCTGACCAAAAATCAGAAAGATTGTTTTTATTGTAAAAAGAAAGTTTTTAGAGGTATCTTCATGATTTTTTTTCTATTGTATCAAATCCTGAAGAATATCATATATTTTTCCGATTTTGTTTACTGTAGTCAATCATATACTTTTATTGTTTCTAAAACTTGCGTTTTTTGTATTTAGGTCCTGTAAGCCCCTTAAACAGATGCTGGCAACATGCAATAAAACTTGAAAAAGTGGCCAGCAACCAGCAACACAGAATTTTGCCACATTTTCAAGTTCTGTATTTTTGGCCACCAAAAGTTGCGGCATAGTTGTTTCTCAAATTTTCTTTATTACGGTGCTTTACATAAAGTAGTAAACAATATCTTATCACTTTGTTTATCTTTTTCCGATTATAAAAAGTAAAATCAGAGCATTCAATAAAATGTATTTTTAGAAAACCAATTAGATCAATATAAGCCTAATAAGAATTATTACATCAGCTAGGTTACTTAGACAACCTGAGTCACCATTGATTACAAATTATGCAAATAAGTTTCTATTATGTTACGACTAATGATAACATAGTTTCTCTATTATGTCTAAGTAACTTGTTACTACTAGTATAATAATTTATCATTCTGTTAATATGCACAGTAGGGTCACCAGATAAAGAGCTCTTTTGCATATGTAAGCACTAGGTAAATGTGTCAATATTTTTCTTTGGCTTGACAAAAAACTTGCTTAAAATACAACATTGGTTTACTTTTACTACAACTGTTTATTCGGTAAGCCGAAAGTTCTGCAATGTGGATAAGCAGTAATATTTAACAGATTGTAGAAGAAGTACATTTTAACTAAACAAATTGATCTGAAAGGGACCTTTTTTAATGGTTCAGATTATTATGATTCTTGTTGGTTTCTCATTGTACGGACACATCAACCTACCACAATCCGTCAGATTTCTTTAATAGATTTTCAACTTTATTGCTAAAGCATAAGGTTCAAAGTTGATTGGGAAAATCTGACAGATTGTGGTAGGTTGATGTGCTGGCGTCTGTACAAATGAAAAAATACTCCAATTACATCTTTTTTACTTTGCATACAATGTTTGCCACATATGTATTGTATTGTATATCAGGCTGGGAGTACAAAAGTATCTTCATTATTAGAAACTTATATCACATACAGACTCAAACCAATTGGAATCTACTGACCTACTTACTTTGAAGAAATAAATTAACTTCAAGAAACAATTAAATTTATATTTAGACTGGTAGAGCCTCTTTTTATAAAAAATGCTTTAACATTGATTTAAGTTTATTTTTTTAAATGGATAAAAAACAAACTTAGACAAAATCTATTTAATACTAAGGGCTTATGTTTAGCAGAGTTTAACTCACCTCATGGGAGCTCCTAGGTTGTGAAAGCTGGGTCATCTTCCTGGCTACGTCCAGTGGTGGGGAGACAGTCTCGTCAATAAGGGACACAACCATGGTAGTAGACAGTATGCCTACTATGTGAGCAGTCAGGGTCTTCTCTAATGCTAACATCTCTAACTGGTTTGATGTTTTAGTTTCAACAGGCTTGTTCTCATAACCCTAAGAAGGATGGACAATTTTAATATTCATCATTTTGATTATGAATTTGATATTACAGTGAGAAAGTCATCAAATTCTCCTGCTTTAAAGTAAAGCAAATATCTAGAAATAGATAGTTTCGAGATTACAAAACAAATCTAGAAAATAAAAGGGTATATTTATCATAGAAATATGATTGCAGGCTAAGTGGGAAAGGAACACACTAGAAATTTAGTAACAACTCACCTTCAAAGCGCATTTCATAGCCTGAGCTGGGAGTTTTATCAGTTCTGGAGTAATGGTCCTCAGATCTGACACCTCAACCTCTTGCTCATTACCATAGTCCACATAAACTACAACCACCTTGTTTCTTCTGGTATCTCTGACCCTTGCTCTGTACCAGTTGCTGTCGTCAGGAAAGCGCGCGCAGCACGCCGCACCCACCGGCAAGTCTCCAGGAGATGAGCTATTCTCACAGTGTGCGCGCACGGCGTCCATCACAGCATTCAACTCATCAATGTGGGCAGACAACTGCACAAAGAACTTGATGCAGCTATCCACATAAGACACAAGCACTGAATGCCGTGAGCCCAAAGGAAGCATTTCAATCCATTTAAACTGCAGCTTGTCTTTCATGTTAGCCATCAATAAGTCAAGAACATTCTTATTGTCCAAGGAAAGCTCTCCATACTGTATCAATGGAGGCCCTTCAGGTGCCACCACTTTCAGAACCATCACCTTCCCATTGACTAGCTGTTTGAAGGCTTCATTCAAATGAGGTCCTTTCTCCAATTTCTTCACTCCAGATAAACAGAATCTCATAGCAAAGACATTTGGCTTTACAAACTCTTCAGGTATATCAAAAATGTCATAGTATGATACCATTTCTGTGTCACCAAAGTCAACAAAGAATAACTTACATTGAGATCCAGAGAGATTCATCACAATAGCTCTGCATATGATGCGGTCACCAGACATCCTGCCCAGGCACACTGTGCCAATCATTGGTGGCTCAGTCAGACTGCTGTGAGGTCTTTTGTTTATGTCATCCATCATATCCTGCAGTTTCTTAGCATCAGTCACAAGCTGCACTGCAAATAATTCTGGACCTTCCTCGGCATATGAGACAAAAACTTTATGTTGAGAGTTTGCTTCCAATAGTCTGCTTTTATAAGTAGATGACTTCTTGGGAGAAGTAGGTTTGGCAGCTATCATTAGAGCAGGGGGTGGTGTTGAGACATTCACCATTGAGCTTGCAGGAGCATGCTGTGGTTGGCGTACTGGAGCTCTTAGGTTCACTGGATTCCTAGAGGCCTTGTTGACTACCAATCGTTGAGCAATCGAGGATGTATTCTGTATACTTCCATTAAAAGGTAAAGATACATTATGCTGAATGCGCATTGTTGATGCAGGGTTTGAGGGAAAGTTTTGATTCATTAAAAATGGATTATGTTCTGGATAACTTGAAGGTTCAATTACAAAACTGGGCTGCCAATTCTGAATTTGTTGGTTTTCATTTGATAGCTGAAGTAATAGCGCCTCTTGCTTGGCTAGAGATATAGCTACGCCAAAACGGATTGATATAATATGTGCAGACAGATCGGTGCCTTTGAATTGAATCGAAATTATAGGAATTGTACGAGTATGAGCATCATATGTCGCCGGATATTCTCCGTAGCAAAGTAGACTCTGAAGTTTTAATAAAAGTGGTTCCTCCCACCTTCCAGACGCACTTATAACTTCAGAGAGGTAATATTCAGTTGCTTGACCACGTAGCTCCAAGAATAGTGGGTCGTAGTTGTCGAAGAAACGAATAGCGCTTAGAGATATTATATCTTTGTTTCCGTAGTCGATAAAATGTACACCAACCAACCCGCTAGTCAAACTATTCGTGTTAATAACTTTAGCTCGATAATACGTTCCATCTTTGTATTTGGCGGCACAAATGACACCTTCGTGAATAGCCGCCGGTGACACGGCTCCTATGCCTTTTTCAAGATTTTCTCGGGCAGTATCAAATAGGCTTTCTATCATTAATGAAGCCTGATGATCGACCTGCCCACTTATTTTAAGAAAAGGGCCGTCGCTGTCTACATGGGTCACAAAAAGGCGAAACGCCCGAAGGGTTTCTGGAGGCATACCCATTTTTGAAAATTATAGGTATATTTTAACCTACAAAACTACGACTCACACAACTTATTAGAAGCAGGATTAAACTCAATTAAATAGCATCGCACTTTTGCTAAACTTATTTATAAAAAAACAACACAGCCAGCTTTCTTTTCCGTTAACGTTACGTTTCCAATAAACAACATGGCGCTTTGTTCGCCGCCTCCAACCATTTTATAAATAGAGATGATACTTGAAAATAGTAGGTGAAAAAAATGCATTTAGTCGATTTACATCCAGTAAAATAAATAAAATTTTAAGTAAACTCATCTATCGCTAACTTAGATGGCCGAGGTCTACTTGCTGAATCCCAAGGTGGTGAACAGTGCCCTGGGATTCCCACTAATGATAAATGATACCACAAATAAGTTTTCGAAGTAATCAAACCCTATTTATAGAAAGATGATTGGATCGGGCCCGATCTCATCGTCTGTGGCAGACAAAGAGTAAAGTAACTATAGAGGATGGCAGATCTAATAAAATACCGTAAGTTATACCGATTTGTTTACACAGGGGTCACAGGCACCGCAGCGAAAAAAAAATTTTAAAATGTTATATTGTTTTTTCTGACTTTTTGGGTGATGTTCTTCGGAAAGGCCACCGGCGTGTTGTATGACCAAATGTATGAACATAAACTAAGAAAAAAAGAGTATTTAAGGAACGTAGCACGTGGAGTTCTAAAGTTTCAGCCAACCCCCATTGGATGAAGACGTGAGTTTATGTATGTATGTAAGGAGGGTTATTCTTTTTATCTTTATCATATAATGCAAGCAGCTGCTAGCGCTAACAACATTTGTCACCTTTCTAAAGACATTACAAAGAATTGGTCAATTATTCATCGATTCGCCGGTGACTAAAGTCGTGATGTGTGTACCTAAAAACTTTCAGATGTTCATCGGGCCAGATAAGCTTGCTGCACTATAATGCGTTATTCAGACAGAGGCGCTGGAGGAAAGTTGAAGATCCTGGAATGTATACCGCAGGTGTTTGACTTTGAATCATTGAATAGCTCTACATGTCAGAATTATCCGCGGTCGCAGCGCAGGCTGCCTCTGCCTGATTATCGCATGATGATAGGCTGTCTAAGTTTTGCTCAAATCCGTGGACTTAACTAGTCTGTACTCAATCAAAACCAGCTCTGATAAACAGTCGTGGCCATCGAATTCGCTCTAGTACCCACGGGTGATTTTTTATCGTGTTCTGGATTTTAAACACACTGCTGTTTGCCGAGAGTTGAAACTCCAACAGTATTTTTGTGACGCGGCGGGATGCACTTTGTTGGATTTTCAATGCCCAGCTCAGTACATTCATATTCCTACATTTATTTGCATTCCATAATGTTGTAGACGGTTGTAGAGGTGATAACACCGAGAGTTGAAAATCCATTGCTCGTTAAAAAATCGCCCATGCGTACCTGGGCGTATAAATCGGGTTCACGAACGGGCACAGTGCTCAGTGTGCAATGTCAAGTTTCATGTTCTTTCGTCGCTGCTGTCATTGCTTGCTGCACAGTATCATCTGTCACTTCCCTGGCCACTTTCCGAATTAGCTATAATCGCTCACAGCGCTCACATCATCTCACATGCGTTCTGATTTAGATATTACGATTATGACAGCTGAGAGCTGTCAACAATTCGGAACACTCGTGAACGCGCTCACAGTGCTTACTCAATGTAAAAACGATATTATTACAGTATTTCTTTGTATAGACACCACATTTCTTCTTCTTTGGTTAGGTGGCGACTCGACTGTCAGCCAGAAGCACAATTTCGAAAATGTAAAGATATGATGCAACTCAAAACAAAACGCACACTGACACATCCACACGCACTGTAATTTTTGACAGCGCTCACGGTGATATGATATTATTAATATTATAAATGGGTCGGCGTTAACGCAAGATGGCGCATGTCATGACGTCACCTATGACGATTCATGGGATATCGTTATCACGCTCATTATTCGGTGGTACGGGTTTTAGCACGCTCACATCGATTATTTCCCAACTCGGAACGCAGGGCCAGTCTCCCACTGTCAGTGTCAGTCTGTCACGACTGTCACTCTATTATTCATCAATCAGGCATTTTGTTGTTTTTGTGTAAAATCGCTGAAAACATTTCAATTCTACCGAACATATGGGTAGAATGTACTTTTATTGAAGCGAGATAAACAAGATTAAATTGTTCTTTTATCAAAATGATTGAGACTTGTTCGAAAAAATGCATGTTATTCGGAACCGTCTGTTTAGGAGTGTAAGTTTTTAATTTGTTACTGTTTTTGGTTTCGATCCTCGCAAATCTGTTGTTTAAATACATTTTAAGTCAGCGTTTCGAATCTTATTACAATGTAATATCCAAGCTTTGTTTATTTGTGCCACAATTCTTCTGCCTGTCCTTAGGAATAGGCAAAATGTTTATCACTTACTTATTGGTGTCATTATTCATCAACTACCTAATTGAAGTAACTGTTTTACAGGTTGACGATAGTAGTGCTAATATTAGAGTCTCATTTAGCAGACTCAATGTCTGGCAGTTACAGAATGAAGAATAAGACATTTCCAACTGAAAACAACTCAACCTGCTGGATAACTCAACCATACTCTATTATAAGTGAATGTCATCCTTGTTCAGGTAAGTTGTATCCTTTCCCTTGTCCTCTTCTTAATATTACATCAGCACCCTAATTGAATAACACACTATCAGTAACTATCTGAATCATTTATAAGGATATTACTAATCCATTGCTTCATTTATGTTCGAAATATTATCTGTTCAACAGCGTAAATAACTCAATGAATGTAGTTAACTGCCAAAATGAAAGCCATTTTTACTGTTAGTATGTTACACAATTACCCTGCTGATGATGATTATTGATGAAGTTGTGGGAATTCAGAACTACTTTATTTAGTACTTTGACAGTTTATGTTAATTATTGCATCATATTACTGAATTTAACCCTACATTGGACCAATTTCCATGTGTTGAAGAAAAATATCTTTATAACTGCTTTTTTGTTCCAGACTTTGAAATAAGAAGTAAGAGCATAGGAGTTTGCATCCATACGAGTTTCAAAGAAATACTAAAATGTCAAAACGGTGAAACTGTTACGAGGAGGTGTGTGAAATATCATTTTTTATTATAAATTAAGGACTGATTTCTCAATATTCTGATAACTTTTATTTGAGGAATAAATATTGCAGTTTTACAGCTTTTGTATAGAGAATATTTCATACTGTCACATTATTTTAGATTAGATAAAAGTGATTAGACTATTGAGAAATCAGCCAAATTAGTATGACAGGTCAAGACGTATACTTTATCTGGAATGACATTATTTTATGCGACTCTTACTAAAACTTGATGTTATATCTTTTTCAGTTGTGATCGTGTGGCCTACTTAGATGAGAGAGCTTATTGGAAGTTTACAATATGGTCATTTGCAATTGGAGCAGCTTCTTCAACTGCAGTCATGTTAAGGTTACGAGTTCTCAACTACCAAGCGAAACGACGAGCGAGACAAGTGCTAAGCAATGGAGCTATTTAAATAGAAATTCTTGTAATCAAAATTCATTACCAATATCTTGTAAATATCATTAACACATCTGAAGTTGGTATTACTTGCCTCATCAACCTATTATTGTCCTTAGATACTGGCTATTTTAGGCCTAGTCAGACATATAATATACATAAGTACTAAAGGCATTTGGCTAAGAAAGGACTGAAGTTGACTAAAGACTGGTAAATGTTCATTGTTTGCCAAAAGGTTGTTTGTTAATTATAGTGAGCAATTATCATCATGAAGGCCAATAATGCCAAATCTACATACAAACATACATACAAACTACAACACTGTACATTGTATCAACATTTTATAACTTGTGTTTTTGTAGCAGTACAAAATCATTATAAACATGTTATAATAAATATTTATTATTCAAAGAGTAGTTTTAACAGTTCACTTATAACTTTAACATTAACGCTATTACCTAACAACCGATAACATTGCTTCATAGATATATTTGCAGGGAAACTATAACTCTTAGGGAAACACATTAACATTAAAACTTCTTTAGGAGTAAAATACCTTAACTTCAATTCCTTCAATGATTCAACAAAGTCAACACTACCAACTTCATCTAAATTAGCTTTCTCATAACATATTTGTACTATATCTGGACTTTTATCAGTGAATACAGATCCAGTGCCTTCAATATAATGAGTGTAAGCTTTTGTAAAGCAGCAAGATCTTTTAGAGTTTCTGTAGCAGATATCCAGTACATTTGCACATCTCAGTTTTTTATCTGGTACTAAGAATTTATCAGGAACATCATCTTCAATTATGGATGCTAATGTTTCTGGAACACCAAAATCTTTTGGTAGACATGTAATCTGTAAAAGATATAAGAAACATTTAGAAAAGGATAATAATTTTTTCTCTCAAAATAAAAATGGTATTGAAACTTACAATTTCATCCTTTCTTTTGAAAAGCCAAGTCAAATTCTTCCTCCTTGCTATACAGTAGTACCTAAGTCTAGAATTAGGCACACCAACAGTTGATGGACATAGTAGGAACTCTTGGTAAATAAAGTTGCATACTTCTAACTTGTTTATAAATATATTCCTAACAATGGAACTTTCAAAACCTTTAACATTTTCCATAAGAATATAATCTATGTTGTCTAACTGTTCTAATATTCCAATTAAATATAAAAAAGAATTTGTTCTTGGATCATTGTCATCCAAGTATTTCCCATTTCTTGTAAATGGCTGGCATGGTGGAGACATAAGTATTGTATCAATGTTCAATTTTTTTAATTCTTGTGGAGACAATTTTTGAATGTTTCTATTCAGTAAGTTAGTTTCTGGAAAGTTATGTTTGTAGACTTCATTAGCTACTGTGTTTATGTCCACTGCAGCAACTATTTCTCCTTGTAAACCAGATTCTGAAAATATATGGAGTGCAAAATATTAGGAAAAAATTGTGGTTCCAAAACTTGACAGTCACCATTATTGATTGAAGATTGTGAGTCACGATTTTGTTTAATGGTCACTGACAAAACTTGTGACGCGTTTCTATCTCAATTTTAAGTAGGTAACTAAAAATGCATACGTGGTAAACTTTCGAGTAAACAATAGTAAACATACCTTTCCATGCACAGTGCATGCCCCCGATTCCACTATAAAGTTCTAAAATATTGTGTGACATGGTTACTTGTTTAGTAAAAAAATTGTACTCTAACACATTTTAACAGTATGTTATTTTATAGACTACTGTAATATTTATTTGTTTACGAAATCAAAAGGTTAGATTGCAACACAACGAGCGAGCATGATGAATTGATGATGAATCTGTTGGCCTGTCATATTGTCCATATTGACAAGTGACAACCTAAATTTGACAAGGGCAAGTCCGGCAAGTCCAATGACATGACATCTTGCATGTTAGGTTTGTGGTCTTGTTGGCCAAATTACCAACCTTGCCAAACATGATTTCACCCACAGTATTGCCATTTCCCTATTAAGCCTAGCGCACATTTCGGCAGGCCACAATGCATTTATAAAAATGGTTTGATATGTATTTATCGTAAGAACGATCACACAATATTTAAATGACCTTTTGAAAAACTATGTACACCAAATTCTGAAGGATGTTTGCCTGTTGCTACAACTACTAGTAAACGCTTTATATTTTTCTAGTAAACTAAATCTCTTCTATGGAACTAAAGAGATATCTTCAGATCACTGACCTCTCTCTTTTATAATACAGGTCAGTGTTTCAGAAGCACAAACCGATGCATCGTAAGTTTGTCACAAGTTTCCTTTGGATTTTGAATAAAAATCGACACTCGATCGAGTCGGCAGATTGACAGAAAGACAAGCCCACTACAAGCAAACGCCCTATCTACACATGTGAATTTCTGACTGATGGTTTGCTAGTTTGGCAAGCGTGTGGAGCTGGCATAAAGAACTTTGACGTTTCGCGTTTCGGTTAGTTGTGATTGCTAGTCGTAGACAGAGAATACTATTTACGCCCAGTGTTACCAACTTAGTGGATTTTCCACTAAGACTGGTGGTTTTAGTGGCGAAATATTGCTTTTAGTAGCTGGTGGTTTTTCTAGTGGTTTAGTAGAATTCAGTTTCAATTACTGAAAATGCTATCACTCAACCACTAAGTCACTAAAACGTTACGAAATATATTATTTTTACTTAATTTAATTTTTAGGAATTTTATTTTTAATATTATTTCATTTAATTTACTTTTACTGGTGTAGGTAAATTTCAATAAAAGTTATAAAACAAATCGGTACCAAAGAATCATATAGGCAAATGTTAAACCGACGATGGTCATCATCATCTGCCTAGCCTTTTCCCAACTATTTTGGGGTCGGCTTGCAATCTAACCAGATGCAGCGGAATACCAGTATTTTACATGGAGCGACTGTCTATTTGACCTCCACAACCAAGTTACTGGGTAATACGATACCCCTTGGTAATACTGGTTGTCAGACTTTCGGGCTTCTGACTACCCGTAACGACTGTCAAAGATCCACGATGGTCTTCACACGATCTGACCAAGATTTTGTCTGGACTTTAAAAGAAACTGTGTCCTCTGACTATGTTTCGGCCTTTCTTCTCAGAATAGTCAGGAAACGCCGACCACATCTAGTTTAAAAAAATATAATTGACGTGTTAAAGTGTTTGAAACCTACTTACAGAAAATAAATCATTTATCATTTAATGACAGCCGGGACCAACGCTTAACGTGCTTTCCGAGGTATGGACGTAAAACCGACGATATTGCAGACAAATATTCATCTAAAGAAGACGAATTTTAGAATATAACTTTATTTTTTTTATAGTTGTTGTTATTATTGAATAATTATTATATTCCTCATCTTGATTTACTGATTTTAAATATTTTATTACGTAATAATAAAGGACATTTTTTACTAATATTATGGAGGCTATGAGGAACAGCGAACAGGGTGTAAAGTTCCCTCATACTCTATAGAAAAGGGAGGATCCTCCGACCAGACGGGTTCACGGGTGTTGTGTCTGGTGGGCAACTGCCGGATGACTTATGTCGGGCCGTTGTATCTATGCTACTTGCATGGTAAACTCTGCTTGCGAGATGCAGGATTTTGCGTGACGTCAGTATGACGCGTTGTTCGCATGTGGTGTTGTAGATGCCGCTACAATATAACTACTTTACTTACTGTTTTATTTCGTAAAAACCATTTCGTAAAACAAAATTTGTTTAGTGGAAATTTCAGCGATTTTTACTAATTTTTGGAGTACGGCCGACTTTTGTTAGTTGTTTTCTGGTGGTTTTCGAAGTTGAATCTGGTGGAGAGCTAGTATATCTGTTGACAACACTGTCTATGCATATGGCGAATAATTGTTGATAAAAAAAAAGAAAAAAATCAGTCATGGCGGACATAAAGAACGGGAAGGACGTGTCAAACGTCGGCGAGGGTGACTCTGTTTCGAAAGATGTTGTTTATCTTGAAGAAACATTTTACATTCTTTCCAAGAAGAATTCTGTATTTCGTGTTCGGCTGACTCCCAAAGGTTTGTCTCTGACAAAAGAAACGGACGGTAATTCAAAAGAGCAGACGATATTATTGGGCGATATCATTGGTAGCAAATGCATGAGGAGCAAAAGACGACGCCCTGGAGCCGGCTCATGCGTCTGCAGCTCCTTCGTCGGGAACCATCAACTTAAAGTTGTGGACGAGAACAGCGGCGATCTCGACGAGAACGATATCAGTGCTTATCTGTACATCTACGCTTACATATTGAAACGAAGCCGCCGTACCTTAAAAAGAGAGAGGACAACAATAACACTGCGCTTCAGATCTTTCGATAAATATGAAGATAATAATAAGGAAGCACAGAAATGGAGATCTACAATTAAGTGCTTGATAGCCTGTCAGCCGATTACGTCCGTGCCGCCGACTAACGATAAGAAGTTGCTTGTGCTTCTAAACCCGAAGTCAGGGCCAGGGAAGGCTAGAGAGCTGTTCCAGTCTAAGGTGGTGCCTATACTGCAGGAAGCTGAGGTATCTTTTGACCTCCATGTTACTAAATACGCTCAATACGCGCGTGAGTTTGTCCGCACTCGTAATGTTTATGGTTGGCGCGCGATCCTGGCTATTGGTGGTGATGGCGTCCTGTATGAGATCATGAATGGCATGTTTGAGAGACTGGACTGGCAGCAAGCAATGGTGGAAGTGCCACTAGCCATATTACCTTGTGGCTCTGGCAATGGGCTGGCTAGAACCATATGCCATCTGTATAAGTGAGTATATTTTTTATTAATTCAAGGTTACTATTATACACCCATTTAGGTTAAGGCCAGAAGTTTACGGGAATACACACCCCAATATGCTTTTCATTTATTTAAATGTGAAGCCTTGTGTGTCTGATTTCTTTGTTTTTTTTTGCCATTCCAAATTATATACAGATATTTCCCAGTAAGAGAATCTATTATATGATATATCCATTATATCAGGTAGGATTCCAATTAAAAATACATGAATAAAGCATAATGAAAAACCAAATCATCAATAATCTAAATACACAACTTGATTATACCTACTCTTTAATTTTAATTATAGCTATACAACTTTCTAGAAAAATATTTCCATCTATTAATTTATTGAAGGTGGTGTGATGGTAACATTTGCAGGGCCAACATGGCTGGAGATCGCCAAAGACAGGTTTGGAAGTAAAAGGGAAGGCCTTTGTAAGGCCAAGTTGTAGAATTTCCTGGTTCAAAAATGACCATGAAACTTTAAAATCAATCATTTTATAAATTTTGGTGACCAGTTTCCTATTTATCTGATAATTTATAAACTCGTGAATTACTGATAACATTGTTGAAATTCATACTAATACAGAAATGATACGGATGAACTATAAAATAGTGAACCAAGGAGGTCTCATTGTGTTAATCATGCATGCGGTGTATTGACCTTGCATAGGTCTTAATGGTTATACCAATGACCTGAAACACTGAAGAATTCTGTTGTTTATTGAGGTATTTGAATGTCAAATATCTTCCCCTTTATTCATAAACATTTCTTAAAGTTATGTAGTGACTAGCGACTGTTTAAACATTTTTGACTTTTGAATATCACTTAAGAGGACTACATGACCTAAAGCACAGTCAATGTCGGATTACGTAGAAAAGAAAGAGAAGCGCGATGACACAACGCTGGTAATTTATTGCAAAATATGAAGCAATTGTTTAATTACAAAAAATCTATTGTTTGGACTAAAAAATTAAAACACTAGTGTTTAGTATGTTGCTTGTAGAATAATCTGACAAAAAACAAGAATGATTGTATGTATATTAGTATGTTTTTTATTGTAAAAAGAAGGTTTTTAGAGGTATCTTCATGATTTTTTCTATGATATCTAATTAGTTGTATTATGTTTTCAACACACTATCGTAACTAGTGTATATCCTGAAGAATATCATATTTATTTTTCTGATTTTGGTTACTGTAGTCAATCATATACTTTTATGCATTATAAAACTTGCGTTTTTTGTGTTTAGGTCTTGTAGTCCCATTAACTTTAATCATCGTTTATAAATAAACCCGTTTGCTTACCCTCACAGTATGTTCAGATATCAATGCAGTAAAACATGAACAGTTATTCATACTTTGTTCCAGATACTTACAATATTAAATTAATATTGAACAATTTATTTGGTTATGATAGCTATTAAATGGATGACTCAATATATTAACAGATGGCTTGACTCAGAATTTTGTTTTTCATCTAGTTTCAGGAGCTGTTAAAAGATAAAACAGCTGTTAATGGATTTAATTATTAAAGCAATGGAATTGAGTCTCCTGTGTTAAAATACCACATTCTAATTTGTAAAAATAAATTAATCATGCTTTGTCAGTATTTACCTGTTTTGAAATCTACAAATCGCATGATAAGAACATATTGAACTGATTAAAGCTTAATAGTTTCGCAACCGGTCTACAATGGTATTACTAAATGATGAAGCAAGATTATGTTCATTGTAACGCAATGCAGTTGTGTATTATTTATACTGGTAGATATTTCTTTATAATTCATAAAAAATACAGGTTGGCAATGACATTGACTCGCAACCTGTTACATGGATTCAGTACATGATTCTAAACCCCCCTGCATTGACATTAATCGTCGGTATGAAACAGCAGATTTTTTTTACAAACAAAGAATTTCTACTCAAGGGTGGTCTGGAATCATGTGCTGAATTCCTGGTTATAGTTTGCTTGTCGATGTCCCTGCCTCCCTGTATTGCTGTAACAGTGGCAGATAAGATTTGAATATGTTAACTATTATTCAAATATGTTTTATACTTTTCATTCACCTTTAAATACCAAAGTAATTTATGTAAAAAAGTACAGCATTAAAAGTATGTTTAGGTAATTTCAGTTTTGATTACATAAAAAACCTGACTCAATATTTAAAAGTAAAAAGGTAGAAATCTGACAAAAAAGTAGCAGGTACTTAGTCATAGCACGTAATATTTTTGGTTGTAAAATGTTTTGCAAATGTTAGGTGCAACTGGTAATAAAACTTCTAAGCAAGTAAGTTGCACTAAATCTTTTTGTTATAATGATTTAAAACTTGCATTGTATCAATAATGGTTTACATCGCTCCCTCAAAAGAAAAGCATTTAATTTCAATGTTATTCTAAAGACGGAGCGATGAGTACGTACGCGACGCGCGCGCGTAAAAAATCGCGCGTGTGTGCACGCGCCCTTACGCGTAGCGGACGTAACGCGACTCCCTCATGGCGAAAAGTCATAAAAAAAAAAACACATTGGCTCCATATTATTTTTAAAATATGCATTTTAAGGAACATTGTCGAACAAAATATATTGCTTTTTTATTGCATATTAGAGTACTGATAATAAAATTTACGAAATGTTGTACGAAAATGATTGCATTTTTTCGTGCTCAAAATGTGTTTAAATTATTGATGATATTATTTGAAAGAATCCTTGTCAAAATTAGCTTTTTTATTAATTGATCTGTTTTATTGACTGTATTTTTTTTGTAATTGAAAGATACAGATTAATATAAAAAAAAAAAAAACTCAATTAATTAATCATCTTGTAATTTTCCTACTTACGGGCAAAGGCTTCTTTCTTCTCAGAAAGAGAAGGATTTCTGTCTGGGTTGATGACCTGATTTATTAACTTACCAGTGGGTAAGTAAATAAATCAGGTATACTGTATACTTTTTTTAGGTACCTACCTGTATTTTACACCCAAAGGCCCTTCATGTGCGAGTCCGTAAAAAAAAACAATATTGTGTGGGTACCTAAACTGACACACCTCACGCAGAATATTTTAAATCCAATAACATAATATTTGTAGGCTGTGTTCGCAGATGCGTTCCGTTGTCCTATTAATATTAAAAAATGAAAATTTGTATGCTTCGATTTTTGTTACTCAATCACGCAAAAATGGCTGAACTGATTGGGAAGAAATTTGACACGCAGATTATAACTTGGATTAACACGTATAGGTTACTTTTATCCTGTAGTACGTTCCCATGAAATAATGTTCGTCCACCACGCGGGCGAAGCAGGGGCAATTTTAATTTTAAATATAACTTGCACCCTAATGAGGGTTTTCGTAAAAATTTACGACACCAGTTGGCACCACTGCCACTGTGACAAGAGGTCTTCCAATATAAAATATATGATGACGTTCCGGTTCATCATTCGATTCATTCATTCGTTCATCATTCAGTCATGACTAAAGAAAATATAGGCTCTTTGACAGATGCCTGGACCTGACGTGTCAGTGCTGCCACCTAGCGAACGTCATTTCAGAAAACCCTCATTGCGTAACACACTATCAATCTCAATCAGAATCATTTTGAAGGATACCTATTGCTAATTTATTGCTTCATATGTTTGAAAAATTTGTCTGCTCAACAACGTAAATAATAACAGAATGAATGTTGTTGAATTGTCAAAATGAAAGCCATTGCAACTGATCGTGTGTTACGCAATTACCCCGATGAATAGAGTCGAACTGTTGCTATTAAAAATAATCTTCACCTATCACTATCAATCTGTCATAAAAAGCAGGAAAGTGTAGTGCGTCGGTAGATTGGCAGCGTTTGGCCTTTACTGGCAACAAAAAATACTAGCTCAATCAGGAATTACTAAATCTTTACGTTAATGAACGTGTTGCTTCTCATATTCTTAACACCGTTACACAGAGATCTGTACATAATAAATACTATAAACATTTCGTCAGTGCGCGATGAATCGCTGATAATTAATTGTAATACAGGCAACTTCAAGTTTAGTACAAATTAGACGGCAATAAATTGGATGTTTAAGGGGCTTACAGGACCTAAACATAAAAAACGCAAGTTTTAGAAACAATAAAAGTATATTATATTCTTCAGGATAATAGCTAGGTAGATAGTGTGTTGAACACATAAAAACAACTAATTTGATACGACAGAAAAAAATCATGAAGATACCTCTAAAAACTTTCTTTTTACAATAAAAACCATACTAATATATTAATACAATCATTCTGATTTTTTGTCAGATTATTCTACAAGCAACATACTAAAATACTAGTGTTTTAATTTTTTAGTCCAAACAGTAGATTTTTTTGTAATTAAATAATTGCTTCATATTTTGCAATAAATTACCAGCCTTGTGTCATCCAGCTTCTCTTTCTTTTCTATGCAGTCCGACAGTAACCGCGCTTTAGGTCATGTAAGCCCCTTAAAGGTAGAACTTTTTATGAGCTCAACTGTCACTAATAATGAGCTACAATTATTTTTCTATTCTTACCGAATTTAATAAGCTTGCCTAGCAGACGAGAGGTTATGATGACTAGGTGAGTAAGTAGGTAAGTACCTTCCTAATTACGTTTTCGACATAATTATGTAGTACCTATTAATGATATTGATAACATAGTTTCTTACGTTATCTAACCGTTATTGTTTTTTAATTGATTATAAACACATTTGTTCCAAATTACGCAAATCATTTGTTTGTGAACCTTGACCACCTTGCGCTTACAAATTATGATAATTGTCAGCGTTATGACCAGTGGTCTAGTTAACTACTATACCGGTGTCTTGAAACTTTCTGACACGAATTTTGTGTCACAATTTGAGACTCGGCAATGCAGACACAGGATTGAACTATTTTTTTTTAATTTTACGTGAAAATCCCGAAAATTTGGTAATAGCAAGTTTAGTTAAAAAAAATAGCCTTTAACCATCTTAAATAAAGCTTATTTTCAACGTATTTAAAATTTTTCCTATTTCCGGGAAAAAAAAAATGTCGTCGCAAAGAAGTCTCCACTTTCTGTCTCTGTTATCCGAAGTTTAGGTAAAAATATAGTCAGCTTATTCCGACCACTGGTTATGGCACATTAAACTAAGTAATGGATATTATTTTGTGTTGTCTAATTGGTTTCAAGGAGAATATGTTCTCCTTCGTTTTTTTGCCTCTTTGTATTAAGAAGTTAAGTTATCAGCGTTGTGCGCAGTAGCATATTTTATACTTGAAAACACACAAGACATATCATTGTCCAAAAATAATTTGAATAATGTTAAAAGCCACGTCATCAGTCAACCAACCATTCCTTGACGAGGATGACACAAGAAATCTTTGACAAAAAAAGGTGTGAAATGTTCACCTATGTTGATGACTTCTTTGTGCAATTATTTGCAAGTCTAAATCTGTTCACTGGCTTCGAGTCAATAGTTCAAATCACCCCTAAGAATAATATCTATTCAAAAGTCAAATCTCGTGAACGTAAGCAAACTATTAATTATTGATAGTTGTTATTTTGGGCGATCGCACAATGGGGCTGGGGGATCACAAACGACACAAAACTTAATGAGATTTGACAGATGATCACAGACTCAATCACGTTTTCAGTATAGGTACGGAATTTAATATCGGCACAAACGCGATTTGGTACAGAATTTAAGTATTTATTTATTAATAACCAACAGAACCCAGAATAATTGTATTAAACAATTATCATGCTGGATACTCTATCAAGTTTTGGCCGGATATTATGTAAACATCACTTGTTTGTTTCTATAGACCGCTACAAATTGGCCGTGCTATCAAAACGCGCTCACGCAATTATGGCTTATGATGCAAGCAAAAGGGGGAAATGAAGCGAAGGAAATTGGTTGACGTCGCGCAGTCATGGTCGCCTGCTTGCTACAATTTTGTTTTGCTAGTATTTATAATACCGTTCCTTAATAATAAAAAAACGGTTTTATTTCAACATGACCTAAAGCGCGGTCACTGTCGGATTGCATAGAAAAGAAAGAGAAGCGCGATGACACAACGCTGGTAATTTATTGCAAAATATGAAGCAATTGTTTAATTACAAAAAATCTATTGTTTGGACTAAAAAAATTAAAACACTAGTGTTTTAGTATGTTGCTTGTAGAATAATCTGACAAAAAATCAGAATGATTGTATGTATATTAGTATGGTTTTTATTGTAAAAAGAAAGTTTTTAGAGGTATCTTCATGATTTTTTTCTATCGTATCAAATTAGTTGTATTATGTTTTCAACACACCATCAAACTAGCATATATCCTGAATAATTTCATATATTTTTCTGAGTTTGTTTGCTGTAGTCGATCATTATGTATACTTTATTGTTTCTAAAATTGGCGTTTTTGCGTTTAGGTCCTGTAAGCCCCTTAAGAGACGAGTTTCTTCAGATCAAAATACAATAACAGCGAATATTTTTATCTATTTTTATGTCAGACTTGCCTTGAAAACTAGTACTTATGCAATTTAAGCTGCGATTACGAAAACTAAAACTAGTTTGGAATTTAGCTAGAATGAGAGAATTTAGTCGCTTGTGTTGCTTGTTACGTTGCTGAAAACGCACTTGTCCTCATTGCCAAACGTCTACCTTGGCTAGGCATGCATGCATGAGAACCTGATTGATGATTGATGGCTAGAAGGTATCATGAATCCGAGAATAATATTTAATTACACTTTGCTACTATTTCACGGGCTGGGGCGCTACCTGAATAACCTGGAGTAAGATCTAGAATCTCTTTTTTGGCATGGCGGGAAAGAGTTTAGCAATAGATTTAGATGGGTGTGTGTAGGTTAGGTAATCATACGAGTTATGACGGTTTCACAATCTGCAGATACCTACTGACTAACAGGTGGACACAGATTACGTGCATGACAGATATTAAGTTCAACGTAGTTTTGTCAAGTATTGTTATATTCTATAGTAGTGATAACAATTTCTACGACGTTTTTTTAATTACAAATCTTATCAAGTTGGGATTATCTACAATCATCATTCTTATTATTGTACCTAATTATATTATGATTTGTACTAATATTATGATATGATAAATTAAAAAAAGAAAAAAAAATAATAATATGATTATGTATTCGTAAAATAGTCTAATTTTCGCATTAATATTTCGCGAAGTGACTAATATCGACCGTTTAATTTAAAACTTCATGCACTATACACACAGTGCGTGCCACGTAAGAAGAGACTTGACCCCGCCTCCCCCGCCTCTTTCCACCGCCCCTGTGACGTCCGGTCCCGTCCCGCACTCAGACCTCGAAAATCGTGTTCTGCGCATGTCAGACCACGTGGTGTGTCAAGTCTCTTCTTACGTGGCACGCACTGTATGTAATGTGTGCAAATTGCATAGATTAGTACTAGTCAGTGGCGAAGGTTCCATACAATTCGATTCGTACCGGCTTCCCTTTGAAAAATGGCACAGTCAGTATTCCATAGACTTATAATAATCATATTAAATATATCTACTCCGGCTTACCACTTACAAAAATCGAGACTTCGCTACTGGTACTGGCCCTAAGAATCACAAGGACATTTATTAATAAGAGTAATAATTATTCTAACCGGTTGCTTGAGATTGAGACATGGCGAGGATAATAAATAATGTAGGACCGACTTATACATAATGTATGAGTCGTGCATGCCGAAAATAGAATCATGATTTCCTGTTTATTATAAAAAAAAATGCAACGCCGCAATGAATTAAATTTAGCACATCCATTTTCCTCTTTTTCTAATGGTCAAGGTAGTCAGGTCAGCGGAAGTACATTGTCCTCATTGGAGGTTTCAACTAGCAGAAATGAGCTAGAAACTGGTTTGGCAAAATAACTAGAACTCTTGTTTATGCGAGTTGTCGTTTCACAAATTAATTTTAACTCGTTGGTTTTGTCAAACTTTAGGGTGTCTGTAAAAATCTGCTGCCACTGTTAAGGGGCTTATAGGACTTAAACGCAAAAAAAAAACGCAAGAATTTGAAACAATAAAAGTATATGATCGACTCCAGTAAACAAAATCAGAAAAATATATGATATTCTTCAGGATATATGCTAGGTAGATAGTGTGTTGAAACATAATACAACTAATTTGATACAATAAAAAAAACTGGCCAAGTGCGAGTCGGACTCGCACACGAAGGGTTCCGTACCACAAGGCAAAAATGCCGAAAAAAACACGTTTGTTGTGTGGTTCTGTTTTTAGTATTTGTTATTATAGCGGCAACAGAAATACATCATCTGTGAAAATTTCAACTGTCTAAGTATCACGGTTCATGAGATACAGCCTGGTGACAGACGGACAGTGGAGTCTTAGTAATAGGGTCCCGTCTTTACCATTTGGGTATGGAACCCTATAAATCATGAAGATACCTCTAAAATCTTTCTTTAGTCATACTTAATTTTTTAGTCCAAACAATAGATTTTTGTAAATAGATAATTTCTTCATATTTTGTAATAAATTACCAGCGTTGTGTCATCGCGCTTCTCTTTCTTTTCTATGCAGTCCGACAAAGACAACTCTTTAGGTCATGTAGTCGCCTTAAGAAATAATCAATGGATTACGGTCGCCCTTGAAGTCGTATCAGTATCGCTTCACCTCCGACAGCTAAACACGCAGTCAAGTCAATGGCGACGTGGACAAAAACTGAACAGGAATCTTGGATATTTCGTGGACAAGGAAGCCAGTCCATTTAGCGAAGCAAGACATATATTTTTCCCTTCACTTATTCACCCCAGCTTATTAAAATGCACCGGATGAAGGCCTTCACCTTTTCGCGCCTTGATATTCTACTCCGCTTTCCACCAGATTGGTTAGAATAGTAGTTTGAGATCTACATACAGGTATCCTTTCCTGTTCTTCTTGGTTAGGTTCATGTTTCTATTATTTTTAATCATCACGTTCACTTCTGATATTAATGTCGTTTATAATTAAAATACCATATGACTACATCATGATACCGACGTGCGTCACTGAGGATAGTAATAAGGTGTAAAGTAAATATCTATCGTCCAAATACGGTCAGCACCGACTATGGAAAATCTCCAACTAGTCTCGTAAAACCAACATAAGTCGGCTTAAAGGATTATCATTACCACAATACACAGCAAAAAAAAAAACTGACAATACTTCAATGTTTATGCGGTACAAAGTCGATAAACGAGCAAGGTCTATGATGTCAATAAAAAATACTGGCTAATTGAATTACTCATCTGTTTGTTTTATTAAGAGAGTATTGATGAATAAAGCCGTGAAAGTGTATTTTACAAAAGATCTTTAAGACGGAATATTAATTAACTCCTTTGTTACCGCTGGTAACCTACTTTATAGGTATGAAAAAACTAGAAAATAAAATATAGCTGAACTTAAACGGCTAAAATTAGTCCGCAGTAGAGTAGAAATCAAATCAACCAGACTTAATGTTACTAAAGATTTGATAAAAACAAAAATACTGAGCGATAAGAATTACGCAAAACGCAGATAAATACTCTAAAAAATATATAATATGTGTTGTTTAACATAAGCTAAAGTAATTGGTAATAATAGGATATTGAATTAGAGTCCACGTGTGTATTACCGCTGCCCATGAGCACTATCTAATCTTTTACATCATAATAATATATCGGACGTTCATATCGGTCACAAACAATGTTCATTTTGCGTATGAGCTTCCCTCCACCAGTACATTTATTTGTGGCCACCACCACTTCTCCATAGGTTTCTGATTGCTAAAAATCTCGCGTTTTAAAGCTAAGCAGTCTTCCGTGGTCTCTGGACTGCATGCAGTATGAATTATGCAGCCTTCAACAGTCTCCTTAATTGTCTCTGAGTACCGAGGGTAGGTACCGAGTACGTCTCCCAGCCGACCGGACATGTATCAAAATTTCCAGAGTATCTGCAGGTGTCTTAATGTGTCCAAAAATCGCCTTATGCTCCTGGTAGAAAATTAGCACCTTTACATCGACTCAGCAAATGTCTCGATTGTTAATCTGATTAACAGTTAATCATTAGTAAAAATACGGTTCGTTTTATTCTCGTTAGAGGATGATCATGAACAAAAACAGCTTATCTTAATTAAGGTTATGGAATTAAGGTTATTTGAAAAAAATGACAGGAAGGTTGTTAGTAATTTTGGTTGTTATGTAGAAGAATATTGCACCTAAATCAAATCACTGAACAACGGTGCATGACTGTGTATAATGCCGTATGCGGTGAGACGAATCTCACGACGGGTATAATGCAATGTTACCTCTTATCGAATTAACTAACCCAAGGCCTCAACTGACTCGTTTCATGTGCACATAGTAATAAGGTGATGAAAAGAGTTTCATTACCATATTACTGAGACTTGGTAGTCATTAGAGATTCTGCTATTTTGTCTCATGCATCGATTTCCCTAATTAAAGCTAGAAGGCAGTCCTAGCTTTAATTAGGACACAACACATCTGAACGCACAAAAACAGCAATTGTTTTGTGCGTTCAGATGTGTTCTAAATAACTCAGATTGTCAAAAACACTTCAGCATAAAGAAACACTTACCATTACTAATCTTGTTTTTATGATAGTGTTAAATATTTGAGCAATTTCAAGATTTACAAGCAATAAATGCATTTAGCGGCTTTATTAGACATTACAGCCAGTACTTTCCTTTAACGAACAATAATAGGATATATCTCCTAAAGTAATTAATGTGAGTCTACGTCAAATACAGCAAGATAGGGTAATGTTGTCTACTTTGTCGAAACAACCGTTTTATCATGTGTGGTTTACTTATACCTTGTAGATAAACGATCATTTGCGGAAAATAATGTAGTCATTTTTTACACTTGGCAGGGAACTTGCACTTTCCCCTCTTCATCTTCAATTCTTCTATCTTACCCGTGCGATGACATATCATTAAATCTGACTCGTGCGTCATTTTATAGTCACGCTTGTTTATGAGTTTTGCTTACTAGGGTTCCGTACCAAAATGGTAAAACGGAACCCTTATGGTGAGACTCAGTCTGTCTGTCTGTCACAGCTGGATATCTCAAGAACTACTAATGCTATCAACTTGAAATTTGGAATAGTTTTAGATGACGTTGGCCCAACTATTTTACAAATAAGAAAGAAATAAAAATATATGTATATTTTTTGCAACAGGGACTGAAAGGGGGTCTGAAAAATTCGAAGTGGGGCTACTAGGGCATGAGGGGTATCTGAAAGAGCTCAGTTTGCACATTCTCAAACGTTTTTCCTTTTTTTTTTTAAGGCAAAAAAATACCATTCCTTATCTCCGAAGTTTGCAAAGTGAAAAATCTCAAATTATTCTATGTGATAGAAGTTTATGTAAAGATTACAGGAAAAATAAAACGAAGTCTCTAAATAGCACACTTTTTCGGAAATCATCAATAAAAGTTACATTAGTTCCATTATCGGTCAAGAGATGGCGCTGAAAAAATTCTCTGACGAATATAGGCCTAGCCGATGAAAATTTAAAAACATGATGGTACGGAACCCTCGGTACGCGAGTCCCGACTCGCTCTTGCCCGGCTTTTTTTTCTTAAAGGCTCCTACAAGCAGGCGCGACACGCGATATTATTGCGTGTCGCGCCTGTTTGGAGGAGCCTTAAAACGTTCATTCTTTATGCTGAAGTGGTCATTGGGATGTCGAAAACAAGTTTATTTCTTAAATGGGTATGATTTTTCCCTAGAGTTGTAATAATGTTAAGCACATTTAAATAATTGTATTCTTATTCTTAAACAAATCCTTAACATTCATGAGGTCATACATAGTTATGGTAATCTTAGTTCATTCATACAATAATTTTCCATTCCGAGAAGTTGTGTTGTTAGACATAACATGGAAGTATAGCTTGGAAAATTCAAACTTTTGACATTGAAATGAAATATTTTGTTGCGGTAGATAGGTTGGTAATTAATTATAATCATATGAACGTCTTTGTTAAAATAACCTCCTTTTTTTGAAATCGGTAAAAAATAGATTTATTTTTTCCGAAAAAACAAACGGGCAGCTATTAAAAACCAGCCAAGTGTGAATTGGACTTCCGCATACCACCAAAACATACACTAAGTACCTCTTTTTATAATTTGTCTTGATAGAGGACCTAGTAACCTATTCTGTAAGTACGTAACCCAACCTGCATATTCACTAGTTCTACTATGAATACTGAATAGTAAGGATTCATAATCGGATAGACTAATTATTGTGTGATCTACTAACCTACTATTTCTAATATTCCTTGCCTTGCGTCTGCCTGACGTCCCTACTAACTAATGACATTTTAAGTACCTACAAACTGTATTCAAGCTGATATGAAACGACTTTCAATCTTTAAAAGGTCGATTTTTGAGACAGGGCAGTCAGGACGGTCAAGTACCTTGACCGTTGTATCTGCAGGGAAACGTTCATAGGAGACTGTCCTCAATTATTTTAGTAGTAGTGTTAGTATGTGCATAAAGTTTTAATAAATAAATAAATAAATAAATAAATAATTGCTAACGCTAACTGTATTTACAGATTTTGAAAAAATGGTACAATCAGCTAGAAAAACGTGATTGCGTTTCTTTTTATGATGTCAATCGATGCATTTTCGTATAAGGATTGATAGACTTGTATGCCAACTGAGGTTACACTTTACAGTACTAGAAAACCGAAAATCGCAAAAAAAAAAACCATACATTATGTACTGCCAGTGCCTCCCATTGCAGGGTAAAAGCCCCTTTTTCATTTTCTTGCTAATGCTGTCAGTCTTTTTGATAGAATTCTCGTCCATCGGTTTTGATATTAAGTCTAATGGGATAGCCTAAACCAATTCAGTGGTAAAGTAATAAGTAACTATTACCTGCTACTATAATACTTGCCAGACGAATAGTTTATGAAGATTAGGGGCCCTTTAAAGGGTCCCCAATCTCGGTCGGCTTCCAGTCTAACCGGATGCAGCTGAATACCAGTATTTTACATGGAGCGATTGCGTATGTGACCTTTGCAACCCAGATTACCTTGGTAAGACTGGCTGTCAGACTTTCGGGCTCTATATTATACCTAATACTTAATTAGATAAGAATTTATATCGTCGCGTCGCCCCGGTAAAAAATTGTGTTTGTGCGCAAAACCATTTTGTCAGTCCTCAAAACATTTATGATTATGGAAGACTGTAAAGGCTTCCTTCAAACAGGCGCGACACGCGATAAAATCGTGCGCGACACAAAGGCACCGCAAATACGTAAAGAGCGGTGCCTTTGTGTCACGCGCAATTATGTCGCGTGTCGCGCCTGTTTGTAGGAGCCTTAATCCAGGTTTAAGCTAATATCTTTATTATTTAAGTATTTGTTTGTTAGGTACGTATCTATTAGCTGTAGCAAGTACCGACTTTAGGACTGCCTAACTATATCTAGCTTAAACAAGATGATTTTACTGAATATGTTCCACATTCGCCTCACAAAGTTTGCTCCACAATTTATATTCTAGTTTCTTCCTACATTTCGTTCCTTTTTTGCCTCAGTTTTTTTGTATGGAATTAATCAAAGTTCGTTTGGAATTAATCGCAAAAAAAAGCTGTTCCCTACATTTATGTTCGCATAACTCGGCAAAATGTATGGAACAGTAGATTTTTTTTGCAAGTTCACGATTTGTCCTACAGTAAAAGTTGTTCGTAATTATGAGTACAATGATCCCTTCAGATATTTCGTGTCTGAATAGATAGGCCTTTACACCGTGTTCCGGACGATATGTATAAACTTCGACCAGATGTTAAGACCATGGAAAATTTTTCATTATAGACACATTAATGAATTCTTATTTTTTGTTAATTTTCATGCAAACTAAATACCTTGACGTAAATCACTCAATATGCATGCCTCTTTATCCGAATTGGCAACGACGTATTTTCATTCATAAGATTTGACGGGCTAAAACTTGTCAAAAATAAGTTAAGACCCTTTCTTACTGCATAGCTCAATTAAATTTCATTAAATGAAATTACAAAATATCTCTGTAATGAAGCGTTTTTAAATGCTACTTTGTTAGACTTAATTTGTAAAAGCTATAGAAGCGTTTGACAAAGTTTATTCATAACGTCAAGAACACGGTGTATACATTGATATATCAGCGAACCCTGGAATTAATGATTGTAAAGTACTACAATTTAATAGAGGTAATGTAGGGGTACAATTTAATTTTATTGAGTTTTCAATAAACATACAACTATCCTAAAGCATGTAATCAGCTAATCCTACCTAAGCTGGGGAAAGTGGGCTTTCAAATCAGCAGAACCAAAATCAAATAATGTTCTTCAATTTCGGCGGTCTCTTCAGTTCTGGAGCATTAGCGTGTAATGATGCTTCTTTTGGTCTGGTGCTCTGGTCTGACTTTTGGCATCTCGGTTCACTCGTGCATGGCGATGGCGAAATATACCGAACTGACAAACACCGGATTAACAAAGAATTGATGAAATTGCGGCGGTCACAGGAACTGCTTGCAAATCGTTTCTCTACAAAACATGCTCGGATCGGAATGTTGGCTACAAAAAGCACGTTGACACGAAGGTCAAATATGAATGTTAAGAGGTATGAGAAGGTATGATGAAAATGGATAACAGAGAACAAGAATGAGTATAGGTAGATTTTGAAAGTATCGTCTGTAACTGTTAAGCTTAGGCCTGATTATTCAATCGCGCAAATCATGAAGACGCCTCGGGAGACGCTGGTGGCGCAGCCATTTTGTGGTCTATATTCAATCCTCATGACTTTCATTTTAAGATTAAATTACATATTTTCTGTAAGTAAAAAACTATTTTTGATTGTCTTATAAAAACAACTGAAAAAAAATTTAAATAAGATTAAATGAAAACATTTATATTATACTGTAGGTATTTTAACATTTATATATTAGGTACTAGCAGCGCTCTGCGGTTTCACCCACATAAGCTTCGATTCCGTGGGAATATCGGGATAAAAACTATCTTTATGTCCTTTCTCGGGACTCAAACTATCTCTTAGGTACCAAAATTTCATCTAAATCGGTTCAACGGTTTAAGCGTGATGAGGTAATAGACAGACAGACACACACACTTTCGCATTTATAATATTAGTATGGATATTTAGGTGGATACCTATTTGGTATTCACCTAAATATACCAAAAATTATAACATACATATATGACTTACAGCCGAGACGCCTCCGAGTGCATATTTGGTGTAGATTCATAACGTTTATTTTGGACAATAACAATCCATATTTTGTTAGCAGAGCAGGTACAATATTTTAAACTATGTTAGTACACGTAATATATAAAACCAAATCAAAATTAAATTAGGATTAAGTAAATTAAAATCATCTTATGCTAAAATCAATTAAAATCATTAAAAACCCCTCCCAATCGCCAGTTCCCAATTCGTAAAGGTTGATCGTTTTATTTTACTTACTGGTGATAATTCAAGGATTCTAATGATACCATATGCATTGAAAACGGTTTATGTGTATAGAAGTTATGGTAGAATAAAGAAACTCGCACACATATGAATCCTCAAAACATAACAACCCTTTTTTTGGACTGTCGTGTAACATCTAGACCATGATAACGTTCAAAACACATTTGAGTGACTGACAAATTAATAAAGTTGGGTGAAAATATGGGGCGTACCTACGCGGAACAAATCTTTTACTGTACTTGGATGGGTCTAAATAGGTACTAAGCCAAAGCAGTTCTAATATAGAATTTCAGGACTATTTTCACCATCTCAATAATATTTTATTATTTTGTTCCAGTGAACCATACATTCCTCAAAACCTAACCGGGCTTACGATGGGAATAGTGAAGGGACAAACGGCGCCAATGGACGTAGTTAGAATTGAAACGAGAACCAGTGTAAGTACACGTCAGATTTGCAGTTTATGCAACATTGTGGCAGTCGGTGTCTCAAGTCTCGCCAACGACTTACGGGGATATGTTACGTTACAATATTCGATTGAGTACATGCGTCACAACAAACAACGAGTGTCGCTTCGCGGATATACAATTAGTCGCACGTTGAAACCGCACTGTTGATATTTACACTTGCCATTATCTTATAAATTAACTTCAGCACAACCAACGTTAACACGTTAGTATCGACCCAATGATGTCATCAGATTCACTTGTTTTTCTTCTTTAATAATAATCTGAATTAATGAGTCCTTTTTTTTTTGCAGATTATGTTTTCGTTTCTGTCTGTTGGCTGGGGCCTGCTATCAGACATTGATATCGAAAGCGAGAGATTACGAGCAATCGGAGGCCAAAGGTTCGCTGTTTGGGCATTTGCAAGACTCGTCGGACTGAGGACATATAAAGGTGTAGTGAGTTACGCGAAAATTAAGGATGTGACCAATCTGCCTAAACCAAAACAACCGCTCACCCTCAGTCATAGCATCAGTCAGGACGGCGCGCTCGACTCCCCTGATGCGGAAGCGTTCATTGATGCGGACGAACATTCTGAAGTGTTCGTCAACGCTATTAACGGGAAACAACATCAAAGGGTGGATTCGTGGTATTCTGTCAACTCACGGAGAAGTGCTTTCTACAGCACACGCGGGTCAGAGTACCACAGCGTGACGAGTAGCGGCTCTGAAATGCGGTCACCTGTGCACGCGTGCATGCACGGACCTGCTTCCCACCTGCCCTCGCTCATGTCCCAATTGCCGACGCACTGGGTTCACGAACATGGCGAATTTGTCATGGTCCACGTATCTTATCAACCTTACATCGGGGAAGACTTTTTATTCGCTCCGCGGTCACAGCTTTCCGATGGAATCATGTGGATGTTGATCATCAAAGCAGGAATTTCTAGATCTCAATTACTATCGTTCCTTCTGGGTGTAGGCCAGGGCGCGCACGCAGATTTGAATAATGAATACGTAAAAATGGTTCCTGTCAGTGCGTTTAGAATAGTTCCGGAGGGGAGCACGGGGAACCTCACGGTCGACGGCGAAGTTGTCGAATACGGACCCATACAGGCTGAAATATTCCCAAACATTATTAATTTATTAGTGCCAGAAATGAAATAACGTCACATTTAAATAAGTAAGAGGTATTCATAAAATGACTGATATAATTATTTGAACCATAACCGAGCCGATGCATGTGCAATATAAGGGAATATTATGATTCCAAGCAAAGGTGGAAAATAATGGTTGTGTGAGAGATGATATCTAAATTATTTAAATACTTACCAAAAGTTATTGATTGCAGAGGCAATTGAGTTGATCATTCCATGAATGTTGTGATTTATGTTTATAATTATATACAATTTTATTTTAAATTGGTTCAATAACTGAAAATGTGATATAATTTTGTAAGTGAATTAATAAAAGCCTAAATGTGAGCAAATAGCAACTAGTCGTGGCTTGCACGAATACAATGAATAAGTGCCAAATGCACTCTAAACACATTCACTTTAAATTCTAATGAGGAATTGATCATTTACACTACTTGCTCAATTGTAGAGCAATTGTTTGCACTTTTATTCCTACATAGGATATTATTTCAGCAATCGTGTTACTTATAAAACTGTTTTAAAATGTATTATCTAATAATATTATATAGTATGTAGCTCAAAGCAAATTATATAATACTTTATAATTGCATTTTAATGTTACAGAGAACATAATTTATGCTTTCTTGATAGAATTATTTAGAATATTTTAGAAAATATTACTTTTATGTTCAAAATAAATTTTCAAACCAAGTTACTAAAACAATGCTGTTGCATGCTTTACGTCATTATCTTTTTGGGTGTTCAATTATTACAATAAACCGTCGACTTTTGATAATTTGTTATTATAATATTACAACATTAGCTTGCCATACTATAAAGTTGAAAATAATTATTTAACTTGCCTTATCTGATACTTTTGCAGTGTATAGGAGAATGGGGTGCGGTAACTATTTTATACATTAGTTTATTTATTGAAAATGTTACAATAGTTTGGGACTGCTGGTATAACTTAATATAATTTATTTAGCAGTATTAATTATTATAGCAATTGTTTTTCTGTGATAAAAATTTTTCTGCCATATTTCTTTTGAATGTTCCAATGTAACTATGCATACGTTGTAAGGATTAGAAATGTACCTATAGCAAAACCCCATATACAGAAGAGTAAAAGTTAATTTTCTTAAGACTCGGTGATAATCCCAGTTTATATACTTTCTTTTTAAATATTTACATTCTTTGGTTTTGTCCATTTTTGAATAAAGATTTAATGTACAAAAATAAGCAGTTGTCTATAGAATTTAGAGATGTTACAGTTGTAAGGTTCATTGTACATATGTCTAGTAGCATTGTTTCAAAGGCAATAACTACCAGTTTTGTGTACAGCATTTTATGTTTTGCACAAGACAATTATTACTATTTTATACTATAAAAGATCAGTGTCATTTGCACATTTAATAATTACTTTATACATTGATGGTTCGTTACTGGATTATAAATCTTTTATTTTATGCATTCCATAGTTTTAGGTATACTTGGGCTTTTTAATACTTATTGAGTGTAATATATAATTCTAGATATAAAATACAAATTTTAATAGATAATGTTGTTAATAAAAGTTATATAATTTTCAATTTTATGAAACTGTTGGTAATAAATGATTTCAAAGATGTTGGGAGTTTCTTTTTAATGAAAAGAAAAGGTGTAGATGCAATAACTTTATTATAATCTATATTTTTGATAGTTAACTAAAATACACTTAAAACTAATGTGACATAATTAGTTATTCCAAATGTAATTTAATGAAAAACCAACACACATTACAAAATCATAAAATAACTGTGAATATAGTTAACTTACATGGCAATTCACAAAAATTAACTAAAATAATTATAAACAAATTGCCAAAGATTAAAGTTAAACATTAAGTTTTATCTTATTAATTAATAAATTCTCAGTTCATACACAGAAAAAACATGTTTAGAATATCTAAACATTCAACTGAGCTCATAACAGTAGACAGTTGTATTCATAAACAGTCTTCATAAAATTTTGTAACAATTATATAATTTATCTCAATTTGAGAGAATCTAGACTGTCAAGTAAGTTTTGTACTTCAGAGTCCACCTGTTCGCGAGTGCTGACACGCTCCAGTCTCTGGCAGACTGATTCCAAGTCTCCAGCGTCAGCCTTTTGCATCTTCATATACTTCACCATCATTTCAACAACCATACATATCTCTCCAATCAGATGTCTTGTCTCCTCATAATTTCCAGCCCCACTTGGACGCAGCTGAATGAGTTTCAGCTTGCTCTGTGCCAATTGTATTGGGTTGTGCCCATTCTTATCATGTGAACTCACATCAGTACCTGCATCAAGTAGTTCTATGACCACTGGAATGTGATTGGTGCAAGCAGCCAAGTGCAGCGGTGTGTTACCCAATGTATCCTTGATGTTAGGGTTGGCACCATGTCTTAGCAACGTTCTAATGACATCAACGTAACCACGACATGCAGCCAAATGCAGTGGACTTCTTTTGTGTTCATCTGAGGAATTTGGGTCAGCCCCAGACAACAGAAGTTTCTCAACAAGCTCCGTATTATTAGTAGAGGCGGCAAAGCGCAATTTATGGTTTCTTGATGAACAAATCGTGCCTCCGTACCTGTATTTCAGCCTACAGTGTCTGGCTTTAGTAGAACACTTGATTTTTCCGACGTGGTCATGAGGTTCCGACAAAAACTCGACTGGCATTGGCTGGCCTGCTTGATTTATTGGTATAGCCGGTGGACTGAATTCTAAAATACACTGAGAGTGATCAAATATTGGATTATCGCTGCTCTCATTACTGGTGTCTACCCCAGAGTCGGCCATGGTATTTCTTCACGAAAGTATAATTAAATGTAAATACATACAGCAACGAAAACTTTCAACTTAGCTTGTTCCTCACACAATTTATGACAAAGACACTACAATTAAAATAATGGGTAAGGGAATTGAAGAAAGTTATCTAGTCGAATTGTTTATACTTGGCGACGAGCTGTCATTATTTCCCTTTCATCTTTCTTTCACAGAACGGGAATTGGGAAGTTTCACCTGTTTATTTATTTTTTTACTGTTGTAACACTGGTAGCACAGTCAATTTTGGACAATGAATCATTGTCAATGATCATGGTGACCTAAAAAGTTTACCCATGTGTGGACCAGTCTGCTGAACAAGCCTCAGTGTGCATACACCCTAAAGTGACAGAAGCAACTTGCAAACGTCGACGCGTGTCGGCGACAGCCGTCAACGCATGCAACATGCCGCTCGTGTATTTTAGCACAGTCAATACGTCGACGGCTGCCGCCAACATGCGTCAACGGTTGCAGTTGCCTCTGTCGTCGACGCGTGTCGACTGTCGCTCGTGTGCACACTTAGGGTACCTACGCACTCTGCGGTTAGCGGGAATGCGGTCAACCGTCCCGCTGAAGAACGGCACGGACCATCCGGCATCGCAGTGCGAATAAAAACTACTTTCTCGTACATATTTTTGATTGCGGTTAGCCGAACCGCATAGTGCGTAGGTACCCTAATGGCAGATCATGACAGTCATGCGTAATACGTAACATAATGTGTCGTGTAATGTAACGCGAATTCTGCGTGTGGACGGCCGGATCCATTGGCTGTCGGTTTTCCTCTTTCAGTCAAACAAATACTTCACGTTGAGTTTGTTTGCCGTTTGAAGACCACGTAAGTCCCAAGAATAACTGTTTCATGAAATCATCATTCTTTGGACTTACGTGGTCTTAGAGAGTTGTGTTGATGACTTTAATGATTATAATTCTGTAAACACATATTTCTTATGGCCGCGATTCATATATTAATCAACGTACAACTTAATACTGACGAGCAAATTCCAAAAAACCTAAAAAAAATTGAATTTCGCGGGCTACCCTGGCGCTTTCGCCTTAAGTACACACGTCTGGATCCAGCTTTAGACCAGTTGGCTGAGTGTATTCACTTCACAATCAAAAGATTAATAATTCAGTTACCAAAACCATTGGCGTATCTAAGTGTTTTTTCCTGGGACCTAACTTTTTTTCGTGGGGAGTTTATCATAGATACCCTCCGTCTGGGAACAACGTAGGGTTATGTCGGACTCCTACCGACTAAGACCTCACTGATCCTTCTACAACCATAAGTCGGGGGCCTGGGAGATACTTGTACATTAGCCGCAGCTCCGACTGGTATCAGCCCGCTATGCCTAGCGGGCCCTATCCCCAAGTACGGGCGATCCCTCGACCGATCCTTTTCTTTTAGCATGTTTTTCATTGATAAACATTCTGCTCCTAAAAGAGTTACGTCAATTTGGAGAATATCCTTATAATCACCCACAAAATGCTTTCCACTTTCAAAATTCAAGAATTTAAGAAACGCATCGATCGAAACGGCGTGGCGCGGCGGCGCGCGGAATATCGGCTGACGTGCGCCCGCTTGTAACTTTTCATTGTGGCGCGAAATTTAAATATGCGCGGTTTCACCCGTATAAGTGTCGATCCCGTGGGAATATCGGAATAAAAACTGTCCTAAATCCTTTCCCGGGATGCAATCTATCCCTCTGCCAAATTTTATCGAAATCCTTTCAGTGCCTTAGGCGTGAAAGGTAACATACAGACAAACAGAGTTACTTTCGAATTTTTATTATTAGTATAGATTTAATTATTTTTGTCATTTCAAAAGTAACTAAATGGAATGTATTATGTAGGTAAGAATAACTTTTTGTAGGTCTTGGGTTGATTATTTATTTGAATGGTTTTGTGTGAAGGTTTATTATGTAAGTATCCAGCTTAGAATTTCGAATAGGTCCCCAAACATCCTGGGATGGGCATCAGACCATTCTGGGGTGGGCACGGCCCTCTCGGCCAATATATACGCCCATGACCAAAACACGCTGTAAAACAAAGTGCTTGGCAAGTTTATAAACGAAATCACCATAGAATTACGAAAGGAACGCATCCTTCTTTTTCATCAATGTCTAGTTTATAATAGTCTATGCATCAATATTTTTTCTCTATGTCATCAATGAATGACAGGTGGCGAAGTGACAGCGTATTTGGCCTCGGAAGAATTTTCGAACGTTATTTTTACCAACAATACTGCGTAAATTAAAGATAAAAACATGCAGCAATTAACAGTATTCATGGTAAGTTAATGAATCAGATGTAACGATTTGGGACTATGTTTTGGTTTGCGATTATGTTCTTAACCTAAAACGTTTTTACCGATAGGATATTGAAAGTTCACGTTCCTATATCGACGAGCTGTATTCGTCAGATGTTCCGAAGGTTGTGGACGCATTAGTGACGCTGAAGAACTCAGTGATAGGCAGCAACAGACAGAAGAGCTCAGTGATACAGCAAGGAGTAGTGCCGCGACTTCTGCAGTTAATGTCTGATGAAACGCTGGACCCTAACATAAGACTGGAAGCCACTATCACAATCGGTAATGTTTAGAAGTCAAGTCATTGTTTGATTTGCTTATTACTTAGTATTTAACAAGTGTCTATCAAGTACATGAGGCTGATGACAAATTGGGTTAAATGCCCAGCATGTCCTGACTAAACAGGTGACCCTTTATAATGTTTTTACAAAACACGTTTTCTATGCACCATTTTTTAGCTTTCCCCACATAATATTTTGAACATATTTCACATATAGGTTTATAAAACATTGAAGCTGCATTTCATAATTATTGATTTTATTTTATTTTCATAGTCTGTAAACGTTTATGTTATCATACCAGGTTCACTTGCAAAAGGCACACCAGAAAATGTAAGCTCACTGGTAGAGCAGGGTACAGCAACAGCTCTTGTGGAGCTCCTTAAAACTGTACCTGTTGGAACAAAGTTGGCTGAAGCAGGACTATGTGCGCTACGAAGTGTGTTCTTGCATCCGCCTGCTCCAATAGCTGCCTTACCAGCTGACATGAGGCTACTGACGAGACTGACACGTAAGTTTCATTCATAAAACATTGTTTCAAGTATTTTGTTTTTGGGAATCCCATAAGCATGTTGTTCACTTATTATAAATCAATCCCATAGTTTTTTTTAATCATACATTTTATAACAGTTCATTATTTCGTTAAATTCTGAGCGAATTTCCTTTTTAAACATTAAGTAATTAAAGTATGTAATTGCATAGTTTGATTTACATGATAGTAGCAGTTTTCAATAACATCTAATATCTTTGCATATTTCTGTAAATAAGAACTATAGTAACTTATAGATGTTGTAATATTGCAGATAGATCTATGTGCCTCTGAAGGTTATTTGGACTTATTACAGCAGTAAAAGTTTCTATGCCACTAAGGTCATTTGCAATACTTCAACCTTACTTAATCAACAAAATACACAGTTTGAGGTGTTGTTATGAAATCTTATAATGTTCCCACTACTGAGACACAGGCCTCCTCTCTGTGAGAGGGAGTGGGCCATAATCCACCAAGCGGGCCCAGTGCGGGTTGGTAATGAATGCTCAATAAGTTATTCCAATTTTAAGCTAAACAAAAGGTGGTGCCCGGGAATCAAAACCAATAACATTGACTTTCATTTTGTCTCTTCGAAATTTAAATATTTCCCAAGAGTATTTAATACACATTTATAGAAAAAAAATATACTGTTGTAGGTGTGTAACGGATGATATTAGCATCTAGGAAAAATAGAGGGGTGGTTAAGAAGTCTTTGACATAGAAATTTTCTTTTCATAAAATATTTTTTTACATATAAGTAATGTGATCTATCAATGAAACTACTATTTGGAGTAAATTTTTCATAATAAAAACAAACAGAAATTATCAAAATTTAGATCATTTAATCTAGTCTTTGCGTGGAAATAATGTAATTATAATTGTTACTCCCACTAAATATTGAGTGGCCATTGTTGTTGACATCTTTGGCCAATTTAGAATGGCTTGGAATTAGAATGACTATCACATACAGGCACGGATACAGGGATTGAAATAAGAAACTTTATGTTGTATATTTTACATAGGTACTTGTCAAATCTTATTGTAATAATAATATTGACTAAGTAGTGGGTAGGCGAGTTTTCTTCAGTTGATTTTCATACTGTTTGTGCTACTTAGCACAATAAACGTATTTACCGAAATACAGTGTTTTAATGGACATAATACTTTATAACCATGGTGTTACATTATGTAAGAAGCATAACAAATAAGAGCTTAAAGTAATTAATTAATTATGCTAATTATTACTAGAGTATGAATGGGTGAAAAGTTCCACATAATACCATAATACTGCTGCTTGTTTTATCGTGCAGTAGTATGATGTTTATTGTTTGAATTCTAAGTAGGCGTGAAATGCACGCGCGTCGCTACACGAACCACTAAAGGCTAATTTACACAAGACCCAAGTTTCTTGCCCGTCGAGAAGCGAGAATGTCCAAGGGAGTCTCGTAGACGAGTGGCAAGTTTTACCTTTCGATATGCCAGTTTCGCGCTGTTAACACAGGTCTACTCCTTGATCCTTTCGATAACCGTTTTTCAGGCGAGTAACTCCTCATGTGATGTATGTAAATTGACCTTATGTACACTCTACACATGCCTAGAAACATGTGGCTTTTGTTGTAGGAATTAGGTTTGATTTAACACCTGCACCAAAATCAAAAGTCATTTATTCAAACTAGGCTGAGAATCAGCACTTTTCGAACGTCAAAATTACAAAAGACAGTCGCCCAAAACGCCCGCCCTTCACCACTTCCTAGTGCTTTCGCTGGACAGAAGAAGTAGTGCAACAAACTCCCCAGCAGACCATGAACGCACCAACACATATGGCAAGATGCTGCATTACAATTCTCCAATATAATCGATGATAATAAAAGAGTGAAGATGGCTATAAAAACCTATAACAAAACAATTTTTTTTAAACATGGATTTTGTCTCCTGCTACACCTAGCTTTTCTCCTGCAACTTTAGTGATTTTACTAACAATATCCTTGTCCATACTTATATTTTTCCGCGACCTGTAGCGCAGAAACTGATTACTAAGTTAGTGTACTAAGCCCGTCGTCAAAATGAAGGAACTGTCTAAATCAGCACCATACTGTGGGTCCTCCATAGCACAGCATAATGCCGAATGGAAGCCTTTTTGTCTTTTTTATATGCACGTTTCTGTGACAAAATAAATATTTTACTTTTCTATCGTGTTTTAAAAACCCTAATGTCTTTGTCAGAAATAGCTTGCGAAGGCTCAGCAACAGCGCGCGCATGCGTGGTCCGGATCCTTTCCATTTGGTGCAGCGGGGCGGGGGAACAAGAGGCGCTGTGTGCGGCCGGCGCGTGCGGCGCGGCCGCTGTGCTGTTAGCGGCTACCCCACCCGCTGCGCCCGCGCTCCCTGCATTGGACCTTTTGGCCGCAATGTGCTTTGAAAATGCTAAAGTGTCGCAGATTGCACTGAATACGAGGTGAGTCCCACAGTTATACTGATGCAAGCCGTGTGCCCGATAGTATTTCGCATCGGCAAAAGTGACGAACTTCCTTAAAGTTTTATCCCCTATTTAACCAATTTAGGGGATGATTTAAAAAAAATCTTTCTTAGTGCTCACTATCGTTATGCAAGGAACTGGAAAATGTCATGTTTATTGACCCAGGGGTTAGGCTGTGCGGGGTCTATCAGTAAATTAATTTAAGATTTTCTTTATGTCATTAAATACTATAAATTAAGTATATTTTAAAATATTAGAATTAACTAAATTTAAAAATATAAAAAAAGAAATAGCCCACCGGTATAGGGACAGAGTCCAAGCTACCGGTGGCCATGGCTCCAGAAAGAAGAACCTCCTAAAGATGCGAACCGTGATAAGATTTTTATTATTATGTACAGACGCTAGCACATCAACCTACTATAATCTGTCAAATTTCTTTAATAGATTTTAAACTTTATCGCTAAAGTATTAGGTTCAAAGTTGGAAAATTTGACAGTTTCGGGTAGCTTGATGTGCTGGCGTCTGTACTTGGATGATTATGATAAAATTCTTCTTCTATTCCATAGCCGTGTCGTATATTTGGGTTGTCTTCCTCTCTCCTTGTTTTGTACTTAAACATGATGAAATTGACGCTTGAAGATTGGGATCAATATACGGTCGCGTTTTGCGCTGCACAGTTCGAATATTATATTCGCGAATTGCGCGGCTGTAGCCGCTGCCCGTTTTCCACTATGAGTTCCCAAACTCTCATAGCCAATGAAGTATTGGCATTCATCAAACATGCCATCGATTACATGGACGAGATCAGCATCTTGCAGATCTGCAAGTCATCTTTCAAAGAGGAAGAGATTAGCAGTGCTAAGTTGCTGCTGTTCACAACGCTTGGCAAAGTCAGCCAGATGCCGTCTCGTCGAAGGGACGGTACAACGAAGAGTCTCCAGGACATCGTAACGCTGATGAAGGAGACCGACCCGGATGACGTGCCTGAATTCGTGGCGAAGGATCTGCACAAGCTGCCTCCCGTCACGTTCGACCACGTAGACGTCACCAGGCTGCTGAAGGACATTACATTCCTGAAGCAAAGTCAGGCCGACATGCAGCATAAGCTGGAGGTGTCCAACAACACCATCAGTGATCTACGGGCAGAAGTAGTGCTCTTGCGCAACGCAGTTTCTGCAAGTAGGTCACCTACCGAAGCAGCAAATGTGAACACGCTTCGCGGGGCTCAAAACGCCTCTATCTGCAGTTTCGAGTCGGCGGGCTCGAATGCGTCACCAACTGCCGAGAATGCATGCGTTGCAACGCGTGCCGTGGCTGTCCCTGCCTCGACACAGGTGGAGACAACGACGTGTGTAGGTTCGTCGAACCCCAAACGAGCCTACGCAGCAATAGTAGCTGCTAATAAGCCTGCTGAATCGCCAAAATCGCAGGCAAAAATAGCGGAAAAACCGAAAGGGGGTAAACGGAGCCGGTCGAAACCTACGAAGGTTTTGAAAAGGCAGGATCCAGAGAAGGACACGTGCGACAAGGATGGTTTCATCAAGGTGGAGAAGAAGAAGAAGCAGCCTCCTTGTCGGAACCAGTGCGGCACCGCGCTGGCAGGACCCAACATGCTGCTGCGTCCAGCAATCCCGACGACGCTACTGTACGTGTCCAGACTGCACCACTCCACGAAGGTTGAGGAGATCGTGGAGTATATGCGTGTGAAGACCAACTGGACTTTGAGGGTCGAGAAGTTGGAGTCGCGTCACAACACGAACTTCAAGTCGTTCGTGGTTCGTGTGCCGACACATCATCTCGAAAAGTTTCTCAAAGAAGAGTTCTGGCCGAAAGGTGTTGTGTACCGCCGGTTTCGTGGCCTGCTACATGACACCAGTCAGCGAAACACGATGCCGACACTTCGTGTGCGTTAGTTATGTAATTTTAATGTTGTATGTATTTATAGTATTTTTAAGTTATATTAATATTGTATTGTATTTGTTTTATATGGGCCTTGACGCCTGAAATAAATGGATAAATAAAAATAAATATAACCATTGCCCTGCACTTTTCCCAAATAAAAATCTAAATAACATTATAAAAAAAATTAGCAACTTGCTAACTTGCTTTATCCGATTGCGCAAATCATAGGCTCATTAAATAATTGGTTGGAAGTTGGTTTCGAAGAATTTGGTCTTGAAAACTTACTGTGAAGAGTAGACAGGATGTATTTAGAACTGATTCTCAAAGTTTTTATAACAAAATGTATAGTGACTTTGGCCTTGAACAAATGAAAAACATGTGTCTGAAAGATTTGGAACTTAATTAACCTTTTCTGTGTTAAATTTAATATATGCATCTATAGGTACATCTTCTATACAAATACATACAAATAAATAAAATGTAAGTGTCTGTTTGTAATGTCAATATAACAGCTTTTTATTAAATGTACTTAAGTATATGAAAGTATATACAGAACTTATAACGAAAAAAAATTCGTCTATCTGTCCGTCTGTCTGTTTATTCCAGCTTATCTCCGAAACGGCTAGGCCGATTTTGACGGGACTTTCACAGGTAGCTGATGTTATAAGGAGTAACATGATGATAAGGCTACTTTTATTTTAGACAAAGAATTGCTGTTCAAAGAAATTAAAACCCCACGTGGGCGAAGCCGCAGGCAGAAGCTAGTTTATAAATAAAACTAGCTGCGCCCCGCGGTTTCAACCTCATAAGTCTTGATCCCGTGGGAATATCGGGGTAAAGTAGCCTATTATTTATGTTAATCCAGGGTGTCAGCTACCTCCATACCAAATTTTATCAAAATTGGTCCAGCCGTTTGAGCGTGAAGAAGTAACAAACATAAACACACACACACACACACTCATTTACTTTCGCTTTTATAATATTAGTGTAATTAGCACGGCATAGTATCGGTATAGCCTATAGCCCCACTTTAAGCTGAACACAGTTCATTTTGTTGTATGATAATCAAAATATGATATCCATCTATTTTTAGTGACTTACTTATCAAGTGTCCTCCTGCTCATACAACTTTTCAGTAGTGAATATACTTACAATTGGTGGCATTTTCGCGAAAATAGATTTTTTCTGCTGTGTTTAAGTATTACTAAAAATATGCTCTGCAATCCGACAGTGACCGCGCTTTAGGTCGTGTAGTCCCCTTAAAATACTGTGTAGAAATAGCTGGCCAACTGCCACTTGTTAGCTCTGCAAGCTATACCGGTATCTCCAGTTTTCTGGATAATTTAATTCTGAGCCTTATTCTTAAAATAAATTTATAGCGTAGCTCCTTCCATAGAATGGTGGACATCTTAGAGTTTGTGAACAACCCCATTGTCAAATGTAATCTCATTTGCGTTGTAAGACTTTTCGCAATATATTTTTGTCATTGATATGACTTTGACAAAGTTCATTGTTTGTTGCCAAGAAAAGGAAGCGATTTGAATAACGATTCGCATAAGTAATAGTATATTATGTATGCAACACATAGATTATGTGATGATTCAGTTTTTATGTGGAGAATTATCTCAGATTATTAGTGCTAAAGAAGTTAAACTGGAGTCCGACCCAACATAGATGGGAAAAGGCAGATGATGATGATTACTATTAAAGAACAAAATGAAGCCTAATTTGGATATGTCTGTAATTTAGTAATACATTTTAAGATAAACTCCAGTCCGTCATAAAACTTCAAGGGCTTTTTTTGCTTTAAGACCAATGTGGTAGAATGTTTCTACCTTAGTGAGGTTTCAATTTACAATTTATTGGAGTTTATAATTTCTCAGTAGTCGCCTGGACTCTCGATTTCTGGCCAGTTTATGTATGAATAGGCTCTCCCCGTATTACATAGGACTTAAAAACATAACTGTGAAATGCATGTGTATCTACTGTGGGTACTCCTCTGCCTAACTCCTCCGGGAAACAAGTTTAAGTTTATAGAGGTTTTATGTAAAGTGTTAAAAGCAATTATGAGATCGACTATACAATATACATAGATGATAAATCCTTGTGTGCGATTCGGGTGATTTTGGACATATAGCGCTGGCGTAGCCGCTGCTTGCGTGTCTCACGTACTTCTAAAATTAAATCACTATGTTTTAACTTGTTTTTTCCCCGCAGGCACGATGACAAGACAATCCCAGAGCTGCTATCAACTCTCGTGAGTCGCGACAAGCCGCTGCCGGTGGCAATGGGCGCCGCTCGCTGCCTCACATTCATGCACCGCGCGGGGGCGTTACCTGCCGACGACGCGAGGTGAGTACGTGATACTAGTATAGAGGTGTGAGGTACAGCATGTAAAGTTTACTCATTCTCCATAGAAAAAGGAGGATCCTCCGACCAGACGAGTGCTGTTTCTGGCGTGCCCGCCCCTGCCCGATGATTCATGTCGGGCCCTTGCGCGTTGTATATATGCTAATTGCGCGGTAAACTCTGCTTGCGAGATGCAGGATTTTGCGTGACGTCAGGGTGACGCGTTGTTCGCATGTGGCGTTGTGGATACACTACTGGTCAAAGGCTTCTCGTAAGTTCTTTTTTCAGGAATTATGTTCCTGCGCAACCTGGAAATAACCTTCGTGGTACGCATCTATTCTGTGTTAACCATTTACCTTCCAAACATACATACATCTATAAATTCACTTCTTATGGGGGAAGCAAGAAACTACAGTACACCACCTGGTAGGTACGGTCCTTACATACAAACATGTAAAGAAATATGTGGTTTTAGAAAAATTCATGTTCAGTTTGTGCTACAACTTAAAAACAATTCTTATTCAATAGTAGTACTCATTTTGAAACCTCTTAATTTACTCCAGTGTAAACTGGATATTTATTTAAGCGGAAATAACATCACTTGGAAACAAGGATTTGACTATACAGTAATAAAGTGGTCTCGTACAGTATTTCTAAACCAGCCATTCAAAGTAAACCAATACAAATCGGATCGTCAATGAGCAACCATTTAGTCCCAGCAATAATATTTCAATAGAAGCACGGTGCTACTGATTAGTAATTCGTTATAACGTTTTATTTGCCTTTAAAGTCTAGTTTATAGTTACTTAGTAGAAAGGGCAATACACTGCCGTATGCTATGTTAATATGGTGTTATGTTTAAAGTTCGGAATAGTGCACATGTCGCAGCCAATTGGTTTAATTAGCCGTTTAGTTAACCGCCTAGCCTTTTAAGTAAACGGTTGCCGTTCAACTAACGGCCTGAATGATATTCATTTATAGTTTAGGTTGGAACTGTAACCAATCACGCGCGAGCCGAATTGGTCGCAGTAACTAAGGACACCCCAACCAAATGCATTAGGTTGGGTTAGAACTGGTGCAAGCCGAGAGATTACCAGCGTGGCGAGCACTACTTCCAAAGGCTAGCCGGTTAACTAAACGGCTAATTTAACCAGTTGGCTGTGACACATACTATGGATAGGTCAAATGGTAGGTTATCTATTTAATACCAAAACAAATATTCATTTCACACATTGCCCAGAGATAAAAAAATATTTTATTACTTGCTACTTAGTAGTAACTTCTTGTTTGAATATTATTGTTACCACATTTACCACAACCATATTATATGCAATCAATCTGCCAAGCTTTTTCTCAACTACGTTGGGGTCGACTTCCAGTCTAACCGGACTCAAACTCAACTCTTTGGCTTAACGTGCGTGCTTAACGGCTTCTCTCAATGGCTTAACGTGCTTTCCCAGGCACGGAAGAAACTCGATTAGTAATGGATGGTCACCCATACACAAATCGACCGCGGCAAGAGCAGCTTAGCCTTCAATCATTATCATTTAGCCACGAGCCCCATTATACTTGCTAATTAGTAGTAAATAATCTTATATTTTAATAATATTATTGTTGCCAGTATCAGTATAATGCATCAAATAATAATGATTTGTTATGAAAAATAAT